>CM062812.1:94522970-95122970 GCA_031772625.1 Pinus tabuliformis
GGCATTTTCATATTTTCCAGAATTTGTCTCATTTCTCTATTTGGTCAGTCATCCAGCTATAGAAATGATGTTAATATGCTCCACTTGGGTGCTCCTCTGGTTTGAAACCTGACCCATCTGCCCTCTCGTCAGCTTGTGCATTACATCCCATTTCTGCCCACCATCTGTAACGCTCCATTAATTTACTGTCTGTCAGAAATCTGCTACCTCTCCTTTGTGTACCTTTTTGCTGGCAATGCTATCCGCTGCCTCTTCTCTGTGTACCTTTTTGCTGGAAACACTCACCTGCCTTATCTGTCTTCCTAAGATATTCATTTCTACATTGAATTTTGCCTTTCCCTGCCAAAAAGATGTTGAGAACCATAACGCTGGTCTCTTCTTCTCAGAATTATTATCTATGAGAATTTGTCAATCAATTATGCTATATAGACCATTTTTACAACAAAGCTTGGTTTTCTATAATTACTCTTCAACCCCAAGAGCACTTCCTCAGAACTCCTTGAAATTGTCGTTAAAAAAAAAAATCCTCTCTGTGTGCCAACCTTTGTGTTTCCTGTATCAGAGGATCTGACACCCTCAATGTTATGTATTTAGATCTATCACCACTTTTAAATTCATTACCAGCAAATTTCGAGCATATAACAATATTTACATAAACGTTGCTCCTTATTTCTCCGCCCTCTATACACTTCCGAATAAGTTCCGCTGTCGACCCTCTCTAGAATCTCATAACGGGCACATATTTCTTTGTTGCCGTGGAGACTCCAGCTGTTCTCTCATTTCTTTGCCCTCTGTACACATCATTCCAGTCATCCACTTTGCAACGCTGTGTCCATACGTGGTTTTCGTAGCCCATTCCACCATACCTACCCATATCATTTCCATACCCATTCCTCCATACGTTGGCCTCTATCCATACGTTGGTCAACCAACACCCACCCTTGCAGCGCTACATATTCCACCATGGAGTCAGCGCCATTTTCTCATCTACTCAACTCTTAATGAGGAAAAATTGAGGCAAAGGAATAACTTCTTGGGACAGAAGAAAAAAAAGGCAGAGAAATTTGTGTGTTGGTTTTATATGAGTGTTTCACTATATTTTTTATGAGCGTTTCTCTATATTTCCCAATGCATGTTAGCTGCTCCAAGTGTGTCAGACTAAATTGCTTAGGATCGAACACTGTCTCCATATTGAACACTACTCCTGACAGCCATACCATTATTTGTGGGCTATTGTTTTGTCATCTACGGTGATGCTAGTGCTGATAATTGTGCTGCTAATGCTGTGGAGTTTGATGGAGTGGAGTTTCATGGCAGAGTTTTGATGGTGAACCTGGACGACGGTAGGAGATTAAGGGTTGTAGTCGAGCACAGACGAAAGTGGGTTCGGGGGATTGGTGGTGACAACGAACATCAACATTATCGTTCCACATGACACGAGGATAGAGATAACACTTCCAAAGAATTTAAAAGGATTCTTGAGACTCAACCCACCCATTCCAATGTGTTTCCAATAGACCACCAACAACAACTAGTACTTCTTCAATTCGAAAACTTTGAACATTTTGTCATTGATATTATGAATAATGCCCTTGCAATTTGAGATATCAAATTCCCAACGAGATATGCCAGACTCTCCTGGAAATAACCTTTTATATTTTCTAAATAGTCGGGCTTTTATTGTTGAAATGTTTATGCTTCTAATCTCTCGGAATTGATTCTGGAACTCCTCCGTTACAGTTATCAAGGAATCATTGTTGTTTTTGTAACACGCATACTCAATTTTCTTCCAATAGGCTATTACTGCTGGTCGTCCAAGCTCCATTAGAGCAGGTTTGACTTCTCCATCTCCTCTAATGTATGTAAAAATCCCAGAATCGCTACCTCTAATGAATGGATGATTCCCGCAATCATTATTGAAGACTAATAGCAACTCACCTGCTAAGACCAGGTCGCTGATATCGAGCGGACAATTGATATTGTCAATGGCTTGCACGTGATAATTATCCTGAAAAATAAAAGGAAAATCCCTAGTCATCTTTAAGCCTATTTCTCTGTGGCACAGGATGTGGAAATAATTAGCGGATGATGAAAATATATGTATCCACTTGTCTTCTTCTTCTTCTTGAGGAGGTGGATTAAAAAAAAAAAGGTACTTGCGATGAACCTAAGAAGCTCACCATTTATGGACTCTGTATTGACTAAAGGTGCCTCAGTAAGTTGTTTGATTCGACAGCTACTCTTTCAGCCAGAGATAGTTTTGATGAGCTAACGAGATTGGGTGCCAGAACTTGGTCTATTGTAGATGCTATTACTGAGATTATATGATTATATGTGCGCTGGTTATACTTTGGAGTTAAATATGTGATTTGGTTTCAATAAATTTTATATGTGCATTGAAGACAGATTTATGTCAGCAAAAGAGTCACAGTTGTAGGAGCAGCTCTAAGTTTGAACAAATTTATGCCATTCAAAGAGTGAAGTCAGCAAATAAAAAGATATTCCAGTGGGAACACATATTGGTATTTTGGCATTCTTTTATTTTTGTTTGCAGCTGGTGTTGAGATATAAAATTTTTCAATAAGAACCAATTTGCATTGTCTAGTTTGTTGGCTCCTTGCAAATTTTGGGAAAGAAAGAAATATAGTGTTGAATGAATACTTAAGTTGCTTCCTGGTATGCTTCAAGACTCTTTTGGACTCCATAAAATATGTTGTAATACACTATTTGTGAAGGGAAGCAACGCACTATTATCCAGGTTTGGTACCACAGTGTTAGTACTAGCCCTTTTGCAAGTTTTGTTGATACCACGTTGATAATCTAATTCTTCATTTGGCCTTGGTGTAACATTTGGCAAAGTGAGCACCCCTTTATCTAGTTTGAGAGTACATTTCAATCCAAAAAAAATAAAAAAACTATTCAAAAATGGCCAAAATTGATGATATATTAGAGTTGTTAAGTATTCTAATACATTCCAATGTTAACGGGATGGTAAACATCAACAAAGACACTCTCTGTGACATTCAGACCTACCTGCTTAATGCACAGGAAAAGTTCAATTTTTTGAAAGTTGAATCACAACTACAACAAGAAGAGCTACATCAAAATAGACATCATTCTGAACTTGTTTTTGTTCAGAACATTGAGACAACCACCCATCAGCAGCAAGTCAATATTGTTGAAGATGATCAAAATCTAGTGCCCAATGAAGTAGTAGTTGTACATGCAGATGCAGAAATTCAGTCTGCACTTCCCAAGTCGGTCATCAGACCTTGGGAAGAGCTTGTCCACAACAAGCACAGAACTGGTCTTGGATATGGCAAGGACGTGTCCTTTCATATTCCAGACTACTCCAAACCAATCCAATTTCAAAGTGTTGGATTTCTTCATGACAGTTCATCTTCAGCTGTTCCAGATTTTGCTCCTCTTCCACAGCAACAACAACAGATTGTGAAATGCCAACACTGTGACCGAGTTGGCCATCTGAAAGATCATTGTTTTTATCTTCATCCATGTAAGCACTATCATAAAACCAGTCATTCTTCAAACAGATGCTTTAGAAACAAACCTCCGGCAAGAAAAAAGATTCATCTTGGATGGATCGCTTCTTGGCAACGGGCATCAACAGCCAAGAAGATATTCCAGTCACATATCAGAACTTGTTCCAGAGTATTGAACAGTCTTGTAGTTGAGTTTTCCCTATCATCTCACCTTTTATCTGGCAGGGGGGAAAATGATAGTCATCTACAAGCTTCAAAGGCACATCAAGCGAGCCTGAGCCACAACCTATCATACCAGATTCAGAGTTGTAGCCAGAGACAAAGATGCCCCTGAGCATGCCTTTAGTTTGTGACATCTCTTCAAAGAATTGGGGACACTTCCTCTAGCAGAAGACTTCAGCTTCTTGCCAGTTTTGGAAGAGTTCCAGGAATTACATTAAGCATTCCAAAGTTGGTGGTAATCCTTAAACCATCACAGGATGAGACCTCCCTTTTCAGGTTGAGGTTCTCCCTTTTATGCGGGGTGAGACCTCCCTTTCATGGTTGAAGGTTTCCCTCTTCAAAACAATAGGAGCACTTCCTCTAGCAGAAGACCTCAGCTTCATGCCAGAATTGGAAGAGTTCTAGGAACTGCACTAAGCATTCCAGTGTTGGTGGTCATCCTTAAACCACTGCCCTTTATACCAACATTTCAGAGAGCACATTCAGCCTAGTGTTTCCATGCATTTTTGCACGTCTTGTATTACAACTCTCTTCTTGGACTCATACATAAACCTTCGGATTAAGGGGAGGAATGTTGGACACCTAATCCTCTAAGGGTTGGTGTGGAAGCCGAATAGACTAAGGAAGTCCAAGAGACCTTGGAATACGAAACCAAAGGTCATATGAATGAACTATAAATGTATATCATTTGTTAATAATAGATGTACTCTCCTGTTTATCTTTCTTGTGTTGTTGCTGCCATGTGTGTGTTTAACACTCCTCAACCCTAGCAATGTCCCTTTGACTCAACCCATGTTTAATTTATTTAATTTACAAGAAACATAAAAGGTAATCGGGGCTATCACATGAAGAAATCCCCATGTCACATTTAACCATTATTAACCATGGAAAACCATTATCAACCATAAGCACCCATAACCAAACATATTCAATCATAGTTATGGGAATCATATTCAGCTATAATCACCCATAGACAACCATGGGAGACACTATCAACCATGGTCAAACATTTTAAACCATGGTTGACCATAGGAAATTATAACATTTCATGGGTAGCCATAGGTCACCATAGTCAACCATTGCCAAACATAGTCAAACATGGTCATACTTAATCTACAGGGGCAACCAAAGCCAACCATGGTCTACTATAGTCAAATATGGTCATCCACGGTCACCCATAGTTAACTATAGATAATATCGTTAATTCATGGTTAACCATTTTTAACATGGTTAACCAAGGCCAACAGAAATCAACCATGGTCAATGACAGAAAACATGGTTAACCATGATCAAGTAGGTCAAATCATAGTTAGCATGGTCAACCATGGTCAAATAGATCAAACCATGCTTAGCACAATTAACATGGTCACCATGTGCAATTGTATTCAACATAGTCAAACATTGTTAATAATGCTAACCATAGTCATGGCCAACCTTAACCAACCATAGTCAACATGCCCAACCATGGAGGACCAGGAACAACTATGGTCAATCATGGGAAACTATGATCAACTATGGGTAGGATGTTCAACCATGGTCAATTATGGGTAGCGCAGTCATGGTCAAGGTCATGGATAACCATAGTCTACCATAATTAGCCATAATCAGCATGGTTAACCATCATCAACCATTGTTGACATGTTCGACATGGTCAAACATGGTCAACCATGTCAACCATAATCAACCATGATTAATGACAATAAACCTTAATCAACCATAGTCAGCATGGTTGGCCCTAGTTAACCATGGACATCCATGGCCAATAATGGGTAGCATGGTCATCCATGTGCAAAATTTCCATAATCATGGGCAACATGGTCACGGTGATTATCATGGTCAATCATGGGAAACATGGGCAAAATCATTATCATGGTCAACCATGCGCAACATGACCAACTATGGTCAATTATGGGCAACATGGTTATCCATAAGTAGTATGCTCAACCATGGGCACCATGGTCAACCATGTGTACTACAAACATGGGCATCATTGACAACGATGAGTAGTATGGTCAACCATGAGCACCATGGTCATCCATCATAAACCATGGTCAATCATAGACATCATGGTCAACTATGGTCAACCATTGTGAGCCATGTATAACACGGGCAACCATAATCTATGATTGTCAATTATAGTTAGCTGTTGTCAACAACGAATAACTAAAGTCAACATGGCCAACAATAGTGAACCATAGTCAATCATAGTCAAGTATAGTTAAACATGGACAATCATGGCCAACCATATTCAACCATAGTCACTTGTAGTCAAATATATTTTCGCCAAAATTAAATGTTATCAACCATATACAACCATAGTTGATCATAGTCAACCATAATAAACAATTGTTTATTAATCCTCTCCACACATACCAACTACCAATTAACACAATCACATTATTAAAAATGGTTAATGTATATTGATTAACACCATTAATTTTCCAAAATAAAAAATAATATCAAATGACATATATCATCCTCTTTTAAAAATATGATTATACTAATTACGACTATCTTAATATTTGTAATTTATTTTATTTTTAACAATCTATTAAAAATATTTATACCCAAGCAATTGAACATTCACCAAAAAAAAATTCCATATTAAACATTCCACTATGATACCATTAAAATTAATTAGACCATCGCCTAAAATCCATAAAAATTGAAAAGATACAAAAATCTACATCACAAAGTAGGTCGACACGAATGACCAAGTAAAGCACACCTACATGGTCCCAAAAAAAGACGTAAACTAAAAGATTCTACATTAATTTCCCAAATTGTACGACACATGATTGTTTTGTATCACAATTTCTTCATTGACTATTATAACCGTGTTCAGAAGTTATAGCCGTGATTTCGATTGGTTCTTTTAGTCTAGAGAATAAGACAAAACCCTCACCAAATTCCACCCAGGAATAGAATTTATATCATGTTACAATTTCAACAATGTTTTGAAAATTTTATTTAATTTAGTGTAATTTTATTGCTAAAATAAGTGCACAGTTATATTAATAAATCTGGTTGATATTTTTATAAACATATTTTAAGTACATGCATAACTATATTAATAATGGAATTGTTTTTAGTGCGATTTTTTTGGAAGTTTTTTTGGTGGGTTTTTCCGGTCTAATTTCTCTAAAATCTAGCAAGAATTTATTGAAATCACAAGTTTGATGGGTAGCCCCTGCACAATCCAAGTGCCCTATGAATTTTTCACGCGGTTGAATCCATATATACAGTGAAAAACCACTTTAAATAACACAAATCAAGATTTCACCTCAAATTTTTTGCCCTATGAATTTTTCACGCTGTTGAATCCATATATACAGTGAAAAACCACTTTAAATAACACAAATCGAGATTTCACCTCAAATTTTTTCGCTAGATTCCTGCTCTGGAAATACCAAAAAATCGCACTAAAGACAACTCCATTAATAATTATTAAGTGTATGATAGAGATTTATAAACTCTATTATTAAATATATCATTTCTAATAAAAAGCTTAATATCATGGTTTATCATATTGGGTTTACTATTAAATGTTATAATATTAGATTTACAATATTGAATTTAATATTAAAGCTTATAATATTTGATTTATAACAACAAGATTTATAATTTAAGGGTTTATACTAAGTTTATGCTTTATATTATTATTATATGGTATTTGTGTCAATTTCTCTATAGAGTCTCTCCTATCACTAAATTAAAAATAATTTGTATAATTATAAATAATGTTATTCATAGTATACAAATTTTATAATATTTTTATTTTTATTAATAACTATAATAGGGTTTATTATTTATAAATGTGAATTTCATCCCATACAAACTTTCTAAATCATTAGAGAGAGTACATAACTTTAATACTAATTGTATGTTGGGTCATGAAAAAAGTTAATTTTAAATAATTGCTAAGTTATATTAATAATAGGTAAGTGAAAAAGATAGAAGTTCCATTCTTAATGTATTGTTTTACTATAGTTAAAATTATTATAGGAGATCAAACGAAAAAGAAGATCATGCAATCATCATAATAACCATATTGTACATATTAGTAAACTTCTAAGTACTTTGTGTATTTATTTTTTTGCGATGTTGAACTTAATGGGATCATCTTATAACGCATATGTATTTTTGAGTGTATGGTTGAAAACATTATGAAACAATAATCGACAAGTATCCCTAGTTATTTCCTGTTCCCATGAGAAGTTAAACATATTTATTTTATTAGTTCCTTGCAAAGTCAAGGACAATAGCAATCACCTGGCTGAAATTCCCTTGACTATGGATTATTTTGCCAATCTTATGTAATTTTTTGTAACTTTAACCAAAGTTTTCGAAAAATGTTGAATATTTCCATTTTTTTGTAAATTGAAAATTATTTTTCTAATTTTTGAAAATATTATTTCTATTTTTCCATTGGCTTAGCGAGCCTTGATGTGACTTAATTCCCCTGGTGGAGTGCATTTTTATTTTCCTATTTGCCAATGCTTGATAAATTATTTTAAAATGAAAAAAATGGTAATTTTGTAAATGACCATTGCGTCAGTGAGTGCTCTGACATTGGCACTGTTATGCCTGACACTGCTAGTGCTCTGCCTAGGTCCTTTATGGGGGGGTGTTAGCAGTAGTGGTGAGCTGTTTAAATCAACTACAAAGGTAGTTGTATGGAACAACATGTGTATGGAGCTGGGGATGTGTTCGGACTAAAGGATGTGCAGAAGAGGGGGTATGTGTGGGAGAACAGAGAAAGGACATAAAATTTCTTCCGCACATATGGAGTTATTTTAACTTTGAGTAGAAACTTCACGATATTCATAATTTAATGTGGAGACGTCAATTTTTTTTGTTATTTAGTCTTAAAAAATGATAGAATAGAGTAAAAATTATAAAATTTGTCCACTATAAAAACTATTGTTGATCCATCAACCACCATCGAAAACACACCTTCTTCCAACAACTTTTGGTTAGCAGTGAATGTGTTCCCATTACTTCAATATCTAGGTTCAGGAACAATTTCTTGATTAGCCTAAAAGGACTACAATTCCTAACACACGAAGGCAGATGTTGGGACAATGTGTTTTCAAAGAATAAATAAATCAAAAGCTTGATGTCCCTTCGGAAGAAGGCTCTGGTTTAATAATAACCATGACCACATATGTCTCATGTTCGAATCTGATATTCAAGTTATTGACTATAATGTCCAAATTCTTTCCTTAAATTTCTACATGGTGGATGACCCGATTTCTTCTTCCATCTCGTCTCATTATAATGAATTCAAATGCTTTATGTTGAACCGTGGTTATCCGACCAAATCCTAACTGATAACATTTACTCAAGGTTGTCAATCATGACTCCATTTATGTAGAATTATAGTCATCGTAGAACGAGAAGCCATGCTTGGACTATGGAATATGAAGGAAGGTGCGAAAAAGGTGATTGATCTATCTACCAATAGACTATTCTAATTCAAAGTAATTAGCAATACAATTGCAATCACTGACTCCTCATTGAATTTGAGTATATATATATATATATATATATATATATATATATATATATATATATAGATATAATTTCTCACATGGTTAGTCCGAGTCCACATTCAGGCCCCTTGAACTACATTTGTTCAGACCTAGTCACATTTGACCTTTGCACTAACTCTTGTTTAGATCTGGCCATATTCACCCCCTGCACTACCACTATTCAGCCTGACCATCTTCGCTACAACACTACCTCTCGTTCATAATCCTTTGGTCGATATTTTTCCAAAATGTGGTAAATTAATGTAAACTTTCCTTGAAAAGACATAATTAGTATCAAATATTAGCTTTAATTAAAATCAACTTTAAAATTTCAAAAAATATTTCGCGAAACCCCATTACTAATTTAACATTTTATCATTTCATGTTGAGATTGTAATGAAAACAATACATCACAAATATTTTAATTTTTATACAATCTACTCATTAAAGCTCATTATAATATAATTTCCTTTCCTACTTATTTGCATATAACATAACTTGCATTTTTGGCTATTTGCATTTGTTTAAGTTTGTAGTTTCATTGTTAAATATAAATGGAAATATATGTCAAATGATTGTGCATATACATGATTCAATGCTAAAAAATATATTATATGGTAAGTTGATTATTAATAAACTTTGTGGTTACAAAGTCCATAGAATCTAAGAAATTATATCTAGAATAAAGGTACTCGTTATTTTTCTCCACTATAGCAACTAAGGTTTATTTTCCCAATGAATTAGCTTTATTTTATGCTTGGAAGGTTCAATTCTCTACTCTGACATGGCTCTCCTTGCATGGATAAACTTGACTTTCCTCTCTAGTCTCTGCTTCTATGAACATATTTTTCTCTGACCCACATATTTGTGGCTCAAAACCTTTTTACTTAGCCAATTCCCATAGTTTAGTTCCCTTTTCCTTGCAATAGCTTCCACTTCCACGAGTTTCATGCTTTGCATTTGCTATAAATATGGTTGCTATGTGTTTTCTCGAATGATTACTACTCTATGTTTCCTTCTAATTATAACAATGCATGCTCCAATGGCTTCTATGCATTGGACACAAAGGAAGATGTTTGGACCCTATGCTTTCAAATAATTAATAGATGAAAAAATCACTTGATGTTCCTAAGAAGGCTCTAGTTTAACAATAACCATGACCATAAATGTCTCATGTTCAAATAAGATATTCGAGCTATTAACTATAATATCCAAATTCGTTCCTTAAATTTATGCGTGGTGGATGATCTGATTGCTTCTTCCATATTGTCTCATTATAACGAATTCAAATGATTTATGTTGATCCACGATTATCTGACCAAATCCTAACTGATAATTGTTACTCAAGGTTATTGATCATGACTATATTTTTGTAGAATTCTAGTGATCGCAGAACTAGATGTCATGCTTGGACTATGGAATATGCAGGAAGGTCGGAAATGGGTGATTGATCTATCTATCAATAAGATTTTCTAATTCATACCAATTAGCAATACAATTGTAATCATGGACTCCTCAGTGAATTAGAGTTAATCGATACAACAAATAGTTGTTTTTATAACACACAGAAACACACTTTTATTTTTATCTTTTTTCTTTTTTAATTATCATTTCTCATGTGGCCGGTCCCTATTCCACATTTGGGATCCCCAAACTACTTCTATCTAGACCTGGTCACTTTCACCCTGCACTACCTCTCATTCAAGCCTAGCCATATTTTCCCCACACTACCTCCCTCTATTCAAGCTGGCCATATTTTCCCAAACTACCTCTCATTCATAATCCTTTGGTCAATATCTTTCCAAAATGTGGTAAATTCATATAAACTTTCCTTGAAAAGACATGATTGGTACCAAATATTAGCTTTAATTAAAATAAACTTTAAAATTTCATAAACTATTTCATAAAATCGCATTACTAATTTAATTTTTTATCGTTTCTGTTGAGTTTGTAATGAGAACCAAACAAAAAATATATATATTCAATTTTTATACAATATACTCATTAAAGCTCATTATACCATAACCTTATAACCTCTTTTCCTAGTTATTTTCATATAACATAACTTACATTTGACACAAATAACACAAGATGCTAATCGGGCGGTGCTCTGAAGATACGGTTGAGACGATGATGGCAGCAATGAGGATCACCTGCGCATCAACAGGCCTACTCACAGGCCACAAGGGAAGGGAGCCATCAAGCAGAAGAGGTTTCAATGGCTGCATGTCGATCGAGCCTCTTGCTGAACGGCCCATGGCCTGAATCTTCTGGCGATCTATGGATCTTTCCATACCCCTGAACACAAAGAACCCATTGGGGTAGGTAGAAGGCAGAACAGAAGCTTGAGAGGTGGCGATGGGATGCAGAGATGGCCACCTGAGCAGCCTAACAAGCAAAGGGCCTGCGGGAAATGGTGCGCACATGAACGAGAAGGTAAGGGTTTTTGCAGCCATCTTTTTTGCACAGTATCAGTCCCAAGATCAATGGATTTTCGACGCTCAGAATGCTGGATCTGTCTTCCATGGTGCTAGATTTGGGAGCCCAACAGTCGATCTGGAAATCTGGTCTTCCATGCACTTTATCCAAAATCCTGCATCAGGCCATGCTGTACTCGAATAGCAGTTCGGATCTGGGAGGCGGAGAAGTGTTTCTGAGATTGTTGAAGAGGGAACAAAGATGTTGGCAAACACAACAGTTATAGCATGCAGCCAGAACGCCTCCACTCCAAACCTGCTAAAAGAGCCAATAGAGCCCATCTTCAGATCCGCAGAAGAATTAGTCTCCCCATCCTACTGGCTCCGATCCCGAACTACCTCGCCCACGTTGGAGGACATGCCTGGATCTGGATCGGGAGCTGTACACAAACAGAACGCATCAAAGGATGACCACGCATCTGATGGTGCATATCAGACTGATGCAGCGCTTAAGGGCAGAGACTATTATATGAATGACCTCAGGGTGTCGAAGCTGAACAATTTTTGGGGGATCCGATACCATACCCTAGATCAGAAGCTTCCTGAAACCACAAGGGATCCGAAATGGGGTATTAACCTCAGATCGACCACTGATTCAATAGATTTGGCACTCAACAAACAGAATAGCCCACACCAAACCCAAATCTGGAGGCCTGCTCACAGAAAGGCTCCTCTATGCCCTGGATCACAGCCCCAGATCGTAGATCAGATCTGGCAACAGAGAGCTGTGACGATTGTGCAGGAACAAGCAAACACCCCAACTTTGGATCCTGAAGCATCTGCTCCTGAAATGATCGAAGGTAAACAAAGTACCCTATTTATTAGATCTATGGAAGGGAACACAATATGCATCAAGATAGGGAGATGGGAGGAGATAAAAACACTCAAACAGAGGATACAAGACAGGATAGGAATTCCACCCTGCAAACAACTCCTGATCTACACAGGAAAAGTATTGCAAGAGGAGCGCAAACTAAAAGAATATGACATAGGCAACGACTCAACCATCTGCCTTAGTACAAGACTCCGCGGAGGCTGTTCAGGCACAAGCTCAAAAGGACCTGTTTCCTTCAAAGATGCAGTAAAAGGGAAGATGGAATCTCAAGCGCAAACAGAATAGCAAGCTACAACCCTTGGTGCCTACATTGTCGAGTAGACAACTCAGAACCCTGCACTAACAATTTCTATACCCGAGGTAAATGAAATACATGCTGATTATTTATCTAAAGCAGTGATATGCAGGTTTAATGGTTTTTTGCCCAAACCGAAAGCCCTTCGTCGATGGATTTACTCCATTTGGATAGAAAATTGTGATATCCACCTCTGTTCAAAAGGGTTTTTTATTGTCAAATTTGACACAGTAAATGACAAGGAATATGCACTGAATGAGGGACCATGGTTCTGGGGTAATGTTGGCCTTTTTATGACATCTTGGTTTCCGGAATTTGACCCAAACACCATGGTGGTCTCCAAAATGCCCGTGTGGGTAAAACTATACAACCTACCTCTTCACTTTTGGCACATCAGAGTATTAGAAGGCATTGGCAACGCCTTGGGGAAATTCTTAAAAGTAGACAATGAGCACCTTTCCAAGGATATCTATACATTTTCCAGGATTTGTGTGGAGGTTGATCTCAGTCAAGGATTACCAGGCCACATCCTCTTACTCCACAATGAAAAGCAATGGGCCCAGCCACTAGATTATGAAAACATTGCCTTCAGATGCCGCATATGTCGTCAAACTGGTCATCTACAAAGTGCGTGCCCAAAAAACAAAAAAGACAGGAAAAGAAGACAGCCACCAAAGCCGAAAGGATGGCAGTTTTCAGCCACATGGATAGAAGACATAGAAGAGGAAAAAAACACAGAAACTACCAACATATTTCAAGAAGCAGAATATCCAGGAAATAATCCAGAACTCAGCGAAGAAAGCACTCCACACAACCCACAGAATGATGAAAATCAGAATGAATCTGCAATAGTTCTAAAGACAACTAATCCACAACAGAAAAGTGAGAATCGCATCCCAGGGCAAGAAATTGGAGGAAGCAAGCGAGCACACTCTACAGAAAGCTCAGATTCTGAAAAAGAAATCTCGGCTGCCACAAATGAAGCACAAATGTCTATTGTAACAACCAAACCCAACAATGAAGGTTGGCGGAAAGTGGAAAAAAAGAAAGGTAGGAAAGCATAGATAGACAGTAATTTTTTAGACCTTGTTTCCAGCGGGACAAGTTTTGATAAAGCATATGCTGATTCAGCATCTACAACATGTAATTTTACTCAATATGAATAAAATTACGATTTTTCCATGGGAAAAAAAAACATAACTTGCATTTATGACTATTTGTATTTGTTTTAAGTTTGTAATTTCATGGTTAAATATAAATGGAAAGATATGTCAAATGATTTTGAATTTTCATGATTCATTGATAACATTATATTATAAGATAAGTTGATTATTGAAAAAAAAATTGTAATTTTCATATAACATTACTTCCATTTATGATTATTTGTATTTTCTTTAAGGTTGTAATTTCGTTGTTAAATATAAATGGAAAGATATGTCAAATGATTTTGAATTTTCATGATTCATTGATAAAATTATATTATAAGGTAAGTTGATTATTGATAAAAAAAAATTGGTTATAAAGTCCATATAATCTAAAAAATGCCCATAGTGTAGTGACTAATTCGAAAATATCAGTTGGAAGAGCATGGGACGATGGCGCTGCGGAGACTGTCTGAAAAGAGTTAGGGTTTTTCTGTAGACGATTGCCACGACTGCACCCTACCCACCCTACCTACCTGCTAGCTGTCATCGTTCATTCTCCCTCCGGCTGCAACAACCACGACAGTTCTCGGCACCCGTATCTCATCGAGGCACTCCATAACAATGCTGCTTACCATCCTCCTCCCAGTTCACTGCATACCCACCGAATTCCGATACCCTCACAGCGGCGACGGTTACGATGGTCCTGGAGGCAGCTGGCAAAGATCACCTTGGAACAGGCATGGAGCTTGACCTAGTAGACTATTCGGAGGAGCCGTTGGAGAATGTCAATATCTGGCAAACCCCTCACTTCGCCGCAGATGAACTCCTTCCCTTCTGCTATGACCTGTCGGCTACCATTGCGGGTCTACCTTCAATCTCGGGACCTTCCTGCTCCACTGTGACATTCTCCGAGCCTCCTCTGATCTGGTCGTTTCCCCCCTCGCCACCACAATAACCCTCAGCTACAACCTTCATATCCGCCTGCCTCCATCCTAACCCTAAGGCAGCTAGCTCACAAACCCCCCTCTCATCTCACCTTGGTGAATCTTCAACCAACCCCCTGAGAATCCACAACTCGGCCTAGGGAAACCCACAAGTTTTGGTACCTGAGGTGCCACCATCGGGCAGTTAGGCGGCGGTACCCCATTTTTCGGAACCAATCCTAGCGGTCGAACATCCCTGCCCTGATAACCCTAATACAAACCCTAACCAGCTTGTGGAAAATTCAGATGCCCCTGAAGTGCCGTCGCAGAGGGGGCAAAAAAGGAAGTGCTTCAAAGCAAGAAGCGAAGACGTTATTATCAGACTCGGGGAGGACATTTAGTGGGGCGACACCATGGACATGGCGGATTGGATATTGGTTGGAAGAATTCACGGACGTAGCTACACAGCGGCCATGCTTAAGATGTGGACCTTAGAGGTATGGGGGCAACACCTGGTGGACCTTCCAACTGTACAAACCTTTGTTAGACGATGGTTCGCTCTACGTGTTGATAGAGCCGAGCACACAAGTTGGGTCCTGTCATCCTTTTGGCATTTCGAGCATGCTCCAATTCTTCTCCGGTGTTGGAACCCTCTTTTTGACCTGAAAAAGGAACAGATAGGAGTGGGCCCTATATGGGTTCGGCTACCTAGACTGCCCCTTCAATTCTGGTCAAAGGATATATTCCACCGCATTGGCAACACTCTAGGAACCTACCTCGAACACGATAGATCATATCTGGCATCAAGCATGATGGCATATGCCAGGATACTCATTCATCTGGGTACTCGGGGTGGTCTTTAGGAGCATATCACCTTACAATGGAAAACCTTCTCCTGAAAACAAACCCTAGACTATGAAGGTGTCCCTTTCCACTGCAGATGTTGCCACAAAGTGGGACACCTGTACGAAGATTTTCTGCTAAAAAAGAAAGAGAGGGAAGGAGATAAGGGGAAGGATACATTGCAGAAAAAATCTCAAGCTCAGGGTAGCCCTCCAGTGATGGAAGAGGTAGCAAATTTGGCACATTTAGAAGCTTTACCTATGCCCACTAAGGTGACCAAAAAGAAGCAGGGAAAGGCACCCATCGGTGCACCCTATCCTCCTCTAACAAGAGCAAGGGTGGCTGCTTTCTCTACGGGTATGCAGAATACAAACTCTTCCTCTATTTATTCTAATGTTTCTCTGCACTGTATTCATACCAGTTCTGCTTAGTTCTATTTAGTACAGTCCCTTTCTCACACCTTCAACCCTCCCAAAGCTGTGGATTTCCCTATCAAACCCTCCTCCCCCACCATCTCCTGCACTTAGCCATCCTTTCCTAATGAACCTCCTCCCAATTCCCATATACATGTTCCTCCCTCTCACTCCAGCCCTCCATCCTTCAGATACCCCACCTGAGCCAGGTTTCGCTCTCAGGCCCCTGACACCTTGGGTATCGGCCTCATCACCTCTCCCCCTCCTCTAAAGATGACTAGAGGCAGACCCTCCTCTCTATCCAAAGCTAAGCAACAAGCTAGGGAAGAGTTTGTTACTGGCAAGGAAAACTCCATCGACTGGGTACTTAGAGCAGTGAATACCCAAGAGCTCCCTCCTCCATGAAATTTCTCTCCTTCAATTGTAGAGGGTTGGCTAGCCCTGATAAAAAACTAGCCATGAGGAGATTGCTCTCAGCAGAACCCTTTGATATTCTATTTCTTCAAGAAACCCTAGGCCAGGGTTGTGTCATTACCCACCTCCTAGAATCTTGGTTACCTGGATGGACATTCCATACCCTAGATGCATCAGGGCGATTCGAGGGTCTCATGTTGGGGGTAAACAATCGATCCATTAGAATCTATAATGCTTGGGGGAGTTCGGGCCACCTAGGAGCTAACATTTATTCCTCAGAGCTCAATACTGAGCTTAGGATTATCAACATATATGGCCCCTGTCACAACAGGGAGGAATATTGGAGCAGACTCTTAGACTCACACATCCTTCAAAAGGACAAGCTCGTTCTGGTGGGGGATTTAAATTTCTCCATCGGTTTCGCGGAATCATGGGGACACAATGCACAAAGAGATATCCTCTCAGATTTTATCGAGACCAATCTGGAGGATCATAATCTCATAGATATCCCCTCCCCAAAAATCATGCGTACTTGGAGAAACAACAGATCAGGGGAGGACAGTCTATCTAGAAGACTAGATAGATTCCTCATTAAGGAGCAAATGCTAACCCTGGGGCAGGGATATAGACAGTGGGTGGGCTCTGGCGGAATATCAGAGCATAGGCCGATCTATTTGGAAATCAGAGGGGGTTTGAACAAACCAAAAGTTCCTTTCAAATTTAATGTTGCATGGTTGAGGGACACTGAATATATCCATCTAGTATCTAATTACTGGAGGACTCATCCCCCTACGGTAGAAAGGACTATATCAAAAGGATTTGCAAAAAAGCTAAAAGAGCTTAAAAGCCTCTCAAAACAATGGGCTCATAAGAAGAGATCGCAAGAAGACCATACACTCAAATAGACTGAAGAAACCATTGAGGAGTATGAGAATGACCATGAGGGGATCTTCTCTTCCCCTAAACACAAAGAGCAGATAACCTCACTTTTGGCTAAGAGAAACCAGATTCTTAAGGACAGAGAAGAGAGTTGGAGACTGAGAAGCAGAGCCATTTAGCTTAAGGAAGGGGATGACAATACCAAGTTCTATCATAAATTTTCGAATGGGTGAAAAGCTATAAATACTACATGGCAGTTATTAGATGAACAAGGAGAACCAGTGAACAACTTCCCCTGACTGGCAGCTATGGCCATTGCCCACTTTAGGAACATCTATAAGTCACCCCCAAATGCCACCCTGGATGACATCATGAGGACAACCAAACTATTCCCAAGGTTTGTAGAGTAAGAAGAAGGTGGGGAATTGACAAAGGAGGTCTCCCTGGGAGAACTGGAGAACACTCTCAAATGGTTTAAGCGAGACAAAAGCCCTGGTCTAGATGGTTGGAATGTGGAATTCTACCTGGCCTTCTTTGATACTCTGGGGGGGATCTATTACAAGTTATAGAAGAATGCAGATCCTCTGGATGAATGTATGAGGCCCATAACTCAACCTTTATCGCCCTTATACCTAAATCAGACAATCCCACCTCCTTCAATGATTTCCAGTCCATTTCCTTATGTAACTGTATCTACAAGATCATCTCCAAGATAATAGCAAATCGCCTCCGACTGATCATAACAAACCACATCTTAGCTGAAAAATTTGCCTTCCTACAGAACAAACAAATTCATGAAGTGGTTGGATCAGCACAAGAAATTCTACATTCTATTTAGACCCAGAGGCTAAAAGGTATGGTCCTAAAAGTTGACCTCTTGAAAGCCTTTGACAGAGTCCACTGGCTATACATCAAAATGCTATTAACGCACTTGGGTTTCCAATATGAATTCATAAGATGGATTATGTGTTGTATTACTAATGTAACATTCAGCATTCTCATAAATGGTGTGGCCTCTCCTTTCTTCCACTCTAAAAGAGGCCTCAGGCAAGGATGCCCACTGTCCCCACTCCTCTTCTCACTCATCATGGAAGGACTCAGTCATTTGATAAGGGAAAAAAACTAAAGAGGTAGACTAAGGGGGATCCGCATCACTGAAGGATGCACATTGACACACTTGCTCTTCGTTGACGATGTGCTACTCTTCCTAAATGGGAGTATTGGTGATGTGACTACACTTCTCAATTCCTTCACTATATTCCTAGCAGCCACTAGCATGTTGGTTAATAATGAAATGTCCTCTATAACGGCTATAGGATGCTCACCATATGAGATTTAGTATGCCCTGAGAAGATTCCCTTATAACCTACAACAACTGGACGAGGGACTAAAATACTTGGGCTATAGATTAAAGCCACATGGTTATAAGAATGTTTATTGGATCTGGCTCATAACCAAATTGGAAAAAAGGCTAAACATCTGGTACCTCAAATATTTATCAAGAGCAGGAAGACTGATACTCATAAAAGCAGTGCTGGAAGCAACTCCAGTATATTGGATGTCTTTAGCATGGATTCCTAAGGGAATACTGGTTAGAATAAAAAACCTATGTTGCATATTCCTGTGGAGAGGGAAACCGCCTGGAAGGATTTTTGCCTGGTCCAATTGGTAATCTCTGGCACTCCCAAAGAAATGGGGAAGATGGGGTATCAAAAGCCTTGGCACTTTCTTCACAGCCCTGGCAAAAAAACTAGGGTGGCAGCTGGTCACATCGCATAGCCTTAAGACTAAGGTGGCTATATCTAAATACATAGCTCCTTTAAATCTTATGGATTGGCTTCGCCAACCCCAGTAGACACAAGCTGGAAAATCGAACATATGGAAAGCAGTCCTACAAGCAATGCCCCTTATCAGGGATGGAATTACATGGAGAATAAAGTCAGGAGATGCTGTTAGAATAGGGATGGATCCCTGGATTGGATGTGGGAACGCTCACAGACTCCCACAGGAGCTCAGAACATACCTCACTTCCAAAGGGATCTCTCACCTTAGCCAAATCGCAGACAATGATCATTCCACTTTTTTGCAACAAGCATGGAAATCTGGGAGGGCACTACAGATCCCTCAACCATGGCAACAACACTGGAAAGAATACACGGAGGCCCTCATGAAATCCCATATCAGGACACAGGAAGGGGAGGATGAACTAATCTGGGCACATGCGAAGCATGGAAAATACTCACCAAAAGTGGGATACATAACTCTTATGAACCCACTAAAACCTCCATTGTGTGAACCGTGGTGGAGAAGCTTATGGAAATTAAAAGCACCCCCCAGGTCAAGGATCCTCATGTGGACCATTTTGAGACACAAAATCCCAACAGGAGAAAATTTGATCAAGAGATCTTTTCATGGACCCTTTTGGTGCGGCCTTTGTAAATCCAATAACGAAACAATGAATCATCTCTTCCTTACTTGCCCATGCACAAAAGAGCTATGGAATACTATTCACTCACAAATACCCTCACTCCCTTTGTGGTAGGGAACAACTGTTCAGGAAGCCTGGGAGGGATGGTGGTCCACTGTATCCTCAGAGAAAACAAAAAACATCCCTTTACTTACTTGCTGGGCCATATGGATTACTAGGAATATAATCATTTTTCAAAACTCCCCCCCCCCCCCCCCCCCCCTCCACACTAGCTGGCTATCACTGCTCATATCCTAGCTGACTACCAACAGATTCTAGAGGAGGAATCAAACCCCATCCCCAGGCATATCATACTTGAGAGTATAAACCATTCTCACCCCTAGGCATACTTTCACGGCTTAGCTCAAGACATAGGATGTGGGGGGGGGGGGGGGGGGGGGGGGGGGGGGGGGGGTGGGGTGCTGTCCTTCATCTTACAACAAATCATTATTACAAAATCCAAATGGGATTGGGCAGAGGGAAGAACAACTTTGTTGAGCTATCAGCAACAAAATACACCATACACTTTGCTTTGGAAAAACAGTGCAGAAACTTACAACTATTTGGAGATTAAAAAATAGTATGCAATTGGGTAAACAAAATTACAAATTGTCATGCATTTTCTCTGAGACACATCATGGAATAAATATACAGACTCATAAACTTATTTGACACATTTACTTGTCAACATATATACAGGGAGCGGAACACAACGACTGATCTACTATCCAAGGAAGCAACGCATAGGCCTATAGGAACATGGAGCATACTGGAGCAAACTGATGGAACCTTCCATCAGTGTTGTCATAGATCTTTTATAGAAATATCAGAATAGTTAAGCTCAATGGGAGCTGGATGCCTAAGTTTTTGTTATATATTTTTTGTCTTTATATAATATTATATAAATGTATTTTCAAGTAGTCCTATACATGACAGTTATTTTTTGATACTCTCTACATAGAGTAAGTACATATTTCATATTCAATATCATAGTACAGAGCAGTGTCTCCTTGCATGGAGTACACCTCCTTGTTTTTTTGAATACTCAACAGGACAGGCTTCTAGCCCACAGTACAGTATATGCCACTAGCATCTGCAAAATGTAATTTTCCTCATTAATGAAAATTGCAACTTTTTCCAAGGGGAAAAAATAAAATAAAAATCTAAGAAATTGTATCTAAAACAATGTATGAGTTATTCCTCTACACAATCAACTATGGTTTTTTTTCACAAAAAATTCGCTTTCTTTTCTGCTTGGAGGGTTCAATTATCTACTTCGACATGGCTCTCCCTGCATGGATAATATTGAGTATCCTCTATGTTCTTTTCTTTTATGAATATATTTTTCTTCGGCCTCACACATATGCTGCTCAAAACCGTTTTACTCAACCAATTCTTGTGGCTTGGTTCCCTTTCCCTTATAATGGCTTCCACCTCCACAAATGACTTTGGTTTAGTGCTTTGCATTTCTATAACGATGTCTACTTTGTGTTTTCTCTAATGATGATTGTTCTATGTTGGCTTCTAATGATAGCAACGCATGTTCTAGTGGATTCCGAGCATGGAAACGAAGGCATATGTTGGGAGACTATGTTTTTAAAGAATAAAAAATAAAAAAATTACTCAATCTCCCTTTGGAAGAAGGCTCTGGTTTAACAATAACCATGATCGTAGACGTCTCATGTTCAAATATGTTATTCAATCTATTGACTATAATATCTAAATTCTTTCCTTAAACTTCTACATGGTGGATGTAAACACACCCCCTTACCCTTAAGAGTGTATTTACTATGCTAACCCAACTTCCCTTGTACGGATAGAGAAATGGGGTAATTTTTTTTTACTTTCTTCCAATTTTCCATAACTCAATTTTGATGTCATCATCATATTTGTCTTGGTGAGATTTTTCTAGTGATATAAATTTTGTCCAATTTGGACTCTAGGATTACAAGTTAGGATCTTCTAAAGTCTTATAAATTCAAATGTGTCACCTCTATTTTCTTGCCACGTGGCATGTCACTATACTGCCATGTCACTCGGCCACATGGTGTGCCTCGATTCCCCACACTTGCATTACCCCTCCGCCATTGCATGGGGGTTTATTCTCCATATATATATATATATATATATATATATATATATATACGATGATTTTCCATTCGACAACCCACAACAACTGATGTGATCAATGGCTACCATTAAAAATTTTTATGCCTCAGCTTATGATTCTCTTCCATTCAATTAACAAAAACAAATGGCAGGATTGACAGTGGTAAATAAAAGCGCTACCCCCCCCCCAGTTGTTGACGTATATATATATAGATATATACGATGATTTTCCATTCGACAACCCACAACAACTGATGTGATCAATGGCCACCATTAAAAAATGTTATGCCTCAGCTTATGATTCTCTTCCATTCAATTAACAAAAACAAATGGCACGATCGACAGTGGTAAATAAAAGCGCTACCCCCCCCAGTTGTTGACGTCACAGGAGGGGAGGCCCCTCTATCATAGATCCTCTTTGAGGTTTCAGGTAGAGATCCAAAGGTCCACCATCTTTTGGACCATCTGATAGTCCTTTTCCAATAGCGACATCCCACCCATCCCTAGCTAATGTCATAGGGGGAAGGCCTCATTATTTTTCTAACCATTGATCTCCCATGACTCAAGCAATGTCTACAATTAAAGCGTGACGCCCTCACCTTGCTGACGTCATAAGGGGATTGGGGGTGGGGGGTATCACATTGACCATTGGTTTTTCCAATGAACCTCCACCATCCATTATTGATTCTAAATTTTGCCCTTGGTTGGGTTACGTAGTCACATGGTTCCATGACCTGACCCTCGGGGCTATGACCTCCAACTCCTTGCACGCACACGGTCAAGATGTGACCTATAGCTTTGGTGTGGGTCTCTCTTGGCCACATGCAACCTCAACCTTGGTGCTCCTTAACATTTATTTATATAATACACACGCACACATGATATATAAAATATCTCGATACATGTAAATAGTGAATACCTTAGCTCACCATGAACGATATTATACATGAAGATTCATGTAATACCGCTTCCCATACAATTGACTTCAATGACATATTCAATTATGTTGTATTCCCATAACTAAATGATATAGAAAGCAAGTCGTGGATTTAGCATATGGATATGTGGGAATGCATTTTATCCCTCTAGCTTGAGGCAAAAAATTCCTGTACAAAAGACAAGTTTAGGATATGAACTCCTAGTTTAAGTCTTGTTTAACATTACAGAGGTCATTTCAAATTGTGATATTTCTTCTTTACGCCATTAAATTAACAGATTGATTGTACATGTATTCTTGGCTATGAAATTTAGGCATTAAGCCCATAATCTCAACACCCAACCCGATGATGTTCATGAATATATATACTTATTTCATTTTGGTTTAAATGTTAGAGATATAGTGGATTGGGAAGCTCCTAGGAATGTGGATGAGGTTAGATCATTCATGGAACTACTAGGTTACTATAGCAGGTTAATTAAGAACTTCTCACAGATTCCCTATACAATTACATCTTTGTAGAGAAAAGGAAAGAAGTTTGAATAGGCTAGGGAGTGTGTAGCTAGTTTTGAGAAATTGAAGCATTTTCTTACAAATGCTCCAGTCTTAAAGATTATAGATGCAAACAGAGTTCGTGGTATGTACAAATGCATGAAAGAGAGGACTTGGTGGAGTCCTAATGCAAGAGGGATAGGTGGTATGCTATCAGTCAAGGAATTTGAATGAGCACAAGCATAACTATGTGATGCATGATCTTGAGTTGGTAGCTATTATTCATGCATCGAAGATGTGGAGACACTATCTTCTTGGCAGGAAATTTATTTTGATGAGTGATCACACTGGACTGAGGTACTTGTTTGACCAACCTAATTTGAATGCCAAGAAAGCTATATTGTTAGCTACTCTCAGTGAGTTTGAATTTGAGATCAGGTACATCAAGGGAAAGTAGAATAGGGTTGCAGATGCTCCCAATAGGAGAGTGCAGGTGAATCACATTACAACAATAAGTCCTTATGGGACAGACTTATAGGAGCAGATCTTGCAGGAAGGATAACATGATGACATATATCAATAGTTGAGGCACATGTTACAACAATAGGGTGAAGGTAAGAGGGATGAGGAGTATCACCTTACGATAGATGGTTTGGTCAGATTTAGGAACAAGATTTATGTTCCAGATGACAGTAAGCTCAAGAAGCTTATCTTGAGGGGGTTTCATGTTAAGTGGTATTCAGGTCACCTGGGATATCATAAGACATTAACAACATTTAAGAAATTCTATCATTGTAAAAACTTGAAAAAAGAGGTGGTTGAGTTTGTTGCTAGGTGCTTGGACTGTCAGCAGGTAAACGTAGAGTGTAAGCATCCAAGTGGTTTATTGCAGCTGATTCCAATTCTAGAGTGGAAATGGGAGGTCATTTCCATGGACTTCATTACAGTTTTTCCGAGGACATTGAGACAACATGATTCCATCATGGTTGTGGTTGACATGTTAAGTAAGATAACTCATTTCATTGTAGTTAATTCTACGAATTCAACTAGCGAGGCAGCTCAAATTTTCATCAGGAAGACAATGCAGTTACATGGTGTTCCCAAGAAGATCATATCAGATAGATATGCCAAGTTCACTTCCAGGTTTTGGAAGGAGTTGTTTGTAGGCTTGGGGACATATTTCGCTTTCAGTACAATTTATCATCCACGGATAAATGGACAAAAAAAGAGGGTGAACAAGATTCCTAAGGACATGTTGAGGATGTATGTCAAGCATCATCATCGGAAGTGGGAAGAATATTTTCCACTCGTGGAGTTTTTGTATAATAATGGGTATCATGAATTGTTGAATATGATTTCATTTGAGGTTCTTTATGGGCAGAGTTTTAATACTCCCATCAGTTGGAGTGGTCCAGTAAACAAGATATTGATTGGACCAGACATGCTAGCAGAGGGAATAGGAAATGTGGGTTATTAAAAGGAATCTAAAGGTAGCACAAGACAAGTAGAATATTTTTGCAGATCAACACATGGCTTTTAAGGAGTTTCATGTTGGGGAGCATGTGTACTTTATTGTCAAGCCCAAGAAGAGTTCCTTGAGTATTGGGTCATGTGACAAGCTAGCACCTCAGTATTGTGGACCTTTTGAGATCCTTGAGAGGATTGGATCAATGGCCTACAAACTTGCACTACCTCTGACAATGAAAGTCCATGTTTTTTTCTATGTTTCATTTCTTAAGAAGAGTTATCACAATTTTAGTTGTTAGTTTTTAGAAGCACTGACAGTTTCAGGGTTAGTGTCGATTTGTAAAAAACAATGTTAAAATGCTGGCAACAGGAGTGTTAGCATTATTGTGCGTTTGAAAATAAAAAATTGTGCTGACAACCACAGTAGCATTGTGAATTTATGAAGACATTCAATTAAAATTCGACAATTGGAAAATCAATGCCAAATACAAAATTCAAACTTTTTCAGGACCAAAGAAATGCACCAATGGAATATCATGGTTAATCTCAAGTGTTTCTGGATGGTGGAAGTACTTATATTACCATGAGTTAAAAGTTGTGCAGAGTTAATCATTTGTATTGTTTTATCCTCTGAAGTAAAACAATCATTATCCCACATTCTTGTAATCAAATCCCATTCCCATCTTCTTTGCCTGTGTTTTTGGATGGTGGAATTTATGACATAAGCTCACCAATCAAAGGGAAAAGGTGCCAAAACATATTTGTTTTTACTTGACAAAACCTTTGTTTTTAATTTTTTTTTTCCCTATAAAATGAAATAAATTTGGGAGCGGTTTATGAATAGATGGAAATAATTTTTCCGAATTTGAAGGAGGTTTTTATCCATAATTGACCCATTTAATTTTTTTTTTTTCGATTTTCTAACAGGTGTTGCAGTTTGAAATATTCGAAGGGATATTTGAAGGTTGTTTTTCAAGATTTTGCAATCATGTTTTAGTAACTGTTTTCAAATCAGATCCCGAACAAATGAGAATAAATTTTTCAAACCAAAAGTGGTTTTTTTCCATAACAGATCCATTTTAAAAAATGTCTCTCAGTTTTGTAACAACAATCACAGTTTTGGGTTTTCGAAGGGATCACTAGATCCTATTTTTCAGGAATTCGTAATGAAAAAGCTCATGGACAGTTTTTGACTTGGATGCCACCTCATCAAATTCGACTTGTTGATCCTTATCTCCAGTCATGACTCTAGAAACAACATTATATTTAGATGCAAATAGGATTAGGAAGTTTTCTGTATGCATGTATTTGAGATATACACTTTATCTCTTTTATTTTTAGCAGAATATAATTAAGGATAAGCTAGAAACCTGTTTTATCTATTGTAGTCTCTATATAAACAATTTATGAAGAAGGAACAAGGTTTGGAACTTATTTGAAAGTATCCTTTTTATGTACTATGTGATTAGATTATAAGAAAGTAGTCTATGTGAGTAGTTTTGCAGAAATTCCTGTGTCATAATTCCCTGTCTGTCTCTTGGTGTAATATTTTCTTCAATGACTGAATGTTAAGTGGCTAAATTTGGAATTCATATTGTTGTGCTCCATTTTCTTATGTTTCAAATATTTAAATACTTGGTTTTCCACATATATATCATACTTTTTTCCTCCATTATCCTCCAATTTTCCTAAAAATTATCAAAAGAATTATTACTACCTCGATTTTGTGATGTTTTCTCACTGAACCTGTGATTATATAAGCCTTAATTGGTCAGACTCCATGCCCAATGGTGAAATTTTCCTACAGTCCAACCTACCTCAATTCTTCTTAAATAAATCTGGCCATAAGACTTATTGCAAACCCTCTAACACTGTGACATTGAGTAGTTGAGTTTTAGGGAGAGATCCCTCTCTAGGTTGAAAGGGCCATCTTTCAAACTCAAAGCGGTTTGAGGTTACCTTAGAGATTTTCCCATAGCCAAGGTTTTCTCTAAGAGATAACGAGAAGTATGTCCAAGATGTTGATCATTTTATTGTCTAGTTTGTATTGCAGGTGGAACTAGAGGGAGAATTCAATCTAGAACCATAATGCATATTGCAGCAGAAACAAATCATGCTCCAGAACCAAGAAATTGAGCGATTAAAAAGCAGTGGAAGCAATTTGGGCCCAGTGAAGCTACATGGGAGATGGCTAATCCGAGGTGAGCTTTGTATCCATCATTATTCATTGGTTCGAGCAAATGAGTGTTGGTATATGTATGTATATATTTCTATGGTTGTAAGTACCACGATGAACTATGTTATAAAGCTCTAATAAGTGGTATGATTGTCATGTTTGTTATGTTGGTCATGGTTTGCAGTAGTTGTTCATTATAAATACTCCATCTAGCTCTGTTAGAAATCTCCACGGGAATTATGTTCTCTTTTTAGCGGTTTTCTTGTCATAGGTGTCATAGAACACCGAGGACAGTGTTACCCTAAGGAGGAGGGGATTTTAACAACCCTGGGTTGAATTTCATGTAATAAAGGTTAATAAAGGAAAATTAAGACTAGGGTCATGGGACACATATTCCAAGTTGAATGTTGGGAAAGCACTACAATAGGCATCACTTTTAGTTTATTAATGGTTAAGGAAATTGGCAAAGGAAAAGAGGCATTCATTGGCATTTAATTATGAGAAATAAAGGAAAATAGGAGAAAGGAAGGTGAAGAGACACAAATTTGCATGAGAGGGAAATTAAAAGGAAAATTATGGAAAATGAAGAAAATAGAGGCTTCAATGGTAAAAAAGCTTATGAGGATCAATTCACAACTTTTTGTCAGTCTGGTTTTGGAATTAATTTCAAAGAGAGAGAACATTGTTGGGTAATTTAATTGACTGTTAAATTACTTGCATTTATATGTCGATTCGGGTACGCGAGTTTGCGAAGTACACTACATCGTATGTGCTAGGAAATTAGCTTTCAATATTTATGCATAACTAAAATGAATTGGAAACTTCAAAAATAAATTAGATTCTATGTATGAGATCTTGGTAAGAACATGCACATGTGTTTTCTCAAAGAATTTATCTAATAGAAACATCAAATCGAGAATTGAATTGTAAGGAGGTTCAAAGAAAATTGATTATAAACTGTGAAAGCTCTTGAAATTCTATGTTATTAATCTGTTGATAGTGCTGGACCCGCCAACATGTCAAGGGGATCTCCCCGGTAAGAAGTCCCAATTAGACCTCAGACCGTTTGGTGTAGGAGTCCCAACAGTGGGTCGTAAGGTAATTCCTTGACCACGATGCCACATAGAGGCAAGTAAGATAACTTTGTCAATAGCAAGGGTGTGACTGATGTAGTGAGTCAAGGAATGAGTATGAGAGGTTCCATCACTTCAAAGGGAGAGGAAGGTGAATGTGGGTTCTAGGTTGAAAGGGATCAATCCAAATTCTTCTAGGAACACACAACACAAAGGACATGCACAGCTCCCGGCAAAGAAGTCGCCACGGATGCAGCAGTCCCAACATACAAGGTAAGATAACATGAACATCACTCATGGATCAGTCTGAGACGAGTGTGATGGTTGATATAACAAGGTTCAAAGAAAGGTTTGTCTTGTGTCCAGCAGAGTAGTCGACACAGACGGTGACAACATTAACAACATATGCAACACATTAACAACAAGATTCATGTAATTGCATGTGAATCAGTTCATATACAAGTATGTAAGTTAAACAACATATATCATTAAGGCAATTGGAGCAGTCCAACTACAATACAACATATGCATGAAAATATGCTGGCTTTTATTATATAAAGAAGTGTAAGTCACAGTCATACAATACACCATGTAAACCTGCTAGCCCTATCAGTAGAACGTTACAGCCACATCTGCCTACTCCTCCAAAGACAAGTACTAGCTCCATGCAATGGAGAAGCCAAGGCGCATTAAATATTGTCCAAGCCTTTTTCAAGATAGTCTTAGTAGAAGCTTGGTTGACCAAAAGCCTATAAAATGAGTTATGAGCGACTATTTATAGCAAAGGGTGGGGTGACCCTTGACATTCCCCTTTGTGGCAGTTCAACTACCCTCATGACTCTTCACCTACTCTATGAATGTTACATCCAACTGTTGACACTTGACTTAGACTTGACATGACTCAACATTACAATGCACATGTACTCATGTGAGACAACATGGCTTGAGTAAGCCTTGCAAGACATCACTAACATTCGGTCTATTGTGATGAGACCAACTCTTTGACATGCTTGTGATGGTGAAGATGGTGAGCTGATGCCAAGCTTCGTCATCTGTGATGATGTGCATGCACCTCATGGTGACATCTTGCTGAAGCGAACTATTGCCTCTGTTGCAACTGGTACATTGGTTTGGCCCCTTCATCCAACTCATCTGTTAACATGCGCATGGTCCTCTTAGGTATGGTTGAACCAGTGTGTGCTAGTGGTCATGCACATAAACTTGCCGAAGTACATGTTCAGCCCCAGTTGCACTTGCTTCTTGTCTTCGCCTTAGTGAGTGTGTTGAATGGGTTGGATTGCATGCGTGCGCTCAACGACATGCATGTTGTTGGATCCTTTGCATGTGATCAACAACACTACTCACCGTGTTTGCTCTGTGTCAGCTACTGGGATGGATCCTTAACTTGCACTGGCTCAGTTTCATCCATGAGTGCATGTTGCACCCACCGCTATTCCTGTTCCTGCGAAAATCATGCAGCTTCATGTTTTTCCAGAGTTGTTGCTTCAGCACATGCAACTCCATCTTTGTTCCATATTTTTCATTCACGCAATCTTCATGTCACACCATCACTTCATAATGTGAGTCCCCAAAGTTGCTTTCATTATTAGTGGATTTGCTTGATATTGCAACTTTTCTCCGCCTCTGTGTTATTAAAAACCTTCCTCTTGCATTCACTATGTTCACTTCATTTGTTGTGTTTGCTGCATTCATTATGTTGCCTTCAATTGCTGTTCATGATGTTGCTCACTGTGATGTTTCTTCTTGATGTCCTTTTCCACGAACAACTTGATGTCTTCATGAGTAGGTAAGCCCATGGACACGTGATTGACTGCATCCCCAAGCATGCTTTGAACGGTGTTTTCAGCTCTGCTCTCTTGGAAACCATTGTACCTGTACTGCTGAGAGGCAGATGAACACCCGTGATACCTGAAGACATGGAAACACTCATAACAAGCAATATGTTAGTCGAGAACCAAAATGAACATGAGAAGTGACTTGCAACATACTTGGGTGAATGATCATGAAGGTTGCGCAATTTCGGTTGGGAGGTCGGGAGACTGACTGCCAAGACTACACAAGGCACAGTGTTAGCTGCTGGGAGACTAACTTACTGTTGGAACTGCAAAATGCGCAATCTAGTTGGGCAGTTGGCTGTTGGGATTGCAGAATGCGCTATTCTAGCTGGGAAAGACTGCTGGCCCAGGGACAGATTTGCCCAAATTTTTGGGCCAAGCAGCCACTGACCTCCATAAATGCACAATTCAGTATAGGAGGCCAGTGCTGGGCTAGAATGTGCAAATATAGAGGGGAAGGTAAGCCTTCCTTATCTAGGTTGTGCAATGCAGACTTGGTGAAGGCAGAGACCGGGCCAAGGTTAGCCTAACTCGCCGACGCGCAACTGAAAGCAAGTAAGTCAATGAAATGCATGGTGACATTAAGTGATAGTAGAAGTGATAAATAGTGCATGCAAAACATGAATGGAAGATTGAGAAAACAGATCAACATGCATGTGGGTGAGGTTGTTTTCCAGTTGGAAGAACGCCCTTGCAAAACAGTTTCATGGATGCGACAATAGTGAGATAGCAACGAAAATTGAAACAAAGCTAGGATAAGCTAGAATATATGTAAATGACAGTAGGCATTCAAAGAGATCAAGTAAACAATACTCACATAAGCGAATACACAAAAAGCAACAAAAATTCTAAAAAAGACAAATTGAGGCCACTTACCTGTGCATAGCTGAGCTGGATGTGTTGAAGAGTCCTAGATGTGCTGTGGGATGTCAGAGCTCCAAGATAGATGTGAATGAATGAGCTCTGACACGTCAAATAGATAAGTTTAGTCTCAGGATGCACATGCAACAAATCTAGGAAAAAATGACACTTGGAGGGAAACTTCTAAAACAACTTTGCATGTAACCCCGACTACTAAAAGTAGCTCCCTGAATCATGGGATTCCTTTTGCATGTTACCTCTTGCTATTCCGGGAAGATCAAGTCATGCATTCATGCAAGTCAATTTTCCTCGGTCACGGGTGGAACTGGTCAACCGCACTGTCCATGCATGCTAGTGCTCAACTTCTTGGGAAAAATGTGCATTCCTAACTGTAAGTTGGGTTGACTACCCAAGGGGATTGCTTAATTTCTGGGCCCAACAGTTGACTATTTCCTAGATTTGCACAAATCCTGGGCTGAATTGCATGTTGATGGGAAAAATAACGCAATTCCTGCTAGGAGGGTTGGCTAGTAGGATTACGCAATCCTGGAGCCTAGCAGGTTGTCAGAGGGAATTGCACAATTCCTGGAGGGAAAGGCTGGTTTCCCTCTATAAACGCGAAAATTTCACTACGAAGCTGCTCAACCTGTAGCTGGTCCAATTATGGGTGATTAGCCTGTGAAGGGAAAAGATCAAACTGTGATCGACAGGCTGCCCTTGAGCAAGAAAGACACTGAAGCTTGAGGACTTGATGAAGCAAGGCAAGTTGTTGTGTAAGGTTGGTAGGGAGGCTCCAAAATAGGCTATGGAAAAATTTTGGAGGGTGGTTGTAGCCACTACAACACTTGGCGACACACTGGTAGAACTCCAGGTCTCTGTAAAGACCTTGTTTGTGCAAAGCAAGTCTAACACCTCCGAAAGTATTGTTCAGTTCTTAGCTCATCTTGGTTTTACACTAACTTAATTGTAAGATGTAGCATTTGCCAAGCCCTTGGTCGATTGACACACATTCCAAGCCAAGGCAACATAGTTGTTTCGATTAGGGTTAAGGGGTATATAGGTGCACAAGCAGTATAGTCGTCACAGTCTAAGTTTCATCTCTAATGTTGCTCCACTGCCAGTAGGCCTGGACAGTACCCCGGTGGAGTTGCATAGGAACACAATCATGGATCCGCTTCTAGTGAGCCTGGTCACTACCTTGGCAGAGTTACTTACATCACCTCCCTGCACAGGAAGACTTTCTCTTCTTTTTCCTTATTCATTTTTGTTTTTTTTTTACTTTTCATTTTTCTCATTTTTCATTTTCACTGTGCATAGCACTTATTCATTTCAGAGGCAGAAGAGGTATCTTGACTTATTGAGAGCAGAGGAGGTTGTTCCAACAGAGAAGTAGTTTATTATATCTCTGACATGCCTATTAAGGGTTCCCTCCTCACCTTACTCTACTTGACTGAGATGACAAGGTGATGCAGGAGCATTCTCCTCAACATTATCATTGTATTTTAGTAGACATATGGGGTCTTATGTTTCAAGGAAGTTGGCTTCCTAAGTATTAAATTAATGTAATTATTAAGTGTTTTGAGCGATTTTAATGAGAGAAGCTAGAATAGGATTTAAATTGAATATAGTGAGGCATATTTGTAAATATTCTCAAATATAGGAGAATATGAGAGATTTAGGATAGTTGAGAGAACTGAGGGATTTGAGAATTGATTGTAAAACTCATATTAGGAATTAGTTCATGATTTTGTGGGTTTGAGATAATCCTTAGGGATGAGGAAGAGATTTTAGGATTTTGTTGAGGAGTTTATGGATCTAAACCAGAAATTGGTTTTAGAATTCTTTTGTATAAATGCAAGCCAAACAGGCATAGACAGAGGTTGGAGAGGTTGAATAGGTTAGATAGATAGCAGATTGGAGTGCTTGTAAGCCTACGGGTAGATAATGAACAGAGGCCGTTAAATTAGAATATCAGGCTGAGGAGAGATAGAGAGTCTTATTATGTAATTGTTGTTGATATATATATACACAGAGATTCAATTCCAGTTTGTATAAGTATGCTATCTAACATTGAATGATGAATGAATGACTGAGCATATTCTATGTAACAGAGAGTTGCAAGCAGAGCTCGGCGAACACACAGAGAGAAGCATGAGAAAGAGGATCGTAGTGGACCTTTGAGACAGTTCGAAGAACCGAAGGATGTTCTCAAGAGACTGTGTTAAATAACACATGCAAAGTTAAGCTCAGGAGAGAGTCGCGCAGTGGAAGGACCAGAACCATTGAAAACTGAAAACTATAGAGAAACATTGAAAAGTGGTGTTAAAACCAAGTAAAGAGATAATCAAGAAGTGAAGAAACAATGCACGGTAGCCATTTGTTATGAAGCCAGCTCACAAAAAGATAGAAAAGATAGATCAACGCCTTAGAATTCAGCCTCTTCGAGGGGGAAACCTCCTTTACATTACAAAAATGAATGATTCCTTGATGATTCAAATGACAAAACCTCCTTTCTATATATAGGAGTCTAAGGAGTCACAATATAATCCAGCCGACCTAAAAATAATAATATAAAGGCACAAAAATAACAATATAGGGATTCTATGGGGCACAATAATAACAATATGGGGACAATAGGGGCACAACAATATTAATAAGGGATACAACTACAATAGTAATGGGGTAATCACTAGTATTATAGGGACCTAACATGCCCCTCTCCTTCAAAAAAGTGTTTTCCTCAATGCTTGAGTAGTTCTGGATGCTTCTGTATAAAATTCTCATCCTCCCATGTGGAATCTTCACCGGATAAGTTCTTCCACTTGATGAGATACTCCGAAATTGATTGATTTTGTAGCTGTCGAGTTCTTGTTTCTGTGACTGCTTCTGGTTCCAATATAGTTTTTCCTTCCTCGTCAAGTTCTAGCAATATTGTTTGAACTGGGAGCTTGTTGCCTATAACCTTCTTTAAACATGAAACATGGAAAACTGGGTGCACTCAAGAAGCTGCAGGAAGCTCCAATTTGTATGCCATAGTACCAATCTTTAATAGTGAGCTTGTTGAGCTCCCTATAATCCGGACACATGTGCCATGATCCATCCTTCTTGTGCACCAATACTACGGGAGGAGAGAATTATACCAGCCTCTAGCATTTCTGCAACCATACGTTCAATTTCACTCTTTTGGGCATAGGGATATCTGTACGGCCTGATGTTTGGAGGAACACTTCCTAGAATCAGATGAATAGCATGATCATGATCATGAATAGGTGGGAGACCTTTCGGAGTCTCAAATACCTTGGAATGATTGTCCAAGACTATTTGGAGATCTGGAGAAATAGATGATTTCGATGTGGAAACATCTAGTGAACATAATTGTGCAATTACACCTCTTTGTTCCTTTTTTAGAAGCTTTTTCATACCGTTAGAGTTGATTATCTTTCCCGGTTTCCCTGCAATACCCCTTAATTCAAGTTCCTTTCCTTCCGCAGAAAATTTCATGTAAAGTTCTTGAAAATTAAAAGCTATTGTACCCAAGGATTGTAGCCATTGGACTCCTAGTACAACATCAGCACCTCCCATTGGAATGGAAAGCATTGGGCTAGTCAATACATATTCTCCCATGGATAGCTTGATATTATGGCACTTTCCAGAGCAATTTATTGTTCCTCCATTTGCAACCATCACTTGACACTCTGGTGCTGGATATAGGAAGCAATTCAATTCTTTTGCTACCTTACAATGAATAAAATTGTGGGTACTTCCTAAATCAATGAACACTATTACCTTTTTCTTCTTGATTTGTCCTTCTATCTTAATGGTTTGAGGAGTGGTAATTCCAGTGAATGCATTAAAAGATATGGTCAGATTCATTTCTTCTTTATCTAGGCTTGTTCTTGGAGTATATCCTCTTCTTTTGACCTTTCTTGCTCCTTTTCTTCTTCCTCTTCACAATCTATGTAGAATAATTTATTCTCAACACACTTATGACCTTTAGTGTATTTACTATCACAACTGTAACAAAGCCCTTTTACTCTTTTTTCTTCCAATTGTTGTGGTGTCAACTGTTGGAAATAATACTGAGAGGTGGGGGTGAATCAATATTATCAAATCAATCAAAATTTTTCATTTCCATACTTAGATACATATACGCTACTTCAGTTAATGGAACCCGTGTGTATACGCAACTGCGTCTAATGCAACTAGCGTATATCCAGAATACTTATGAATCAGTTAATCCATTAAATGTTGATCTTTAGTTAGAGCATCAGAACTTCATTAACCATATGTATAGAAAGCAGGAGCAGTAAAACAGAATAGAGCATAACACACAAGAAGCACACATGAACACCATGATATAAGGTGGAAACCCAATGTGGGTGAAAACCACCTGCTGCAGGTTGTCTCTATCTTCTAGTGCAATCTTATACTAGTACGCATGCTACAACCTGCAGAGGGATACAACCCTATCTCATTTTCCAGACTCTCCTGGATGGGAGCTACAACCCCCTTAGCTCTTGTACTAGCTGATGTACTAGTACGTAGGTGCCTACCAACAATCTCCTTTCATCCTCCAGGGACCACATTTCATACATTTTCAGACTGGATACTCCTGAAGCACAACACTATAATCTAAAGGCCACGTTTCATCAAATTTTCATACTGGACCCATAACTATCATTGAAGCTCAAAACAATCACTACTAGCATCATCAATTTCTGAATCACTGAAACACTGAAACCCCGTCAACAACACAGTCACCAGAACACAGAGCAGACACAAAACTCTGCAATAACAATCAGAACCAACTGTATCATCAAAATCATGCATCAGAGTGCATACGCTACTTGGAAGTGTTGAACCTGCGTGTATACGCAACTTCATCAAGGTGAACAAGCGTATATGTTATTAATTACTTATTCATAACTTATATGCAAGGATAATATATGTGTTAGCACCCAGATCTAGTCCATCAAATCACATAAATATGAGTCATTATGATCTTGATCCAATATTAGTTCTCATCCATCAATACTGAATCTAAACACAATCAACCAACCAAGATATGCAGGATACTGACACCTTTAAATTGTCATCAACAACCAGAACCTTAAACATCATAGCTCAGATGGTATACGCTACTATAATGAACTAAACCTGCATACATATGCGCTTACACCAAAGCCAACCCGCGTACAGATCTATAAATATTCAGTCATGACTTGCAGCTATTTCAAACTTAAGTTATACTCAGTTCAGATCATTACATGCGTCAATATACAGATCTAGAATAAACATAATCAATCATATAGAGATAGTTCATTTCAAACCATTTGATCTCGATCTATCCTTAGATCTTGTTCTCCATGAACCAGTGATATCCCTCCATAGCTCAGATAAAGCAATGCATCAGCAACCCATAACCTGCATACTGGATCTCATGCTTCATCAGATATTCAAGACCTTTTCGATACGCTTGCCTAATGATCTTCTTCTCCTTTTATAGTCTTAGGCCTTGCTCAATACCATGGTCCAAAACCATAACAAACCAATACCATGGACCCAATACTTGGGATCAACATGTTAACTCCCAGGTTGTTCCCTTTGACTCCCAAGGGAATACGGCCGGGGTAACCACTAACCAATCTTTGGATTACAGCTTCTAGCCAAACTGTAATCAGATAGGGCTCTCTCTTTAAGATTTGTCTCTGTTTTGTGAAGATTTTAGGCTAGTTATGAATTCAGGGTTTGATTTTATGTTTTGGTTGAGGGATGTCTTCTGTGCCTAAGGTGAAAATCTTCAGATAGTTCTAGTCCATTGGGCAATGGAGTCTGTGGCTACAGGTTGTCTGGGATATTTGGTTGAGTTGCTGAAACTGCAGGGCCATTCAAATACATCATGAAACAAAATTTAAATTGTGATTATGAAGTGTGTTTAACCAGTGAAAAGCAATTAAGAATTTTCCACTAAGCTGGGGTGTAAGAAAGAGATATATTGCACAGGAGCATACTTGAATTCCTGAAACAACAATCACTGTGAAAGATATAGTTTGGAGGTGCAGCAGTTAAGAATTACACCTTATGACTATAACTGAAGAAAAACACTTGTAACAGCATAGATTGAGTTCAGGGTATTGTGTGAATAAATCCTAGAACTATTCTTTTTCTTTGCCATTAACTATAACACAGAAACATGAATGAGTTATGAAAAGATAACAAAACACATAACGAAAAGTTTTAAGGAAGACTTATTGTGCCATGAAGTACGCAGGAATCCTGTAACATTCAGCAAAACACCATAATGACTCAGATAACGCAGAGCTTTTGAAATTCCATCAGCCTTTGTATTAATACTCTGGAAATTTACAGCATAAGAAACTGTAGAAGAGAAATCAACAACAACCCCTGCAAACTTATGCGAGGGGGAATATATACAAACGGTCATACAAAAATATCTGAGGCGTTGAGTCATCTGAGAAATAAATATGTTCACCAACTTGTACAGAACAGTAGATAAGAAGTTATTACAGCTTTCAATACAACATAAATGCTCTTTAATTCTGTCAGAAGACTTTTTGACCTTTGGAGGCCACTGAGTCGGTTGAACATTCTGTTATTAATGCTGAATGACGTGTCTTTGTGGCTCTGTCCTCCTGTAGATTTTCGGCCCTGTCACCTGTGACTGTCAGTGCTGCTTTAGTGGCCGAATAGTTTTGCTGAGTTGGCTCAGCTCATTCTCCTCCATGCATGCTGATTTTATCAAAATTTTCCTGTGCATGATAACTTATATATTTTAATGAAAAAACTTGATTACAGGCTCTGGTTTCACAATATTAATTGTATCAATTTAGTCCAGACTTCCTGTGTGGGCAATTGATGTCTTAGAATTGCCTCTAGAGTCTCATCTGCCTCTGTGTATTTGTAGAAATTTGGAGGCACGTCAAACAAATGTTTGATTTCATCCATGATGAAAAATAAGTTCTCTACCCTGTTGTAGAGACTCTGCCCTGATGCTGGCCCTGACTCTTCTGAAGTGCTGGGATTTTCTGTAATCTGATTTGTAGCAAAGGTGTTGACCCTCTTGGCATAATTTTCATGGGAAAGTAGTCTTCCTGCGCTGTTCAGTAAGCTAGGAAGGCCTCTGTTATGTAATGCTATAAATTTGTCCATGAATTTATTAACTTCTGTCTGCATATCCTGGCTTCTTCTTTCTAATGTTTGTACCAAGCTTCTGTCGTGGCGGAAAAAGTCATTTGGGCTGACACAACTGACCTCCCTAGGAGTCTAAACTCTCTAGCGACAAACAAGACAAAATGGAGTGATCTTTCTCTAAATATACCTTTTACAACATGAAAAGTACAAGTGTTTAGGCTTACCTTATTCCAAAACGCTGTTGTTGTAGTCCGTCCTTGCCAATCCGGATGAGCTCCTCCTTCAAGTCAATTCCTGCAACCACAAACAATCAAACAATTACCAAGCACTTGTATTTCATATAATAAAACATACATTCAACATGCAGACCAAGGAACACATGAAATAACTCATTAACACAAGCTATTGAGAAAAATAAACCAGTTTGTATTAATAACGAAACAAAGAAACTCTTACAACCTGGCCTTGGTGTTGTGCAAGTTCCTCCCAGGGTCCATCAAGTGTTTTCCTCTACTTTGACAAAGCTCACCCACTTCCAAGTAGAATCATGTAAAGACAATCTCTCCTCACAAAGGTTCTAATGGAAGACCTAAATCCTGCAGCATTTACCCAAAGAAAATGTATAGCTTCAACCTCCCCTCCTTCTGGCTCAATGCCTTTATTTATAGTGCTGTAAAGAGGTTATTCAGGTCCACTATCAATGGGATCATCCCCCTCTATGGGTGGGATAGCTCCCTTATTGATGGGATAAGTTCCCTCTTAATAGAGATACATGAACCAACTGGAGGCGCATCCATTTCATCAAACCGACCTCTAGAATGTTCTAGAAGTAACCACAAGTAACTTTTTCAAGATAAAACTTGCGCATTTTGCCTTTTACAGAAGGACGCACCTGTCCTTTAACATACAGAGCGTCCATGGACGCAGCTTTTGTGAACATGGCCTGCGTCCCCGCAGGTAAGGCTAGAGAGAACCTGCGACCCCAGAGATAAACATAGTTTTTACAAGACTTTCTCTCTTCTTTGAGTTTGAGATGGATAACAGAGGTATAAGACTTGCCTAAGAGGGTAGCATGACTGTTGATTTGAGCCATACTAACTGTAAGTAGTCAAGGTGACATTTTTTAGTGTAACAGATTGCCCCCTAAAGTGCGAAGCCTGGAATAGATTGGTGTTTTGTAATTCTAGGAAGGGTGAAGCGCTTTATCATTTCAAGGATTGACTTGTGGATGACCTGGTTGGAACCTGCAATTTTCAACACAAAATACATGTATAAGATTATATCATCACTGAGGTAGGCATTCCCATACTCAGATTCAAAACTTTAACTAATGGACTAACTATTCTGATACAGGAATGATCTTGCAATACATCATTTTTATAGACTTTTGTAGACACAGTATGGACGCAGCCATCTGTTTATGATTAGTCTACATAGATAATGAATACAAAACTCCTCGCAGCCTGGATGGTAGAAACTAGATCCAGGGTCTTCACTTCTACTTCCCGAATTGGTACGATTCTAAGCATGTGATTAAATGATTTGATGTCGAACATGTTAGAAACCACTTGATTACCAGTCGATGATGTGAACTGTTAACAAGCGTGAGAGAGACCACCAGTAATGTCAATGGTTCTCAAAGTACCAAGCACAACCCGTGAAATGTGAATAGATGTTTTGATGTCGAACACTTCACGGAATCCTTTGATCGAAAGTCAATGATGTAAACTGTCGTCAAAGGCGAGAAACCTGCCATTGATGCATGCAGACTTCAAGGTACTGTCGATTCCTAAGTCATCTTTCTAGATAATGTGTCGATGTCGATAGAAAGCGACTCGTTGCAGGCAAGCCTGCAACACGAAATCATTGTTCAAGTTGAAGAAATGTTGCTGTAAGGACTGACTCAGGGATGGTCAAATGGATGATAAGTATTTTGCAGATGAAAGTTTTGCTTGCAGACCTCTTGAACACATAACGACACGACAGATGGTTTGGTGACGAATAACTCAAAGTTAATCCCTGAACCCGGTTAAAGATTTTCAAAGTGATTTGGTCAACTGTGAGGTAAAAGATTTCCCAACCCAGGTGAAATGCAAAAGTGTCGTGTTCAAGAGTGGTAATAAAGTTTCGTTTGAGACAAAAGGTGACAAATAGGTTCATTCTTCTCTCTTTTCCCCCACCATTTCTGGCAAGTACCTCTTTATTTTTAACAAGCTTGAGGAGGATAACATATGCTTGGTTATAAGCTCATCCTTCGGACGAGTCCAACCTAGTTTAAATTCGAACCCTAGGAAGGAGTGGTTCGTTCCTGTTTGTAATTGAACAGGTCCTTTACTGTAAAAGTTTAACGAGCCCAGTATAGGAGAAACTCGGCGTTTTTCAATTTTAGAGAGTCTGAAAAACTTAAGGAAACTCCACTTTGAACTTTTTCGTAAATTTGTGTCCCTCAAGCCCGAAAAAGTATAAAATAATACCTGGGGGAACCGCTTGATCTTGCGACCAAGGAGTACTTTCATAATAGTGTCGTCGACCTGAAAAGTAAAAAGCGATCAAAGACACGTCGTTTGAGTTCCTTATCGAGTTTGAAACGACAAAAACCCGGCAATCTTTTCCTGATTTTACGGTCAGAAAAGAGCTAAAAGGGGACCGTCTTTTAATTCCGTTTTAACGAGTGTAAAAGAAACACTCGGCGATCTTTTCATGTTTTAGGAGTCAGAAAAGGGCTTAAAAGATGACTCTGATATTTTTATTTGTGAAAATTACAATTTCCCTCGAAATCCCTTTGTCCTGCACAAAAGCGACACATTACTCATACCTGTTTAAAATAGGCAAAAATACATCGAAAAACATCTTTTCATGGTAAAAAATGAACTCATTCACCCAAAAAACCTATAAAAAGACCTTTTACCATGTCATTTTTACCGTTTGACTTTGGAGGTTGAAAAAGGAGCTTTTGACAAGAAACTTCCCGTGGTCGCTGCGGAAAATCTGACCGTCGGAATCGAACGCCGCTTCATCCAGGTATTTTACACATCCTACTCTGCATTTCTATCCGTTTAGAATTAAGTTTTAGGTCTCTGTTTCATTTTTTGGGGGGGTTTTGGGTTCAAAATGCGCCTCTCGGCGGACGCAGGTGCCCTTCGGGTGACCTGCGTCCCCCGACTTTTTCTCACACGGGAAAATGGTCGGGGGACGCAGCCCGCCTTCAGGCCAGCTGCGTCCGGACGCCCTGTGCTACAAAGCTGGGGTGCGTCCTCCGAGAAGTGCGCATTTGAAAACCCCAACTCCCTCAAAAAACCACCAAACTTCTTCAAATCAATTTCTAATTGTCTTTTTTGATATGCAGGGCATTAATCATGTTAGACTGGAGAGAGAGAGAGCACGTAGAGGAAGATGAAGCTGCAATAAACCACCAACCCTCTCTGGATGCCCTAAGAACATGCGGGTTATACAAATATTGGACCATACCGGGCATGAGGGGCCAGGTAAGATTCTTGGAATGGCTGGTTGAGCGATGGAACGTTCAAGATCAATGCTTTTACATAGGAGGGCACCAGCTCGAGATAGAGCCCTCGGATGTATACTTTCTCACTGGCTTGCCAAACAGAGGTGAGCAACTCAATCTTGCGGGGACCAGGCCGGGTGGCCAATCCCTTGATGATCTCCGCGAGGAGTGGTGCAGACCTGGGACTCGCCATAAAAAAGGCGTAGAGATAAAACACATCGCTCTGCCTGAACTCAAAGTTATAGCGTTCACGGTCACCAGGATTTGCGGCGCGGCCGCTTTGCACATTGCTTCCGGATCCCAAATGCGGATGGCAGTTGACTGTTACCAAGGCACCATCTTCAACTGGTGTGAAGCTGTGTCGGCTCATATGAAGAGCCAACTGACCAAGGCAAAGAACGGACGACTAAAGACTTTTGGATATGGGCCTATAGTCGTGAGCTTTGCCTTGGAGAGAGTTCCAATGCTGATCCCTCAGCAACTCACTGTTGATGACTTGGGTCCTCGGGAGCCAAAGCTGATACGATGGGTTACGGTGATGGCCCGGCATCCTGACGAGGGCGCGGCGGTGGTTCGATTCTCAGACAGTTACTTTGACTGGTTAGAGGGCCAGCTTTTTGTGATACAAGACTTTCCATATGCCGGAATGGATTTCAGAGGTGATCTGGACATGGTTCTTCCACAGGGAGAACAATGGGACGACAGAGGTACTTTTATTTTCACAAGTTTTCTAGTTATGTATTTTTTATTTTTCATATATATCGTCTCAAACTAACAGTAAAATTTTAAAAATGCAGATGTTGGTCCACAGCGTCCAGCCAATCTCCGGCCTTATGATAGACGACATCCAGCTGCACCGGCACCGGCCCCACAGGACGCGGCTGCAGACGTACTAGCTGAGTTGGAGCATGACCTAGATCGTCTCACGGTAGACATACCTGAGACTACTATGGACGACATTCCTATCAGGCTTCAGCGTTTTGTAGTCGCGGTCCCTGGACCGTTTAGGAGGTTTTTGCGTAAGGTAGCCCGCGCAGTGGTATCGTACAGAGAGCACCACCAGTGATTGACTAGTCACTTTTTGTAGTCACATGTGACATTTTTGACTTTTTGTACTATCATTTTGCCGATCATAAGGTGTTTTCAACCTATGATCGAAGACGATGTATATATTTTTTGGACACACTTCTATCTATATATATCACTATTACCGGCTTATCTTGTTTAACATGTATGATGAAATGTCTTTAAATTTACTTGCATGATTATTATAAATGTCTGTCCAACACTCGAGAAGCAATTGCATCTGCTAATGTATTCAGGGACCTTGGAATATGTTGATATTCAATGTAATCAAATTCGCGTTCCAAGAGACGCACTCTCAAAAACAACCTTAACAACACAGGATTTCTAATGGCATAAACTCTATTAAGCTGTAATACAACAAGTTCAGAATCTAACCTCACAATCAAACGTCGAATTCCAAATGAAATAGATTCGGATAATAATTCAACCACTGCACTGTATTCTGCAATGTTATTCGTTGTTTGACCGAGGCTTACCCCATGCATAGAAACTAACTCGTCAGAGGGTGAATAAATAACCCAAGCTGCGGAAGAGATATTCCGTGTACTACGACAAGCACCATCAGCAAATCCAATGTATGTTTGGAGAGGCGTCGACATCTACAATATCAAGAGTAAAACCAAGATAAGCCAGAATAATGACGAAAACCACACTCGCTAAACTAAGCACACTGACTAAACTAACACACTTGCTAGCTAGAAAGAAAATCTAACCTATCTAAAAATTTCTCCACACTCATCATTTTAAGCATAATACCTCTTTAGGTAAAGTCCATTTCTGGGTTTGCCCAAAGAGTCCCCATCAAAATCAACTAGCTCATAAGCCCCTTTTGCTAGCTTTCGCTTTACAATGTAGGGCCCATGCCACATGGGAACGAATTTTCCGGCACCTAGCTTATCGTTAGCTTGATCATATAATAGTACTAGGTCTCCTTCCGAAAAACTTCGAGGAGTTACATTTTTATCGTACTGAGCTTTCATTCGTTTTGCGTGAGTCTCGATAGCTAAAGTAGCGTCACGTCGAGTCTCATCTAATTTAGCCAAGTATAACAACCGTTTCTCCTCTTCGGAAGTAGCTGGAAGTAATTCGACAGCCATTTGAAGTGATGGGATTTCGCATTCAATAGGTAACACAGCTTCTAAGCCATAAACTAGCTGGAAAGGGGTGAAACCTGTTGAATTTTTCACTGAAGTTCGATATGCCCATAGCGCCGAAAATAACATGTTATGCCAATTCGTTCGATGGATACCAATGATCCGTCGAATCATGATGACTAGAACTTTGTTGATTGACTCAACTAAACCGTTGGCTTGCGGATAATAAGGTGTAGAGCTATCGTGGCGCAAACCAAGCTGGCTTGTAAGCTCAGTCATCATGACGTTTCGAAAATGGCTCCCATGGTCAGTAATGATTGCTTGTGGGACACCAAACCTAGTTATGATATGATTGAATACGAAAACTGCAGCTGTCTTGCCGCTTGCGTCGAATGTAGGCATCGCCTCGGCCCACTTAGTAAAATAATCAACCGCGAGGATGATATACGCATGCCCCCCGCCGAGTGAGGGTTACAAGTAATAAAGTCAATACCCCATTTGGCGAATGGACCAGCGGCAATTATAGGGTGGAGAGGAGCAGGTGGAGCGCGCATCTTTCGATCAAACACTTGACAGTTGTGGCATTTTCTGACGGCAAGGATACAATCTTTAAACATAGACGGCCAGAAATAGCCAGCGCGCAACACCTTCTGAGCTGTGGCATACCCAGACATATGACCGCCACATGCTCCAGAGTGACAATCATTCAAAACTCTCTCAGCCTCGTCGTGAGTTAAACAACGTCGAAAAACTAAGTCTGCCCCCAGGCGATAAAGTGTATCTCCAATAATTCTGTATTGCTGGGATTGAAACCGAATTTTTCGACGGTCTTCCTTGGAAGCTTCAGGCCGAAAGGTTTGGGTTTTGAGATAGATGATTATATCCCCATACCACGGATCTACAGTGCTAATAAGAAACAAAGATTCGTCCGCAATGGACTCCTCTGCCACAGTCTCTGTGTCAGCACTTGGGAAATCACACATCAATTCCGCGAAGACTAAAGATTTCTTAGACTTGGATTTCTCAAACTCCAAGTCGAACTCTTGCAGGATGACGATCCATTTAGAGTACTTGCCCCCTAGCAGTTGTTTTGTCAAGATATAAATCATAGGGTTGCAATCCGAAATAACCGTAGTTTTGCGGAGAAGAATGTAGTGACGAAAACGCTGGACAGCTTGAACGGCTGCCAGGGCCAATTTCTCCACATGCGAATATTTTAACTCAGTTGGATTTAAGGTTCTGCTAAGATAATATATCACATGCTCTGCCTTGAATTCATCTTCTTGAACTAACACCATTCCAATGGTGGAATGCGAAGCTGCGAGGTATAAGAAGTAGTCCTGGTTGTAGTTGGGAGGATGCAATAACGGTGCATGGGTCAACGCGTGTTTTAATGCATCAAAAGATTGTTGGGCAATCTCGTCCCAAAAGAATTGTACGTTCTGTTTCAACAACCGTGTAAAACCTTTAGTGACCTCGGCGTAGTTAGGGATGAATCGGCGTAAAAAGTTCGCTTTCCCTTGCAAACTTTGGAGTTGGCGCAAACTCGAAGGAGGAGGCAATTGGATGATAGCCTCGACTTTCGAGGGATCGACGCGAATGCCAGCTTTGGAAACAACAAATCCCAGCAATCGACCTGTTTCTATACAGAAAACACACTTGTGGGGATTCAACCGAATTCGATAATGCCTACACCTCATAAAGATTGCTCGTAAATGGACAAGGTGATCAGCTCGGTGTAAAGAATGAGCAGGCAAATCATCGAGATAGGGTTGCACAATGTGCTTGATGTCATGAAACGCATAAGACATGGCCCGTTGAAAAGTAGCGCCGGCATTCTTAAGCCCAAAAGGTAATTTGCAATAAGCAAATGTCCCCCATGGACAAATGAATGCCGTTTTTGGTTGGTCGGCAGGTAGAATATTGATTTGATTATAGCCTGAGAAACCATCCATGAAGGAAAACATCTCACTTCCGGCACAATCATCAATTATTTGATCGATATAAGGCGTAGGATAGTTGTCTTTTGGACAAGCTCGATTGATATCCCTATAGTCGATACAGATTCTTATTGTTCCTTGTTTTTTATTGACGGGAACAATATTCGATACCCAATCCGTTAACGGGATCGGATAAATGAAACCTGCTTTCAACAGCTTTTCGACTTCTGCTTTAATTGCAGCTGCTTTTCGAGGGTGAATCTGACGCAACCGTTGCCGAATGGGTTTAGCATCCGGGTAGGTTTTGATTTCATGAACAACAATGGCAGGATCGATTCCTGGCATTTCCTCGTAGGACCAGGCAAACACGTCGCGGAATTCTTGGAATAGGGCCTTGTAAGTTTGGATTTCTTCTTCAGTACATGCGGCACCTATATGAATGTTCTCCTCAATTCCGGGCTTCACTGATATATCAATGGGAACAGTACGAGAAATATTCCCTAAATTCAGCTCTGAATCAGAATGTTTCGTTGGATCCTGAGCGTCTTTGACATATTCAGCGGTAAAGATAGATGAAAAATCATTTTCAAATGCATCGCCCTTAGGTAAAAACGAAGATCTGTGATGGAGATCTTCCCATGGTAGATCATCTACACTTAGGATTTCGCGAAGTCGTTCGTCAGATGACACGTCTTCGGGAAACGTTATCCGTTCTAAAGGTGAGGTGAAAGGTGACTCTTCACTGACCACATTCATTTGGTCGGTTTCGGTTGAATGAAAATCGGTAAAAGACATAAGAGTGATCATATGAATCGTTGCAAACGAAGGGTCTACATTGAGTGGAGGGAGAGGAAAAGTTCCCAGTAAACCGGAATCCTTAACTAATCCTACACCAATGTCCTTGTAAGGGAGTGTCGTTTTACCAACATGTTGGATAGTTTCTGAAGAGGATGGGTCGGATGAAAAGTATGTCAGCTGATCAATAGTCACGATCTTACCGTTATGTGGAAACTTAATGACTCTGAAGACCGATGAAACGACCGCTGTCATAGCATATGACCAACTTCGACCCAAAAGAAGGTTGTAGTCTAGAGGGGCATCAACCACTTCCACATCCAGACTAACGGTTTTACCTTCGACCCCTATAGGCAATTCTTGTAGAATACCAAACGGACGGAACCCACGGCCATCAAAGGCCTTAAGGATGGTGGGGGATTGGTTCAACGAAGGAGAACCAAGCGATCTCCAACATTGAATCGACATAATACACGTAGAAGCTCCCTCATCAATCACAGTCCGATGAATAGGCCTGTTTTTGACTATCACTGGGATTTGGAAAGCCATTTGATGGGGGAGACGCGGTGTACTATTTTCTAGATCAAAGATCATTAGGTTCGGGTCCTGAACATCGACAGCTCCAATAGCCGACAAAAGCAATTTTCGTTGCGCTGGACATGATTGCAGCACTTCGAGTGCCGACATTGCTGAAGGTGAAACAGCTAAGTCTTCAACAATGTTGTAATTCTGGGCTGCTCTCGCATGTGGGTTGAAAGCAGACCTTCGAAGTACACCCTTGGCGGGCGGCTTAATCACTAAGTCTGGGTTAGGTTTTTCGATCTGTAGTGGATCGGAACCAGGAGTTGAGGTTGATGGGTTAGAGTGAGAAGATTCTGCTTCTTTACCATCAACAGGAGCCTTACTACCATAATCTTGCGATCGAGTCGCAATCCTGACATGAGACATCATCAAAATGGGTTCTTCACTGGCATTCGAAGAAGAACCTATCATCTTATTCTCCTGCTCTGGAAATGGATTCTTTAACACAGCAGGAGTGGGAGAACCTTTAACTATTTTCACTACCTCGGCCCGATGAGGGCAGTCTCTCGTAAAATGATCTTCTTCACAAATGAGACAAGGATAACGAGGTTTGCGCTTTTCGTCATTGGTTTCCGATTTTTCTACTTTCTCCTTTGGAGCCTTGTCTGCTTTGGCCTTCTTCTTTCCTTTCTTCTTTCCACCGTTTTTTGGTTTGGCCGTAGATGACTCTACGGCGTGAATGTCGGCGGTGAGTTCAGGAGAAGACTCTCCTGTCGGAGAATCAGGCAAAGTGATAATTGGAGTAGTTGAAGCCTTGGAAGACTTCTTCTTGCTCTTCGTAGTCACGATACCAATCATACCATCAGCGGCATGAGATCCCGAAGGAGCAGCAGCGATTTGGTTTGACTTGGGAAGATCCGGAATTTTCTCGTGTAACGTACCCGACTGAGTATAAACTAAGTCAAGGTACTGTGCTTGAGCAATGACTTGCTCCTCAGTAACTACGCCGGCCTTAGCTACATCTTCAGTAATTCGTGGTAATAATGATTTGACAAACCATTCAGCTAAGATTTGGTCCGGGATAAAAACTTTCACTAATCTCCTTCGACGTCTCCACTCATGGATGTGATCAGAAATGTACGTGGATGTCGATTGTTTTAGCGAAGTTAATAATTCTGTACCATTATCGTATCTGACTGGTAACTGAAAATGAGTTAAGAACGAGGTAGCTAACTGGCTAAAGTTGTAAAAAGAGGCCCGTGGCAACTCAATGTACCACTTGGCCGCGAGACCAATGAGTGTACGCTGGAAAAGACGTAAGCGGATGGAATCATCTGAGATGGAATTCGATGCACACCAGAGGTGGTAAGTCATCACGTGATTGGATGGATCCTCTCCAGACTTACCTTCGAACTTGGGTATATCGCTGGGCAACTTATTTGGCATTGGCGGCCAGAACTGTTGATATTGAATTGGATCGTTCGTTAGGCGCGTCAAGTCGGGTAAATCTAAAGTTGCAATAAACGGTAACTGCCGGTTAGGATCTCTAAAATTCTGAGTCACAATACCAGCCCCAGGAGGAGGATATCCAGGATAACTAGGAACAGGAATCGCATTTGGGATATTATATCCTCCTGGAAAACCAGGATTAACCGGACCGTACTGGGGTTGCTGAGGTTGTTGATAAGTGTACCCAGGATACGGTTGATACTGGTAAACCGGTTGTTGGGCAGCTTGCCCAGGTTGATACTGTCCCTGGTACGGAGGTGGAACAAATTGAGGTTGAGTAGTAACAACCGTACTTGTACCAGGTTGGCCTACAGGCATCTGGACTGTAGTTTGAACCGTAGATCCAGACAACGGTACAGATGTCTGAGGAGTGGTTACAGGGACAGTAGAAACCGGAGCTGCCGATACTCCAGAAGTAAGCATGGTAGATGAAGCGGTAGTTGCTGCAGCCGTGTGAGGTGGAGTACCAGGTGCAATTGGCGGCTGAGTAACTACCGAAGTTACAGGGGTCTGAACACTTGACTGGACAGGTTGTGGTTGCTGGGGTGGACCAGGAACTACAGGTTGTCCTGCTTGAGGTACCGACTGTATACTTGGTTGCGACATCTGTTGACCCTGTGACGGATCCCATGTTAACATTCCAGGGTATTGACTCGTAACAGGTTGAGGATACTGAGATCCATAGCCGTATTGAGGATAGGGTTGATAACTGTAAGGTGCAGTCCCATATGATTGCCCTTGAGGTGGTTGATAACTTTGACCAGGGTATTGACCCGTAGGTTGATAACCTTGAGGTAAATACGAATACTGGGGTTGACCTTGACCTTGAGGTTGGTATCCTTGAGGTTGGTACTCTTGGGGTTGATACCCTTGGGGTTGATACCCTTGGGGTTGATACCCTTGAGGTTGCCATCTTTGAGGTTGCCATCCTTGAGGTTGATATTGATACTGAGGTTGACTTTGGGGTACATATTGAGGCTGGGGTTGATACCCTTGAGGTTGCCCCCCAGACACGAATGAAGTACCTTGAGGTTGCCCCCCAGGCATTAATGAAGGTTGCCCCCCAGGCGGTAATTGGCCACCTTGAGGTTGGTTAACGGGAGTTGAACCTGACATCATATAAACATCACCTATACTCAATGGTACATTACCACTGTTTCCAACTAATAACCCATGATCAATGGGTCGAGGAGATGCTCCCGCAAAGGTACCAGAAAGTGATTGATACCCAGTAGGAACAGAAGGACCACCATGTAAAAATGATTCAGGACTTTGCGTAAACACAGATGACTGACCAGACATATTTACAGGAGTATGAATTCCTCCGGGTGGAAAAGGAGTACGAGGTGTGGAAAAACCTACTGAGTTGTCTAAAAAATTGGTTAAAGCAAGGTACCAAGGTTCACTTCTAGGAGGACTGTAAAAGATGGACTCACGCTCCCTTAGATCAAGGGTAATTATATCTTAAGAATCAGAAACGCCTATTTCTTCCTCTGGAACAAGTTCTTCTATTGCAATTAACCCAACAGGAAGATTTTCGGTGATAATTCTTTCTATTCTTGGTGAATCAAGAACACTAGGAGTTGGAGTAACAGGTTCGGAAATTTCAGGTTCTTCGCCTGTTTCACTGGCAGATGAAAAACTACCAGCAAGATCGGAAACTGTAACAGCTTCGGGATTGTAACCTGTTTCTAAACTTTGGTAATCTGGATGGACTACCAAGGAAGATTCTCCTTCTTCAGGTGAACCTACTCTACTGTCTCTAGGTGAACCTACAAGGACCTTTAAACCTTCTAAATTACCCGGAATATCTTCAGAAGATTCACCCCGCGATTGACGGAGTTTTCTTAACAAATCTAGTCCGGTGACAATCTCAGGAGACTGGCCCCCAATTCGACGGGACCGTCTCGGTAATTCCGCCACAATTAATGATTTTTAACTACAACACACGAAAACAAAGTAAAAAATTTCAAATCAAACCACCTAAGTCTTCTAAAGAACCAAACAAATTTGAAGCACACGCCTAAATAATCTAGAGTGTCAAAGCACACACAAACAGTATCTTCCGGACCAAAAGCGCTAGTTGGTGATTAGGTCCAACCTCGCAGGATTCAGTACAGAAATGGCGGGTGGAACAGTTACGCCGACAACCTGCTTAATGAATAGACTGGACCAAGTACCTCCACTTTAACCGTCTCGAAGTGAAGCGTACCCCCCAGAAAATCCAAGTGAGTATAGCCGACGTCTGCTCCAGGTACAGTGGGACCTTCCCTCCACCGTCACCTTGGGTAGAATCCTAGATATTATGGCCACTAAGGTTACCAATCACAACAATTACACCTGGGGGAACAGTCTAAACTCCGACAGCACGCAAGGGCAGAGTAACAAGCTCAATCCCCTTACCGGCTCCTTGACAGTAATCCAAGGTTTACCGATAAGTGACCCCTGGCTCCTCGACAATGGTTAATCCGAGGTTTACCGTTTGTAATACGTACTGTCTGGCGTCGTTCCCAACGAGGGAGGAATGATCCCCTCACTGGTTCGGACACGAGCTCGTGCTTCTCCTTTAAGAGGAGCTTTCCCAGAATGTAACTGAAACAATTGGATTTGTTCTACTCAGGATAGACTAACTGTTTGGTTTTATAGTCTTGGAGAGTTAAGTACTCACCTACTCCAAGACCCTAGCCTAAGCTATGTTGGTGCTTCAGAACCCTAGAAAATAAAAGTTACTAGTTCAATTTTAATTTAAGCGTTACTTTTAAGGTTGTTCTTTAAGTCAAAAGGTGATGGAAGTGAAACTAGTGGTGTGTTGACTCGACTCGAAACCACTACAAAATGCACCTAGGATGATTTATCCACTACTTTTCTTTTTCGATGAATTGTTTTAACTAAAAAGTTGAGAGAATGCAATCTTTATAAAAGCAACTTCTTAATTGAAGACAATCAAAGAAACAATTCGCTTTTCTTTTCCAAGCATAAAAACATAACTTCTCTTTACATGCACGAAAAAACTCTTTTCTTCTTTGAAAAACAAAAAGCTACTTGAAACAAGAGTTTTAAAGAATATGTTTTTGTATTTTTCTTTTAACAAAGCAAATAAATCTAATATAACCAAAAATCAATCTTTAACAACTATTAAAATCTATGAAAATCCACTCATAAGCAAACTAAAGGCAAATTTATTCTAAGCAATTCTAACAAGGCCAAAACTAACAATGATTATTCTAAGGTGTTTTACTTGATCACAATCGAATCAAGGACTAGCTTATTGCAGAACCAAAAACTAGCCAAAACAAAACTCTAATCTTTTTGTTCTTTTTGTAAAATGGAAATCAATACTTTATAAGCAAGCAATTCGAAATTTGACCCAAAACAACTTAAATGGCAAGCTGCTCAAACAAGGAGACTTTACGACAGGCCCGACTTATAAGAAGGTTGACTAACCAGAGAGATCTAAGGCTGGACAACTTTCTACGCTCAAAGTCACTACAGAACCTATCCAAAAATCAAACCCTAGGTCTAACTTCGTTGAAATCCACTAAAACACTCAAAGCTCACAAAACAAGTTCAGGTGAGAATTCTTGACAGGGTACTAAAGGATCTGGGCAGAAAATACTAAGAAAAACCAAAATCTAAAAGCAATTTAAAGCAAAAATGGAATTTTCTTAACTTTTACAGGAAGACGCAGGCCACCCGTTGTCACAGGTGCGGGCCCGCTCTGTGCAGACGGCAACAGCGCGTCCAAGGACGCACTGTGCAGTACTCAGAGGGTGCGTCCTTCTGGAAAAAGGAAGAAAAACCAAATCTAACTAAATCTAAAGCTAAGCCACCCAAATACTAATTCTCACAGTCAAAAACCAGAAAATAAAAATGATTTTCTCAAAGCAAAGTTCATATAAAGGAAAAGACTCTCTCATTAATGGATTCCCCAGCGGAGTCGCCAATTTGTCGTGGCGGAAAAAGTCATTTGGGCTGACACAACTGACCTCCCTAGGAGTCTAAACTCTCTAGCGACAAACAAGACAAAATGGAGTGATCTTTCTCTAAATATACCTTTTACAACATGAAAAGTACAAGTGTTTAGGCTTACCTTATTCCAAAACGCTGTTGTTGTAGTCCGTCCTTGCCAATCCGGATGAGCTCCTCCTTCAAGTCAATTCCTGCAACCACAAACAATCAAACAATTACCAAGCACTTGTATTTCATATAATAAAACATACATTCAACATGCAGACCAAGGAACACATGAAATAACTCATTAACACAAGCTATTGAGAAAAATAAACCAGTTTGTATTAATAACGAAACAAAGAAACTCTTACAACCTGGCCTTGGTGTTGTGCAAGTTCCTCCCAGGGTCCATCAAGTGTTTTCCTCTACTTTGACAAAGCTCACCCACTTCCAAGTAGAATCATGTAAAGACAATCTCTCCTCACAAAGGTTCTAATGGAAGACCTAAATCCTGCAGCATTTACCCAAAGAAAATGTATAGCTTCAACCTCCCCTCCTTCTGGCTCAATGCCTTTATTTATAGTGCTGTAAAGAGGTTATTCAGGTCCACTATCAATGGGATCATCCCCCTCTATGGGTGGGATAGCTCCCTTATTGATGGGATAAGTTCCCTCTTAATAGAGATACATGAACCAACTGGAGGCGCATCCATTTCATCAAACCGACCTCTAGAATGTTCTAGAAGTAACCACAAGTAACTTTTTCAAGATAAAACTTGCGCATTTTGCCTTTTACAGAAGGACGCACCTGTCCTTTAACATACAGAGCGTCCATGGACGCAGCTTTTGTGAACATGGCCTGCGTCCCCGCAGGTAAGGCTAGAGAGAACCTGCGACCCCAGAGATAAACATAGTTTTTACAAGACTTTCTCTCTTCTTTGAGTTTGAGATGGATAACAGAGGTATAAGACTTGCCTAAGAGGGTAGCATGACTGTTGATTTGAGCCATACTAACTGTAAGTAGTCAAGGTGACATTTTTTAGTGTAACAGATTGCCCCCTAAAGTGCGAAGCCTGGAATAGATTGGTGTTTTGTAATTCTAGGAAGGGTGAAGCGCTTTATCATTTCAAGGATTGACTTGTGGATGACCTGGTTGGAACCTGCAATTTTCAACACAAAATACATGTATAAGATTATATCATCACTGAGGTAGGCATTCCCATACTCAGATTCAAAACTTTAACTAATGGACTAACTATTCTGATACAGGAATGATCTTGCAATACATCATTTTTATAGACTTTTGTAGACACAGTATGGACGCAGCCATCTGTTTATGATTAGTCTACATAGATAATGAATACAAAACTCCTCGCAGCCTGGATGGTAGAAACTAGATCCAGGGTCTTCACTTCTACTTCCCGAATTGGTACGATTCTAAGCATGTGATTAAATGATTTGATGTCGAACATGTTAGAAACCACTTGATTACCAGTCGATGATGTGAACTGTTAACAAGCGTGAGAGAGACCACCAGTAATGTCAATGGTTCTCAAAGTACCAAGCACAACCCGTGAAATGTGAATAGATGTTTTGATGTCGAACACTTTACGGAATCCTTTGATCGAAAGTCAATGATGTAAACTGTCGTCAAAGGCGAGAAACCTGCCATTGATGCATGCAGACTTCAAGGTACTGTCGATTCCTAAGTCATCTTTCTAGATAATGTGTCGATGTCGATAGAAAGCGACTCGTTGCAGGCAAGCCTGCAACACGAAATCATTGTTCAAGTTGAAGAAATGTTGCTGTAAGGACTGACTCAGGGATGGTCAAATGGATGATAAGTATTTTGCAGATGAAAGTTTTGCTTGCAGACCTCTTGAACACATAACGACACGACAGATGGTTTGGTGACGAATAACTCAAAGTTAATCCCTGAACCCGGTTAAAGATTTTCAAAGTGATTTGGTCAACTGTGAGGTAAAAGATTTCCCAACCCAGGTGAAATGCAAAAGTGTCGTGTTCAAGAGTGGTAATAAAGTTTCGTTTGAGACAAAAGGTGACAAATAGGTTCATTCTTCTCTCTTTTCCCCCACCATTTCTGGCAAGTACCTCTTTATTTTTAACAAGCTTGAGGAGGATAACATATGCTTGGTTATAAGCTCATCCTTCGGACGAGTCCAACCTAGTTTAAATTCGAACCCTAGGAAGGAGTGGTTCGTTCCTGTTTGTAATTGAACAGGTCCTTTACTGTAAAAGTTTAACGAGCCCAGTATAGGAGAAACTCGGCGTTTTTCAATTTTAGAGAGTCTGAAAAACTTAAGGAAACTCCACTTTGAACTTTTTCGTAAATTTGTGTCCCTCAAGCCCGAAAAAGTATAAAATAATACCTGGGGGAACCGCTTGATCTTGCGACCAAGGAGTACTTTCATAATAGTGTCGTCGACCTGAAAAGTAAAAAGCGATCAAAGACACGTCGTTTGAGTTCCTTATCGAGTTTGAAACGACAAAAACCCGGCAATCTTTTCCTGATTTTACGGTCAGAAAAGAGCTAAAAGGGGACCGTCTTTTAATTCCGTTTTAACGAGTGTAAAAGAAACACTCGGCGATCTTTTCATGTTTTAGGAGTCAGAAAAGGGCTTAAAAGATGACTCTGATATTTTTATTTGTGAAAATTACAATTTCCCTCGAAATCCCTTTTTCCTGCACAAAAGCGACACATTACTCATACCTGTTTAAAATAGGCAAAAATACATCGAAAAACATCTTTTCATGGTAAAAAATGAACTCATTCACCCAAAAAACCTATAAAAAGACCTTTTACCATGTCATTTTTACCGTTTGACTTTGGAGGTTGAAAAAGGAGCTTTTGACAAGAAACTTCCCGTGGTCGCTGCGGAAAATCTGACCGTCGGAATCGAACGCCGCTTCATCCAGGTATTTTACACATCCTACTCTGCATTTCTATCCGTTTAGAATTAAGTTTTAGGTCTCTGTTTCATTTTTTGGGGGGGTTTTGGGTTCAAAATGCGCCTCTCGGCGGACGCAGGTGCCCTTCGGGTGACCTGCGTCCCCCGACTTTTTCTCACACGGGAAAATGGTCGGGGGACGCAGCCCGCCTTCAGGCCAGCTGCGTCCGGACGCCCTGTGCTACAAAGCTGGGGTGCGTCCTTCGAGAAGTGCGCATTTGAAAACCCCAACTCCCTCAAAAAACCACCAAACTTCTTCAAATCAATTTCTAATTGTCTTTTTTGATATGCAGGGCATTAATCATGTTAGACTGGAGAGAGAGAGAGCACGTAGAGGAAGATGAAGCTGCAATAAACCACCAACCCTCTCTGGATGCCCTAAGAACATGCGGGTTATACAAATATTGGACCATACCGGGCATGAGGGGCCAGGTAAGATTCTTGGAATGGCTGGTTGAGCGATGGAACGTTCAAGATCAATGCTTTTACATAGGAGGGCACCAGCTCGAGATAGAGCCCTCGGATGTATACTTTCTTACTGGCTTGCCAAACAGAGGTGAGCAACTCAATCTTGCGGGGACCAGGCCGGGTGGCCAATCCCTTGATGATCTCCGCGAGGAGTGGTGCAAACCTGGGACTCGCCATAAAAAAGGCGTAGAGATAAAACACATCGCTCTGCCTGAACTCAAAGTTATAGCGTTCACGGTCACCAGGGTTTGCGGCGCGGCCGCTTTACACATTGCTTCCGGATCCCAAATGCGGATGGCAGTTGACTGTTACCAAGGCACCATCTTCAACTGGTGTGAAGCTGTGTCGGCTCATATGAAGAGCCAACTGACCGAGGCAAAGAACGGACGACTAAAGACTTTTGGATATGGGCCTATAGTCGTGAGCTTTGCCTTGGAGAGAGTTCCAATGCTGATCCCTCAGCAACTCACTGTTGATGACTTGGGTCCTCGGGAGCCAAAGCTGATACGATGGGTTATGGTGATGGCCCGGCATCCTGACGAGGGCGCGGCGGTGGTTCGATTCTCAGACAGTTACTTTGACTGGTTAGAGGGCCAGCTTTTTGTGATACAAGACTTTCCATATGCTGGAATGGATTTCAGAGGTGATCCGGACATGGTTCTTCCACAGGGAGAACAATGGGACGACAGAGGTACTTTTATTTTCACAAGTTTTCTAGTTATGTATTTTTTATTTTTCATATATATCGTCTCAAACTAACAGTAAAATTTAAAAAATGCAGATGTTGGTCCACAGCGTCCAGCCAATCTCCGGCCTTATGATAGACGACATCTAGCTGCACCGGCACCGGCCCCACAGGACGCGGCTGCAGACGTACTAGCTGAGTTGGAGCATGACCTAGATCGTCTCACGGTAGACATACCTGAGACTACTATGGACGACATTCCTATCAGGCTTCAGCATTTTGTAGTCGCGGTCCCTGGACCGTTTAGGAGGTTTTTGCGTAAGGTAGCCCGCGCAGTGGTATCGTACAGAGAGCACCACCAGTGATTGACTAGTCACTTTTTGTAGTCACATGTGACATTTTTGACTTTTTGTACTATCATTTTGCCGATCATAAGGTGTTTTTTCAGTGTTTTACGTTATCCTTGGAGAATTATGGACAAACTTAGGCGCAGGGAGGATAATTCGGATAAATACCTGGTACACTGTCAGCACTAGTCTCAAATGCAGGTGGATTTGGCTCGCCAACGGTCTCCAGGTCGAATTTCAGCAGGTTGGTGATCGTTTGGACGTAAATTACATGCAGAGGAAGCAACAACTGTTTTTGCAAAAAGTAACGAAAACACGGTTTTTTAGCCAAAATATGGATTTTTTGGAACATTGGTGTTTTTTTTTGGATGACGTCAGCATGACATCATTAGTTGGGGTCAAGGTCGGATGACGTCATCGGGTGACGTGGCGGCCTGTGAGTGGTCCACGGGGATGGTGAGGTGGCAGGCAGGTCAGAGCAGTGGCGGACGGGGGCGCTGACGCGGCGATGATGTAGCAGTGACGTGGTAGTGACGTTGGCAAGGCGGGTTGGCAGAAACTGGAAACAGTAAGCGGTATAATATCGCACCGCTTATTATACGGAGGCGGAATTGTCAGAGGGGGCTCCGATACGATTTGGGGGTGACGCGTGGCAGAGGCCTGACGTCACCCTCTGACAAATTTCGGAAGGTAAGTTACGGACGTCGGGCCTGGTCCGATATGCATGAGGGCCGTCGGATGAAAAGGGCCCGATTCGACGGTTGACAAATGGTTAAGCTGCCAGGTCAATACGGATGGGGGCGGGAATAAAATAATATAATTTTTGGAAGATGCGCCCGACGGGGACCTTTGAAAATTGGCGGATTTGCATGGTTTTCAATGTTTTTTTATAAAATCGCGCATAGCGCCCAGAACTTTGGATAAAGCGGAAAAGTGGGTTTTTATGTATAGTTTGCAAATGAAGCGGGTTAGGGGTGAAAATAGGGTTTTTTACAAGGTTTTTTAGCATATGAAGGGGTTAAATGGTTTAGATCAATTCTAAAGGGGAAGAGGGGTAAAGCTTAGGGCTCTTAAACTAACCAGATGTCAATTTAATTCCTGACAGTGAACATATGGCTATAATGCCAAGGGGAAGGGATATTTATAAAATGCTTGGGGTTTATACACCATAGTGTTTATAATAATAGGGAAAGGATAACATAGGGGATTTAGATAATAAGAGTTAGGAATTAATATGAATGGAAGAATTGAATGAGGAGTGATATCCCTAAGTTTATATGAAAACAACTCAGCTTAGGGAGTAGATCAAAATGAAAAGAATCTTAGACAAGAAATGTGGCTTTTAAAGGAATAAGAACCAACATAAAACCTTGAATTCTTTCATGAACATAATTGATGAAGGGATGTTAGTAATGAAAGTGAAAAGGGGGAAAAAGGAAGTTAGTCATGCTCCTTTGCTTTGCTGCAACATGATGGAGAAGAAGACCTTCTCTATCCACTGATGTTTCCTTTGTGTTAGACCAGCAAAACTCATTTGAAAGTAATAACATTTCTGCAACCCCAACTGCCTACCCATCTACTTGCCTAGCATTTTTTGTTTCTTCATGGAGGGTGCACTTAGACTTGCAGACCCTTATGTGCCTTTTCTTTTCTTTTGGCTTTTTCTTTTGATTTTCTATCTAGGGCTACCCTTATTGCTTCCAAGGTCCCAGATTAAACAGTTGGGAACCTTACTTCTCTACCTAGCTACTGGTCTGCCAAGATTAAACAGTTTGGACAGACTTCTTTCTCTATTCTACAACAAAATTGAAACATGGCATGATCCAGATTAGGCTGTTGGACCATCCATCAAAATTGGGACAACATCAAGCTATATACACATGTTGCCTTTCCTTGAAAATATGGGATCTTTGCATCACCAAAGCAGAGAATATTTGGAACTTTCTTTGCCAATCATGAAATATGAAACCTATTGGTATAGGTAGCTAACACAACACATCTGACGAGATACTATGGTCCAAAATCATAGGTTCAAATACCAAGGACTAACTACCATGGACCAAAAGTAAGTTCTCCAACATATACGCGCTTTTCCTTGCATGAAAGTGTGTGTATACGTATACGCACCTTTATAATGTATAATCCGTGTGTATACGCGTCTCGGTCACGATGAACATGCTTATATATATTTTCTCTTCATTCTTGTAATCTGATCATCAAATCCTTGCTGCTGATGATCTGTCATCTGTGTGATTTGCCATCAAGGACAACACTTGTCTCATAATGCCAACAATCTCCCCCTTTGGACTTGATGGCAAAGCTAACTTGTCACACTTAGAACTATCATCTGTTTCCTTTGAGCAGTCCTGCATCCCATGCATTTAGTCACATCTGATATCTCTTCTGAAGATTCATTAAGTGAGATGTTCTTCTATGAGTGGGTTGCCATCAAGTACAACACATGCATCATAATGCCAACAATCTCCCCCTTTGGACTTGATGGCAACAACACCAAATCACTCTCCCCCTTTAACATCAAGGGCAAAGGGCAGACCAAGATATTCTCTTTCTTTGATAAACATTCTGCGGTCCATACTCCCCCTGAGTACCTGCTGAAATCTCTAAATGAGCTCGCCCTTTGTATATTCCAAGGTGTACCAATCTGTCCATGCTCCTCTTGAGTACATGCTGAGTCTCTGCACTGCTGAAGTGTGCTGTTCATACTCCCCCTGACTGTAGGCAAGATCTGCAAAAAGATGTTCTTCAAGAAGAATATGACTCTATACATCTTAAGTGACCTTCCTAGCACCAAAGACTCATACATACATCCATCTCCCAACCAAGTGGGGATATACCAAAGGTTTACACATGATAATACAAGAGTATAACATCATTCATCCCAGGCAAAATGGGGAAACCAACATAGGCTGTTACATGACCTTGATACATGACTGAAATATTTCATCATCCTTCTTATGCATAGAGGGGTTACAAATTACATCATGTGACCAGAAGAGATTTCATCAAATGATAGAGACACACTATTACATCATGAGTCTTGATATGACCTTTACATGAGACCAACCATCTAAATAAGACCATGATAGTCATTAGCAACTATCATACATAATGTATGATCTGCTCCATAAGAACCTTTCATCAGCATCTAGACCAGCAATCATGTTCTCCCTCTGTACCTGATCCATATGTGCCAGATGGTTTCTGTCAGGCCCATATCAAACTCTGCCCACTGGTTTCCTCCATATTAACATATACGTGACTGTATCCACAGAAACAAGAATATATACGCGGATACTCCTTATGAAACTCGCGTACAACCAATTCCAGATTAGCAACCTGTAAATGTCCTATGACAGGATATGTCTACAGATAGATATCAACTCACCATCATAAAATCACTCACATTATATATGAGTAAAACACCATAGCCATCTTATCAACAAGATCATCCATGTATCATCACTTGGGAATATCTGCATCAATCAAAATATGTAAGTATCATCCTATCATCATATAGGTAGAACTCATCATCATCATGTCTCCAACAATCCAACTTTGAGTAATCATGCATGTATCCAACACTATGTATCTTGAGATCAAGATCATTTGTCAAGGCTTCTTTATATCATCAACATCAACAATCATCATCCACATGAGCACCAAGAACTATAGGAATCTTACATCATAACTGTATTATATGATCTTTATGCATATGATGACAACATCATATGAGTGACTCATCATCAAGTAATGAAGATGTGTATTCAAGCTTTGTACTTCTCCTTATCCTTATGAAGATCACCATGTGAGTATTATATATGCACCATCTAAGAATCAATCCACTAATATGATCTGACCATCAACTACATAACCTCAAGAAACATACGAGATTTTATCATGGACAACTCATAACCTCATCATAGCAAGATATATCATTTAGCCATATCATCATAATGCCAACAATTCATTATTAAATACATATGCTCCCCCTCAACCTGTGCCATCTGTTTATTGTTAGATCTGATCATGCATATATCAGTAATAGACATCATCATCATCAAGTTAGGATCAAAAGACTTCTAAACATCTTACAAGTATCAAGACATTTCCACACATCCTCAGCAGACTGTAACCATTATCAAACAGAGCAAATAATTGACTGAAACATATCAGACCCTTTCTCTGAGCCTGTCCCCACTGCTTTTCCTCAGACTGACATATACGTGAATTTTCAGTGTCTCACTCACGTATATACACGACTTCCCTTTATGAAACTTGCGTATGAGATTTAGGGCACTGAAGTTGTACACTTTCAGCTCCCCCTGAGTCTGTTATGTCTGTGTTGTGCTGCATCTGAGTACATTGTGCGGTGCTACATCTTTTCGACTGAACTTCCTTCTTCTTCCATATCTTCAAGCGTGATGATGTTTTCTCCTTTTGGTATGGTGCCTGTACTTTGTTCCTGCATTCCTTTGCTATATGTCCAAGCTTGTTACAGGCATAACATCTTACCTGTTTCATATTCCTTCTGTAGTAATCAACAGCTTTGTGACCAAACATATTGCAAGAGAAACAATATCCCTTAAAGTACCTGGACCGTGATGATCTTTCTATGTGATGGTCTTGAACCATTCTTCTTCTGCATCTGGCTGCAACATGTCCAAGGTTATGACATTCATAACATTCGACATTATTCATTGGAGGAGCAAAAGATTTTCTTTGAAGAATTTCTTTCCTTGGTTGTTGATGGGGTCGACCTTTCCTCTCCTCGTTGATCATTTTAGATTTCTCTTTAGAGTTCCTTGCCTCACCTTGTGAACTAGATTCACCTTCAACATATTCATGAAAACCAAGACCAGTTTTGATAGCAGGAGACCTTTGACTATTAAGAATATCATCCAAGACCTTAGTACTATCTTGAAATCGTAACAGTTTATCCTTTTCTTCTAATTTACCTTTTAAGATATTTACCTCAATCTGAAGTTGATCTTCCTTTTCCAAACATTGCTTCTTCAACATTTCTTCAGACTTTCTTTCCTCTTCCATTTGTTGCCTTAGTTTGAGAATCTCCTTTTCTTGTTCTTCATTCACATCCTGCTGCATTTGACGAATTCTGAAGGCACATTCCAGCTGAGATTTTAAGTTGATAACTTCATTTTCCTGTTTTTCAATAGCTTGGAGTAGATCTTTATTCTGCTTCTTTGTTTCTTCAAGTTCTTCCTTTAGCGAGAGGGTCGTAGCTTCAAGACTTTCATAATAACTGGATCGATCTCTGAGCTTCTTGATTGTTGTGTTCTTTTCAATGACTTCATTTCTTAGAGATGTTACTTCATCCTGCAACTTTTGATATTTGTCCTTGAATAACTCTCGTTGAGCCTTTAGTCTAGTAGCAGCTTCTTTGAAGGCACCATCCTTTATGTTCAAAAGTTTTTCTTGATCTCTAATTTTATTTGTCAGCCTTTTAAATTCTGCCTCTATTTGATATCCTTCTTGCTCACCCATAAGAGCATATTTAGTTGTTTCGTTATCACTTACATTACCTTCAAATGGATAGATGGTTGGAACATCAGAGGATAACAAATTCATACCTGATAGTTCATCTTCATTCTTAAATGATTCTGAATCTGAAGTGCTTCTGCATAATCCCCAATTGATTCTCCCATTGTCATAGTTCTTCTGAGATGACTTCTTCTTCTTAGGTGCTTTCTTCTTAAGCTTCTTTCCCATTGTTCCACGAATCTCCTTCAAGCGATCAAGCTTCTACGAAAGGACCTCCTCTGATACCAATTATTGGAAATAATACTGAGAGGGGGGGGGGGGGTGAATCAGTATTATCAAATCAATCAAAATTTTTCATTTCCATACTTAGATACATATACGCTATTTCAGTTAATGGAACCCGCGTGTATACGCAACTGTGTCTAATGCAACTAGCGTATATCCAAAATACTTATGAATCAGTTAATCCATTAAATGTTGATCTTTAGTTAGAGCATCGGAACTTCATTAACCATATGTATAGAAAGAAGGAGCAATAAAACAGAACAGAGCATCACACACAAGAAGCACACATGAACACCATGATATAAGGTGGAAACCCAATGTGGGTGAAAACCACTTGATGCAAGTCGTCTCTATCTTCTTTCAATAAGATACTTCATTTTACAATATTTTGTACTGGTGCAATCTTATACCAGTATGCAGGCTACAACCTACAGAGGGCTACAACCCTCTCTCATTTTCCAGACTCTCCTGGATGGGAGCTACAACACCCTTAGCTCTTGTACTAGCTGATGTATTAGTACATAGGTTCCTGCCTACAATCTCCTTTCATCCTCCAGGGACCACATTTCATACATTTTCAGACTGGATACTCCTGAAGCACAACACTATAATCTGAAGGCCACATTTCATCAAATTTTCATACTGGACCGATAACTATCATTGAAGCTCAAAACAATCACTACTAGCATCATCAATTTCTGAATCACTGAAACCCTGTCAACAACACAATCACCAGAACATAGAGAAGACACAGAACTCTGCAATAACAATCAGAACCAACTGTATGATCAAAATCATGCATCAGAGTGCATACGCTACTTGGAAGTGCTAAACCTTCGTGTATACGCAACTTCATCAAGGTGACCAAGCGTATATGTCATTAATTACTTATTCATAACTTCGCTGCACTTCCTGACTTCAGACATAACCAGATCGTTACATATGCAAGGATAATATATGTGTTAGCACCCAGATCTAGTCCATCAGATCACATAAATATGAGTCATTATGATCTTGATCCAATATTAGTTCTCATCCATCAATACTAAAGCTAAACACAATCAACCAACCAAGATATGCAGGATACTAACACCTTTAAATTACCATCAACAACCAGAACCTTAAACATCATAGCTCAGATGGTATACGCTACTACAATGAACCAAACCTGCGTGCATACGTGCTTACACCAAAGCCAACCCGCATACAGATCTATAAATATTCAGTCATGACTTGCAGCTATTTCAAACTTAAGTTATACTCAGTTCAGATCATTACATGCGTCAATATACAGATCTAGAATAAACATAATCAATCATATAGAGATAGTTCATTTCAAACCATTTGATCCCGATCTATCCTTATATCTTGTTCTCCATCAACTGGTGAGATCCCTCCATAGCTCAGATAAAGCAATGCATCATCAACCCATAACATACATACTGGATCTCATGCTTCATCAGATATTCAAGACTTTTTCGATACACTTGCCTAATGATCTTCTTCTCCTTTTATAGTCTTAGGCCTTGCTCAATACCATGGTCCAAAACCATAACAAACCAATACCATGGACCCAATACTTGGTATCAACACATCTGACGAGATACTATGGTCCAAAATCATAGGTTCAAATACCAAGGACTAACTACCACGGACCAAAAGTAAGTTCTCCAACATATACGTGCTTTTCCTTGCATGAAAGTGCGTGTATACGTATACGCACCTTTATAATGTATAACCCGTGTGTATATGCGTCTTGGTCACGATGAACCTGTGTATATATATTTTCTCTTCATTCTTGTAATCTGATCATCAAATCCTCGCTGCTGATGATCTGTCATCTGTGTGATTTGCCATCAAGGACAACACTTGTCTCATAATGCCAACAATCTCCCCCTTTGGACTTGATGGCAAAGCTAACTTGTCACACTTAGAACTATCATCTGATTCCTTTGAGTAGTCCTGCATCCCATGCATTCAGTCACATCTGATATCTCTTCTGAAGATTCATTAAGTGAGATGTTCTTCTATGAGTGGGTTGCCATCAAGTACAACACACACATCATAATGCCAACATCAACCTTATAGGTTGTGGAATACTAGGGGCAACAACACTTCCATCTTTATAGTTGTGAGTGGTATGCTTCCTGGTTGCCATAATTTTGCTTTCCACTTTTCTTGCTAATCTGAATGCCTTCTCTAATGAATTAGGTTCCCAAAGGCGAACATCATGTTGGATATTATCCCTTAAATTCCCTATGAACATCAATCCTATGCTCCTCTGGAATATTTTTTACCCTTATGTTCAATTTTTGGAACTCCTCAATGTGCTCCATTATTGAACCCTTTTGTTTGAGACTTATCAATTGGCTAAAAAAAGTGTTGCTTTTTGTATCCTCATAATGCGCTGTCAATTCTTCTATAAAAATTGCCCAAGTGATAATTTGTTTACGAGAGCAAAGCCATTGATACCATACAAACTGATTTGGTTCCAAATATAAAGTTGCAATACGTACCTTTTGTGTGTTTTGCACATTATTGAGATTGAAAAATTGCTCCATCTGTAATATCCATGTTGCGGGATCCTTGCCATCAAACTTCCTCATATCAATTTTTGGAATATGGTGGGTCTTCAATCCAACATTAGAGTCTATGAAATCATGATTAACATTTCGTTTGTTTGCATCATGAGTTTCCTTTACTACCCTTTCACCATTAGTAAGTATTTCTTGTAGAAAATTTGTCAAATTTGTCTTCAAATCTGCCATGCTTGTCTTCAAATTTGTGTTCAAATCTATCTTCAAATTGTCCATCTTAGCTTCCATGCCATTCATCTTAGCTTCCACGCCATTTATCTTAGCTTCTGTTAGCTTTTGTGAGAGTGACATTTGTTGCACTTGGTCTTGTAATTTTGATATATCATGTAGCATTTCTTCCTCTTCTTCATGAGTCATGTTAGAGCTTTCAGGTTGCTTACTAGATGTTTGCATATTCTTTCCTCGGGGCATTAGTTACTGATAATAATGCTCTACTATGCCCTTTGAATTCCTTCAAAATAATTTTTCAAACCAAGCTTAAGTAAGAATTTAAAAAAATCTACACACTTTTTTTCACTTTGTAGGAGCTCGATATTGCCTCTGATGTATCTCTGTAATTTCGGATCATCTAGTTTTGAAATTGCAACTTGTAGTAGCCCTTTGTGTCCTCTTTCCAATGCCATGAGTCTGATCCAAATTGGATTCTCCAAGGAAGAGTTATGCCAAATCTCTCACAGTGACCTGATTATAGACTAGTTCAATAGAGCGAACTTGTACGACATGCCACGTGTCCCTGTTTCGACCTTTGGCTCTAAAAGATATATACAAGCAACTACAATCAATCCTCTTTTTGTACCTTCTTATGAAATTTCAATCCAATGCTTAGAGAGAAAGTTATGACCATTTTCCCCAGGTCACTTATTTGGAATGTAATTCAGGAGTCTGAAAAAATACCAACTTCCGCAGATCATATATCCACAACTATAGCGCGAAAAGCTCTGAAATTCAGACCCGAGGTTTAGCGTGATTTCGTCTCAAATGGGTTTTTTTTCGCTTCTGAAACATTGTAGAAAAAACGTTATAGCGAAAATTCCGCGATGACCTATTTGGAGCAGCGAAACCCTAGAATCTAAAAGCTCTGATACTAAATGTTATGAAACCAGCTCACAAAAAGATAGAAAAGATAGATCAACGCCTTAGAATTCAGCCTCTTCGAGGGGGCAACCTCCTTTACATTACATAAATGAATGATTCCTTGATGATTCAAATGACAAAACCTCCTTTCTATATATAGGAGTCTAAGGAGTCACAATATAACCCAACCAACCTAACAATAATAATATAAAGGCACAAAAATAACAATAAAGGGATTCTATGGGGCACAACAATAACAATATGGGGACAATGGGGGCATAACAATATTAATAAGGGATACAACTACAATAGTAATGGGGTAATCACTAGTATTAGAGGGACCTAACACCATTGGATCTTGAAGATCAATGGCTTGGATTAAGTCACAACTTAATTCGCAAGGAAGGTGGTTTTGTAACAGTGAAAGCGGATTTCGGGCGGCATCAAAACCGTAAGCAGTATTGAAGGGCGAGTGCCGATTCCACTCATCAAACAACACATGGTAGCGGGGAGGAGAGAGGAAACTGCTTATCGCATGGTTAATCCTCTGTAAGTTGTCCAGTCAAAAACTTTGTGGACCGTCAGATCTGTAGCAAGTTAATCGATGGTGGAGGATCAACGATTGGTTTCGTTGATTGGATGTAATGTCAACCGTTGGATCATGACCCTGATCGATGGTTGAGATGTAATCACATATCGCAAGGTTAGGAGTTGAAGGGAAGTGCGATAGTCGATAGCCGATAGCGATAGTCGCTAATCAGAGGTTGGGTGTTTTGGAGATTGGAGCAACAATGCAGAAAGACTTGGTATTAACGAACTCGACGAATATTATGGTTGCGGGTGTATAATATTTGAGATCTGCTTATATGGTTCGGAGCAGAATTTTGGTGTATTTCCTTTGTATTCGGTAAAGTGCTGTGGGTGAGTCTTTTAATGCAAAAGTGTGATTTAAACGTTTTGATAGTCGCATATCAGAGTCAAAGGGGTGATAAAAGCATATATGTGGTGTGACCATGGTAATTGTGATGAGTGATTGCGATAAAGGTAATTCTCTGTAACTGTACAAAAGTCGAGGATCAACGGAAAAGGTATGGTTTATGTGGTTTTGTGTGTTGTCTATTATAAAGGGTCTATAATGGATTAAAGTGGTGATAGAAGGGTTTTAATGGTTAAGTCCAATTATAACCGAAAGTTAAAAAGGGGGTTTGTATGTATGTGCGGAATAAGGATTTACAAGGGTTTATGAGGGGTGATTGAGACTCGATGAAAAACATAACGAGGGTTTAGAATTTGGTTAGTCTATTAATATGTTTCTGCATGATTTCTAATGGAAAGGGCCTTAACCATTACCATTAATGAAGTTTTGACCTGGTAGGTCATATAAATTCCTAGGGAAAATGGTTTATGCATAGGTCTATATGCATACTGTGGGTAAAGCAGGGGAAACCCTGTGTCATTTCAGTATCAGAGCTGAACAAAGAAATTATGTGTGAAAGTTTCTTTGAAAGAATTTAGAACAGAGATATGTGGAAAGATGTGTATGCAGGAATGGGAGATCAGATTCTAATCTGACAGCGAAGCAACCAGAGTAAAGCTGGGAGATTGGTAAGAGGAACACTAATCTTGATATTTCTGAATTTTGATAGAATGTTCAGATTTTGAGAAAAGTAGAGAAATGATTTATGGCCAATGAATCTATATAATTGGAATTGTGAAATGTTTGAAATTGAAATTGGAGAAGAATAGTTAAGTTCTTAGAGGCAGGTGAGTAAGAATTAAGAAGAGATTGCAGAAACATAAAGAATCCACAGTGATGTTTTGAAGAATGGAGATTCACTCAGATGTGAAGAGTGGGTGGAGAAACCATGCAGGTATTATTTTATTTAACTCTGATTTGAGTTTTGCTGGATAAAGAAATAGATTGAAGATTGATATTTGTAGCTAATGAAGTATCTCAGCAAAAGAAGATCAAGACTTAAGAAGCAATATGAAGGAAACTGTTAAGGATTTCTGAGTGGAAGAAAACTCAGAAAAGGATAAATTGTTGCTGATATCTAAGGTTTGCCAAGATAAAGCCGGAAGATTGGAAGAAAGAATCAGATTCTAAATCTGATTGACAGTAGCTGAATATTGAGAATTTGTGCATTGGAAGCATGAAGATCTGCTGAAACAGATTTGCAGAAATGGTGAGATCCTGAAGGTAGGTGAAGATATGAAAATTTGTCTAGTGATTAGCAGATATTGAATGAGTAAAATTTTAGAGCAGGATTACAGTAGTTAAACTGTCAGGGGTATGTTTGTCAGTTTTTGAAGTAGCAGAATTTGATGATACAACTGAAAGCTAGTGAAAAGAACAGTCCATTCAAAAGTGTAGGTGAATGGGAGGACAAGATCAAACAGAGATCTTGAAGGTAAGATGATATGGTTTTATTTTAATTGGATTTGAAGATTGGAAAGCTGTAGTATTTGCATTAATGCAAAAGTATTGTTGCAACTCCAAAAGGCATTTCCACAATGGATTTGGGTAGAATTTCTAAGAGACAAGAGAAGCTAGTAAGAGTTTCTAAGTGAAAGCAGAATGTGGCAGAACTTGGAGGAATTCCAACAGAGATTGGATAAAGAGGACAGTTGTGTTCTTGAGAGGTGCAGATGAGTTGAAGCCTAGAAGGAGCAAAGAGAATTGTTCAAAGGAGGTTCTAGAGATAGAGAACCAATTGCTTGTCAAAAGACCAAGTACAGAGGAGAGCTTGGTGAGGTATGTGGCAGCAGGGCATACTTGCTATTGTAGAGGCTTTAGTGCAACTCATAGTGAATGAGTGAGGAACTCATAGAGATGGAGAGGATGATGACTAGTGACAGTCATAACAGAGGTTCTGAAAGAAGCCACAAGCAAGGACAGAAGAAAAGATATGCCAAGGCAAATGTCATACATAGACAGTTAAGTAAAGAAGCATATGAGAGGGAGAAGGCTAAGATAGTAGTTCATCTTGAAGTATTAATGGAAATGTTGCAGAGAAATGATACGGACCAAAAATATGGTTATGTCATGAGAAAGAAAGTGAAGTGGAAGAGACTACAAGAAAAGAAGAAACAACATGTGAATATGCAGTTAATAAAGGAGCTAAGGGAACTTGAACAGATTATAGAGGAGCTCAAAAGAGTTGAGCTACAACAAAAGGGAGATGCTGAAGAAGATGTTGAATTTTCAATATGTGAACCAAAATGTGGACCATTACTTTTTGAAAGTGATGAAGAGCCAGAGGCGTTTTATCATATGAATGATTCAAAGAAGCCAGAAGACTTGATGACTGAAGCATCAAGTGAGACTAGAAGGTCTTTTGTTTTTAAAATTAATGATTTGTGTATGATTACAGGTTTGGAAGAAGATAGGCAGTCTTTTAAAGCTGTCAAGAACATGAAAGAATACCTTCCAGAAGATGAAAGTTTTGAAGCAGAATATGACAAGGAGATTGGAAAAGAATTAGTTCACTACAGTGGACAAGTGCTGAAAGACATCATTGAAATAGATGATGAGAAGGAGAGACTAGCTGACAGTCTTAAGAGTTCTTTGAGTTTGAATCAACACACTGATATGCTGACAGAAGAAGAGAGATCAGAGCAGCATACTACAGTGTTTCCAAAGGAAGAAGAGGTACAAAGACCTTATATTTGTGATAATGATTGTCTTATAATTGAAGATTTTGTTGCAGAAATTGGAACATATTTGGCATAGGAGGACAACCAAATGAAAGAAGGAGAGGAAGAACATTTACTGAAGGATGTTAAGAAATATTTAACAAAGGAAGAAGGACCATGTGATGATGGATCAATAGCAAATGAAGAAATGGGAGATTGTGTAAAATTTCCAAAGTTTACTCCAAGTAAAATCATTGAGTTATATAGAGAATTAGACTTTCAAAGGAGGAAGTTAGAAGGGTAGAGGATAAATGTTCAGCATAAATTTCTGAAGAAGGATGACAAAGAAGTTGTCATAAATAATAATTAAGAAGAAGTTGATAGGTGCAAAAAACAGAAGCAGTAAATTGTTCTGAAAGACAACATAGCATCAACTGAAAAGGTGCAAGATAATAGTAAAGAAGAGGGTAAGGATGTAAGGGCGGAAGAAAGAATGAGAGTTCAGCAATCAAGAGATGAAAACAGTCAGCAAACTAAGGATATACTGGACAGAGAAATTGAACTGATAAGAAGGTTAATGATGAAAGTGTCTCAAAAGAAGACAACATCAAGGAAAAAGAGGAGTAACAACAAGAGGAAGACAACAGTAGACCATGAAAGCAGAGCAAGTGGAGCATTGTAGCATAAGGTATGGAGACCTGGATAATAGAAGTAGACAACAACATCAATAGAACAATGGACAAGGAAATACAAGTTACAAAATAAAGTCTGGGATCTAGGAGGAATCAATTATCTAGACTTATGACCAGGTGGTCATAATTTTTCTTACTTGGGGAGTCTGATGTAGGAGCATTCATCTCAACATTATCATTGTATTTTAGTAGACATAGGGGGTCTTGTGTTTCAAGGAAGTTGGCTTCCTAAGTATTAAATTAATGTAATTATTAAGATTTTTGAGTGATTTTAATGAGAGAAGCTAGAATAGGATTTAAATTGAATATAGTGAGGCATATTTGTAAATATTCTCGAACATAGGAGAATATGAGAGATTTAGGATAGTTGAGAGAATTGAGGGATTTGAGTATTGATTGTAAAACTCAAATTAGGAATTAGTTCATGATTTTGTGGGTTTGAGAGAATCCTTAGGGATGAGGAAGAGATTTTAGGATTTTGTTGAGGAGTTTGTGGATCTAAACTAGAAATTGGTTTTAGAATTCCTTTGTATAAATGCAAGCCAAAAAGGCATAGACAGAGGTTGGAGAGGTTGAATAGGTTAGATAGATAGCAGATTAGAGTATTTGTAAGCCTACGGGCAGATAATGAACAGAGGCCATTAAATAAGAATATCAGGCTGAGGAGAGATAGAAAGTCTTATTATGTAATTGTTGTTGATATATATATACACAGAGATTCAATTCCAATTTGAATAAGTATGCTATCTAACATTGAATGATGAATGAATGAATTAGCATATTCTGTTTAACAGAGAGTTGTAAGTGGAGTTCAGTGAACACACAGAGAGAAGCATGAGAAAGAGGATCATAGTGGACCTTTGGGATGGTTCGAAGAACCAAAGGATGTTCTCAAGAGACTGTTTTAAATAACACATGCGAAGTTAAGCTCAAGAGAGAGTCGTGCAGTGGAAGGACCAGAACCATTGAAAACCTAAAACCACAGAGAAACATTGAAAAGTGGTGTTAAAATCAAGTAAATAGATAATCAAGAAGTGAGGAAACGATGCACGGTAGCCGTCGGATCTTGAATATCAACGACTAGGATTAAGTCACAACATAATTTGCGAGGAAGGTGGTTTTGTAATAGCGAAAGCGGATTTCGGGCGGCATCAAAACTGTAAGCAGTATTGAAGGGCGAGCGCCAATTCCACTTATCAAACTACACGTGGCAGAGGGGAGGAGAGAGGAAATTGCTTATCGGGTGGTTAATCCTTGCGTAAGTTGTCCGGCTGAAAACTTTGTGGACCGTCAGATCTGTTGCAAGTTAATCGATGGCAGAGGATCAATGATTGGTTTCGTTGATCGGATGTAACGTCAATTGTCGGATCGCGACCCTGATTGACGGTTGAGATGTAATCGCATATCACAAGGTTAGGAACTGAAGGGCAGTGTGATAGCCGATAGTCGTTGATCAGAGGTCAGGTGTTTCGGAGATCAGAGCAACAATGCGGAAGGGCTTGGTATTAACGGACCCAACGAATATTATGGTTGCAAGTGTATAATATTTGAGATCCGCTTATATGGTTTAGAGCGGAATTTTGGTGTATTTCCTTTGTATTCGATAAAGTGCTATGGGTGATCCTTTTAATGCAAAAGTGCGATTTAAACATTTTGATAGTCGCATATCAGAGTCAGAGGGGTGTTAAAAGCATATATGTGGTGTGACCATGGTAATTGCGATGAGCGATTGCGATAAAGGTAATTCTCGGTAACTGTGCAAAAGCCGAGGATCAGCGGGAAAGGTATGGTTTATGTGGTTTTGTGTGTTGTCTATTATAAAGGGTCTATAATGGATTAAAGTGCCGATAGAAGGGTTTTAATGGTTAAGTCCAATTATAACCCAAAGTTAAAAAGTGGGTTTGTATGTATGTGCGGAATAAGGATTTACAATTGTTTATGAGGGGTGATTGAGACCTGATAAAAAACATAACAAGGGTTTAGACTTTGGTTAGTCTATTAATATGTTTCCACATGAGTTCTAATGGAAAGGGCGTTAACCATCACCATTAATGAAGTTTTTACCTGGTAGGTCATATAAATTCCTGGGGAAAATGGTTTATGCATAGGTTTATATGCATACTGTGGGCAAAGCAGGGGAAACCCTGCGTCACAAGGGTTAACCCAAAAATAATCGATTAGAGAAGGTGACACTAGTTAGCGTGCAAGCATTGTGCTTACACCAAGGTTCACTTCAAAGAGTACATATTTTCCTTCGACGTATCATGGACTAAGAGTAACAAGTTCATCATATAGAGTCAAGATGAAAGATAAGCAAGTAGCGATAGTTGTACAAACCCTCTTGTACTTTACTCAATTCGTTTCATGAGTCACACATGGTTTCATGGAAAACTAACCTACGAACGAAACAAGTGAACTAACAAACATCAAATCAAAGCAAAAGTAGAAGCGAAGGTGAAAGAAAATCAAGTAAGCAAACAAGCAATCAAACAAACAAGAAAACAAAGCATATAAGAAAACAAGCATGCAAGCAAACAAATGAAAGAAAACACTACTCCTACTCCTACACTAACGGTGCATGGGCCTTATCACGTGAAGTGATACTTCCAATGCAGACACCGTCACATTGGTAGACCCATGTGGGTGAAATCTCGGTCCGTGAGTAACCTAGTTGTGCGGACCAGCATAAAAGAAAGACATGATAGTGAAGATAGCCACACTTTGTGTTTCAAAGTGCCCATCGGACATAAGTGAGTGCATGTGCATGAGAGACAGTCTGTAAACTTATCATGGTGCTTTTTGACACTACGTGCAACTTTGAAGCAAAAGCACACCCTTGACTAAGACATGCAAGAAAATGAAAGAAACAAAGATAACTTGCGTTGCACACAAGTGCTTGCAATGTAAGACTCCTCCAATGCATGAAAAATGGGATCGTGAAGTTCGAGTGGAGGAAGTCTGATTTGTGTGTGAGATGGATCTTCAATGCATACAGATGAGTGATGAGGAGCCTTGGGTGATTGAACAATTTCATGATCGGAAGTGAGACTAACCACAAGAGAGCGAGGACTTGACATAACCATAAGCTCTGGTTGAAGTGCCTCGATAGTCTTGGGTGTCTTAACTTCATCATCAAGTAGGCCATCATAAGCCAGTGGCTTCAAAAGATCAACTGCGATAGATTCATGATCGTGATAAAAAATGGAAGCAAATGGATCACAAATGCCACGATCATAAAAATCAATTAATTATTTGGCATCCTCATGATCGGATGAATCAAACAATGGGGTAGATGAAAAGCGAATGAACTCATCCTCCATGTTTCCAGAAAAGACAGATGAAGGATCAAGTGGATCTTCAATGAATAGCTTATCCTCTCCGTTGTCGAATGATGGACTAGCATCCAGTGAGTCCTGCAAGTGATCAACAATGGGTGCATCTGTAGATGAAGACACACATACAAAATCATGGATGGCAGGTTCACCAAAGAAGCTAGGAAGGAATGAGGGGGGTGGGGGGGCGCTCGAATGGAAGGGAGTCATCCTTCGCCAAGTTTTGATGTTCAAGCTCCCACTCATACTCTTCATGAATGATAGCGCATGTTGGTTGTGCAAAACCAACTCCGTCAGTGGGTTGTTCCTCGTTCATAACAAGTGAAGAGTACAGAATGGATGAACACAAGACAACATCATCCGGAGGAACACATGGGTGCAAAGATAGAGGTAGAAGAAAAAAATGCATACGGGAACTTGAAGGAATAACAAACAACTCTGCGCAAAAATTAAGTGGAGTGATGTCGAGAGGGTGTGAAGAATGAAAAGATGTGCAAACATGATCCTTAACATCACTGGGTGATGGTGGAACTATTGAATGAGAGGGAGGTGGACAGTCCCTTGAGACAGTGCCTGCTCCCGCATGGGATTATGGAGTTCCATCCACGAAGAAGGTTGAGTGAGGTTTGACATCAAGATTTCTCTTAGGACAAGCATATTTCTTAAGGCAATACTCAAACAGGTCCCAAAGATAGGCTAACTTCATTTGGCTCTTCGGAGCTTGAAACTGCAAGTCACGGAAGCGCTGTCAAAAATCAATAACAGATTCATGCGAGGCCTTCCATTGCTATAACAGTTTCCGGTCAAGATGGTCTGGATCAAAATGATGGAAAGTGCCTTCAATAAGATCACAAAAGTGCTCACATGAGTGCACGGTGTCAGCCGTTAGGCTGAGAACCCAACAAAATGAGGATTCGCGAAGTGTGAATGCAAGCAGTAGACTGACCTGTTCGTTAGGAAACTCATCTTCCTCATAAATCATGGAAAGGGGGTTATGTAAGTGCTCAGGCCAGGCCACTTCGCCTTCACCATCGTACATGTGAGTGGATAATAGATTGAAAATATTCCACGAGATGGAGACATCTTCATGATTCTAAAAACACCTCGGGGGAAGAAGAATGCAAGATTCCATGAATGCAAAAGTTCAAAACTAGATGAGAGGACATTTCTTGTCATTAGGCCCTCTTCTAGCGCCAGAAATGTTGACAGTGATGGACCCACCAACATGTCAAGGGGATCTCCCCAGTAAGAAGTCCCAATTAGTCCTCAGACTCTTTGGTGTACCAATAGTGGGTCGTAAGGTAATGCCTTGACCGTGATGTCTCATAGAGGCAAGTAAGATAACTCTGTTAGTAGAAAGGGTGTGACTGATGCAGTGATTCAAGGAATGCGTATGAGAGGTTACAACACTTCAAAGGGAGAGGAAGGTGAATGTGGGTTCCAGGTTGAAAGGGACTAGTCCCAACTCTACTAAGAACACACAACACAAAGGACATACACAACTTCTGGCAGAGTAGTCGACATGGATGTGGCAGTCCCAACATACAAGGTAAGATAACATGAACAACACTCACAGATCAGTCCGAGATGAGTGTGACGGCTGAGATGACAAGGTTCAGAGAAAGGTCTATCTGGTGTCTGGTAGAGCATTCGACACAGACGTTGACAACATTAACAACATATGAAACACATTAACAACAAGATTCATATAATTGCATGTGAATCAGTTCATATACAAGTACGTAAGTTAAACAACATATATCATTAAGGCAACTGGAGTAGTCCAACTACAATAACAACATATGCATGAAAATGTGTTGGCTTTTATTATATAAAGAAGTGTAAGTCACAATCATACAATATAGCATGTAAACATGCTAGCCCTATAAGAAGAACGTTACAACCACATCTACCTACTCCTCCAAAGAGATGTACTAGCTCCATGTAGTGGATAAGCCAAGGCGCATTACAATACTGTCCAAGCCTTTTTCAAGATAGTCTTAGTAGAAGCTTGGCTGACCAAAAGCCTATACAATGAGTTATGGGGGACTATTTATAGAAAAGGGTGGGATGACCCTTGACATTCCCATTTGTGATAGTTCAACTACCCTCATGACTCTTCACCTACTCTATGACTGTTACATCCAACTGTTGACACTTGACTTACACTTGCCATGACTCAACATTACAATGCACATGTACTCATGTGAGACAACATGGCTTGAGTAAGCCTTGCAAGAAATCACTAACACTCGGTCCGCTGTGATGAGACCAACTCTTTGACATGCTTGTGATGGTGAAGGTGGTGAACTGATGCCAAGATTGGTTTTTCGTGATGATGTGCATGCACCTCGTGGTGATATATTACTGAAGCGAACTCTTGCCTCTATTGCAACCGGTGCATTGGTTCAGCCCCTTCATCCAACTCATCTTCTAACATGCGCATGGTCTTCTTGGGTATGGTTGAACTGGCAACACACTGATGCATAGTGTTCGTGCTGATCTCCAAGTGTGTGCTGGTGGTCATGTGCATCAACTTGCTGAAGTACATGTTCAGCCCCAGTTGGACCTGATTCTTGTCTTCATCTTGGTGAGTGTGTTGAATGGGTTGGATTGCATGCGTGTGCTCAATGACATGCATGTTATTGGATCCTTTACATGCGATCAACAATACTTCTCGCCATGTTTTCTATGTGTCAGCTGCTAGTATGGATCCTTTGCATTGGCTCAGTTTCATCCATGAGTGCATGTTGCGCCCACTATTGTTCCTGTTCATGCAGCTTCATGTTCTTCCAGAGTTGCTTCTTCAGCACATGCAACTCCTTGTTTGTTCCATCTTCTACCTTCACGCGATATTCATGTTGCGCCATCACTTCATAGCCCGAGTCTCCAAAGTTTCTTTCATTTTCAGTGGATCCGCTTGATATTGCAACTTTGCTCCACCTCTATGTTATTAACAACCTTCCTCTTGCATTTGCTTCATTTGTTGCGTTTGCTACATTCGGTATGCTGCCTTTAGCTGCTTTTCATGATGCTACTTGATGTGATGTTGCTGCTTGATTTCCTTGTCCATGAACAACTTTATGTCTTCGTGAGTAGGTAAGCCCATGGACACTTGATAGACTGCATTCCCAAGCATGCTTTGAATGGTGTTTTCATCTTTGCTCCCTTAGAAACCATTGTACCTGTACTGTTGAGAGGCAGATAAACACTTGTGATACCTGGAGACATGGAAACACTCGTAGCAAGTAATCTGTCAGTCGAGAACCAAAATGAACATGAGAACTAACTTGCAACATACTTGGGTGAATGATCATGAAGGTTGTGCAATTTCGACCGGGAGATCGGGAGACCAACTGCAAAGACTGCACAAGGCACAATCTAGACTGCTGGGAGATTATCGGACTATTGGAACTACAAAATGGGCAATCCAGTTAGGTAGCTGGTTGCTGGGATTGTAGAATGCGCGATTCCAGCTAGGAAAGACTATTGGCAGAGGGAAAAATCTGTGCAAATTTTTGGGCCAAGTAGCCACTGACCTCCAGAAATGCGCAATTCAGTCTAGGAGGCCAGTGCTGGGCCAGAATGCACAAATCTGGAGGGGAAGATAAGAATTCCTTATCCATATTGTGCAATGCAGCCTTGGTGAAGGAAAAGACTGGGCCAAGGTTGGCTCGATTCACCGACGGGCAACTGAAAGCAAGTTAGTCGACGAAATGCATGGTAACACTAAGTGATAGCAGAAGTGATAAAAAGTGCATGCAAAACATGAATGGAGGATTGAGCAAACATATCAATGTGCATGTGGGTGAGGTCATTCGCCGGTTGGGCAAATGTCCATGCAAAACAGTTTCATGCATGCGACAACAGTGAGATAGCAACAAAAATTGAAATAGAGTTAGGACAAGCTAGAATATATGTAAATGATAGCAGGCGTTCAAAGTGATCAAGAAAACAACACTCACACAAGTGAATACACAAAAAGCGACAGAAATGCTAGAAAAGACAAGTTGAGGCCACTTACCCGTGAATAGCTGAGCCGGATGTGTTTAAGGGTCTTGGATGTGCTATGGGATGCCAAATCTCCAAAATTGATGTGAATGAATGAACTTTGATGTGTCAAATAGATAATTTTGGTCTCAGGACGCGCATGCCACAAATCTAGGAGAAAGTGACACTTGGAGGGAAACTTCTAAACAACTTCGCACGTAAGTCACGTTTCCTCGGTCCCGGGTGGAACTGGTCAACCAGACTGTCCATGCATGCAAGTCAAGTTTCCTCGGTCCCGGGTGGAACTGGTCAACCGGACTATCCATGCATTCCAGTGCTCAACTGCTTGGGAAAAATTCGCATTCCTGATTGTAAGCTAGGTTGATTGCCCAAGGGGATTGCACAATTTATGGGCCCAAGAGCTGACTGTTGCCCAGATTTGTGCAAATCCTAGGCTGAACTCCCTGATGATGGGAAGCATTTCTCAGTTCCTACTGGGAGGGTTGGCTGGCAGGATTGCGCAATCCTGGAGCCCAATAGGCTATCAAAGGGAATTGCGCAATTCCTGGAGGGAAAGGCTGGTTTCCCTCTAGAAATGCACAAATTTCATTGGGAAGATGCTCAGTCTGCAGCTGGACCAAGTCCGGGTGAGCAGCCTGTGAAGGGAAAAGATCAAACTATGATTGAAAGGCTACCCTTGAGCAAGAAAGACACGACAAGTAAGGCAAACTACTGTGTAAGGTTAGTAGGGAGGCTCCAAAACAGGCTACGGAAAAATTTTGGAGGGTGGTTGTAGCCGCTACAACATAATCATAAAAGCAAATGCTAGTCTATTTTAATTAAAATCAAATCTAGTTTATTATGCTTGAAATCAAAACTAATCTGTTAAATTCGAAGGCAATCCTAATCTATAAAATTTAAAAATCAATTTTAGTCTATGAATAAAGGCAATGCTAATCTATGAGACTTGAAAATAAACCTCGATTATCATTATTATGGAAGTAGTTCTAGAAAGAAGGAATAATGAATCTTATGATGAATGAACTTGAACTAGAGAAAATCATAATCTATTAAACATAAATTTGAGACTAAGTTACAAAACGAATGTCAAAGTAAATCTTGTTGTCTGTTTTTGTTCTTTTAACAAGCGTTTGTCCTGTAGGAAAAACCAAGGCAAACAAGTAAACATAATGAAATGAATTCAATCTAAAGCAACAAAGAATCAAAATGAAATAAAGTTTTTATTTAAGAGTAGAGCAAAAATAAATTAAATGAAATAAATGAAAAACATCTACACTACTCTTACAGATCTCCAGGGGGACCTCCTGAGGACTATGAGGTGTTGAAAATTTAGATCAAGAGAAGAGAATTTCCCATTAACAATTATGTGAATGCCATGGATAGAGTTTGTATTATTTGCAGCGTGTAAACAGACTTTTTCAAAATGGTAACTTTCAAAAGTAATTACAACTTCAGACTTGAGCTTAATACATTGAATATCTCCTCCTTTATCAAATAGATTACAATGTTTTATAGAATTCTGAAGCAACTAGAAACTTAGAATTTCATTGCATGAATTCTAACCATGAGATCTCAACAAATCGATTTGAGAATAAAATAAAATATGATTTGAAGGATTTTAGGATAAAAGATTAGCCTAGATATGTTCATAATGATTTTCTTGCCATGAATTTGCTAAATAAAAGCTCGTTCTGGCTTCTTTGTTGACTGTGCATTAAATGATGAATTGAAAAACTGTTTATCCATGTAATCTGCAAAATAAGGCTCGAAAGAACCTCGTAAATATCTCAAATGGTAATGAATTTGAGAAAATTTCCCCTAAGAACCTAATTGGGCATGTGTTGAAAAAAAACCCATGTTTTATTTTTTCTAAAATTCACTTTCATTTTCTCATAAAACACGGTTGAATTTGACTGTTCAAAACTATTGCGTATTTCCTTTGATTTGATGTTGGAGGTCCATACGTGCGATATGGGTGGAATTTAACAAATACAAATCCATATTAGAACCTTTAGGAACAATGTCCATGTGTAATATTTACTTCTAGAGTGGTGCTACTACCTCAACCAAAGAGATAGCTACGGAAACTTGACTGAGCTGCAGAACCTGCACTAGCAAAATTATCATTAGTAAAACCAAGAAAATTTCTTCTTAACTCATTAAAAATAATGGAAATATGGTTAAGAATTATGACAATGGGTGAGTGGAATGATGCAAAAATGGATGGTTTGATTAGCAAAATCATGACAAATTGGAGGCCCAACATTCCCCCACACCTAAGTTTTTGCATGTCCTCATGCAAACAAATATTTGCAAAATTTCACATTTCAACTAGTTCTAAATAATCCTTTATTTTGTCATTTCAACTGAATCCTTGACCAAAGCTCCAAGGGATTGGTGTAGATCATCTATCTTTGTAAGAATTTTTTTTTTTTAATCTCTTTTTCAATGAACCAATGAATTCATTCTCCAAAATTACACATCTTGTAGCACAATCTTTGTTTCCACACTTGTTTCTTAATAGTTGCAAAATGAAAAAGAAGAGCTATCCATCCTCTTGTTGAAATTCTTGCCATAGTATGCTACTCATGAATGATATGATGCATGTTGATCTGTTCTTCTTTAATAAAACAAACATATCTGCATTACTTATTAATCCCTAGCACATTATCATATACAACTTGTGTGAAAGACAAGGGTGTCCATAAAGTAGAATATCCAAGTACTTGTCATTGTTGTTAAAGCCTTTGAAAATTCAATCTTAGAAACAATTTATGAAGTTTTTGTCACTTACTCAATTGTGCACAAATTGTTTAATCCTTGGTAGAATATCCAACATGCCATATTGTGAGGAATGCATCAATAAGACTCTTACTACATCCATGTGCTTTCCAACCCAAATAATGAATGATATCCATGTGTACCATGAATGTTGTAAGTAAACAGATCACCACCTTTTGATCATGTGCTACATGTAGGTTTTAACCCCGTACAGAAATTACCTACATATGAATTCTAAAAACATAAAATAAACAATGGTGAGAGCATAACACATAAAACAAATATACATGGAGATTTTTCCCTGGATCCCAAAACCAGGACTACCAGATTGATTTTTCATTATGTTCCTTTTAATGTTACAATACATATATATACATGCCTAAGCATCAATAAACCCCCATATATTAGCCTTGGATCAGAACATAATTGTAGTTCCCTTGACCGGATCTACAAAATACCATGGACCAAAAAGCATCGCGCCCAAAACCATGTACGACATCCATGCACAAAACCATAGGTAGGTCCACCCACCTAATATAGGGTCCAAAAAAAAATTTCCCGAGGTGCTACCACCTCTTGCTACACCCAACACAATGAAGGGAGAGCTTCGTCCCCCCTGGCTTAACTACTGGGGCTAGTCGTGGAAAGAATATAACACAACCCAACATTCTCTCACTTGTTTTTTTCTTTCCATAGGGGGCCATAGGAGAGCTTAGTCATTGATCCAACCCTGCGATGCCCATTGTTCCTCTACACCAACAGAACTTCTCACTGCTCACAAAATTTGTTAATGCATGTGTAATATTATTCAAAGTGTCCACCTTTAACAACAATGCTTTTTTGTCTTCTACCATATCCCTCACAAAGTGATATTGAACATCAATGTGCTTTGTCTTTGAATGATAAGTAGGGTTCTTTGCCAAGAAAATTGCACTTTGGTTGTCACAATCTATCCTTATAGCTCATTGTACTAACCCCATACTTGAACACAATCTCTGCAACCAAATTGCTTCCTTTCTTGCATGAGTGGCTGCCATGTATTCTGCCTCTGTAGTTGACAGTGCCACTACACATTGTATCTTACTCATCCAACTGATTGCACCTCCAAATAGGTTAAACACATACCCACTTGTAGATCTTCTTTGATCCAGATCTCCAACCCAGTTTGCATCAACGAAGCCATGGATGTCCAAAACTCTGTCCAATCCTCGTCTTTTTTGTTAGCACAAACCATAATCACTAGTGCCATGGAAATACCTGAAAACTCACTTCACTGTGGTCCAATGCTCCTTCCCTCATTTTGACATAAACCTTCTCAATACTCCAACCGCATGTACAATTTTTGGTCTAGTATAGACCATCGCATACATCAGGTTACCGACTACACTTGCATATAGGACACTGTCGTGGCGGAAAAAGTCATTTGGGCTGACACAACTGACCTCCCTAGGAGTCTAAACTCTCTAGCGACAAACAAGACAAAATGGAGTAATATTTCTCTAAATATACCTTTTACAACATGAAAAGTACAAGTGTTTAGGCTTACCTTATTCCAAAACGCTGTTGTTGTAGTCCGTTCTTGGCGATCCGGATGAGCTCCTCCTTCAAGTCAATTCCTGCAACCACAAACAATCAAACAATTACCGAGCACCTGTATTTCATATAATAAAACATACATTCAACATGCAGACCAAGGAACACATGAAATAACTCATTAACACAAGCTATTGAGAAAAATAAACCAGTTTGTATTAATAACGAAACAAAGAAACTCTTACAACCTGGCCTTGGTGTTGTGCAAGTTCCTCCCAGGGTCCATCAAGTGTTTTCCTCTACTTTGACAAAGCTCACCCTCTTCCAAGTAGAATCATGTAAAGACAATCTCTCCTCACAAAGGTTCTAATGGAAGACCTAAATCCTGCAGCATTTACCCAAAGAAAATGTATAGCTCCAACCTCCCCTCCTTCTGGCTCAATGTCTTTATTTATAGTGCTGTAAAGAGGTTATTCAGGTCCACTATCAATGGGATCATCCCCCTCTATGGGTGGGATAGCTCCCTTATTGATGGGATAAGTCCCCTCTTAATAGAGATACATGAACCAACTGGAGGCGCATCCATTTCATCAAACCGACCTCTAGAATGTTCTAGAAGTAACCACAAGTAACTTTTTCAAGATAAAACTTGCGCATTTTGCCTTTTACAGAAGGACGCACCTGTCCCTTTACATACAGAGCGTCCATGGACGCAGTTTTTGTGAACATGGCCTGCGTCCCCGCAGGTAAGGCTAGAGAGAACCTGCGACCCCAGAGATAAACATAGTTTTTACAAGACTTTCTCTCTTCTTTGAGTTTGAGATGGATAACAGAGGCATAGACTTGCCTAAGAGGGTAGCATGACTGTTGATTTGAGCCATACTAACTGTAAGTAGTCAAGGTGACATTTTTTAGTGTAACAGATTGCCCCCTAAAGTGCGAAGCCTGGAATAGATTGGAGTTTTATAATTCTAGGAAGGGTGAAGCGCTTTATCATTTCAAGGATTGACTTGTGGATGACCTGGTTGGAACCTGCAATTTTCAACACAAAATACATGTATAAGATTATATCATCACTGAGGTAGGCATTCCCATACTCAGATTCAAAACTTTAACTAATGGACTAACTATTCTGATACAGGAATGATCTTGCAGTACATCATTTTTATAGACTTTTGTAGACACAGTATGGACACAGCCATCTGTTTATGATTAGTCTACATAGATAATGAATACAAAACTCCTCGCAGCCTGGATGGTAGAAACTAGATCCAGGGTCTTCACTTCTACTTCCCGAATTGGTACGATTCTAAACATGTGATTAAATGATTTGATGTCGAACATGTTAGAAACCACTTGATTACCAGTCGATGATGTAAACTGTTAACAAGCGTGAGAGAGACCACCAGTAATGTCAATGGTTCTCAAAGTACCAAGCACAACCCGTGAAATGTGAATAGATGTTTTGATGTCGAACACTTCACGGAATCCTTTGATCGAAAGTCAATGATGTAAACTGTCGTCAAAGGCGAGAAACCTGCCATTGATGCATGCAGACTTCAAGGTACTGTCGATTCCTAAGTCATCTTTCTAGATAATGTGTCGATGTCGATAGAAAGCGACTCGTTGCAGGCAAGCCTGCAACACGAAATCATTGTTCAAGTTGAAGAAATGTTGCTGTAAGGACTGACTCAGGGATGGTCAAATGGATGACAAGTATTTTGCAGATGAAAGTTTTGCTTGCAGACCTCTTGAACACATAACGACACGACAGATGGTTTGGTGACGAATAACTCAAAGTTAATCCCTGAACCCGGTTAAAGATTTTCAAAGTGATTTGGTCAACTGTGAGGTAAAAGATTTCCCAACCCAGGTGAAATGCAAAAGTGTCGTGTTCAAGAGTGGTAATAAAGTTTCGTTTGAGACAAAAGGTGACAAATAGGTTCATTCTTCTCTCTTTTCCCCCACCATTTCTGGCAAGTACCTCTTTATTTTTAACAAGCTTGAGGAGGATAACATATGCTTGGTTATAAGCTCATCCTTCGGACGAGTCCAACCTAGTTTAAATTCGAACCCTAGGAAGGAGTGGTTCGTTCCCGTTTGTAATTGAACAGGTCCTTTACTGTAAAAGTTTAACGAGCCCAGTATAGGAGAAACTCGGCGTTTTTCATTTTTAGAGAGTCTGAAAAACTTAAGGAAACTCCACGTTGAACTTTTTCGTAAGTTTGTGTCCCTCAAGCCCGAAAAAGTATAAAATAATACCTGGGGGAACCGCTTGATCTTGCGACCAAGGAGTACTTTCATAATAGTGTCGTCGACCTGAAAAGTAAAAAGCGATCAAAGACACGTCGTTTTAGTTCCTTATCGAGTTTGAAACGACAAAAACCCGGCAATCTTTTCCTGATTTTACGGTCAGAAAAGAGCTAAAAGGGGACCGTCTTTTAATTCCGTTTTAACGAGTGTAATAGAAACACTCGGCGATCTTTTCATGTTTTAGGAGTCAGAAAAGGGCTTAAAAGATGACTCTGATATTTTTATTTGTGAAAATTACAATTTCCCTCGAAATCCCTTTGTCCTGCACAAAAGCGACACATTACTCATACCTGTTTAAAATAGGCAAAAATACGTCGAAAAACATCTTTTCATGGTAAAAAATGAACTCATTCACCCAAAAAACCTATAAAAAGACCTTTTACCATGTCATTTTTACCGTTTGACTTTGGAGGTTGAAAAAGGAGCTTTTGACAAGAAACTTCCCGTGGTCGTTGCGGAAAATCTGACCGTCGGAATCGAACGCCGCTTCATCCAGGTATTTTACACATCCTACTATGCATTTCTATCCGTTTAGAATTAAGTTTTAGGTCTCTGTTTCATTTTTTGGGGGGGTTTTGGGTTCAAAATGCGCCTCTCGGCGGACGCAGGTGCCCTTCGGGTGACCTGCGTCCCCCGACTTTTTCTCACACGGGAAAATGGTCGGGGGACGCAGCCCGCCTTCAGGCCAGCTGCGTCCGGACGCCCTGTGCTACAAAGCTGGGGTGCGTCCTCCGAGTAATGCGCATTTGAAAACCCCAACTCCCTCAAAAAACCACCAAACTTCTTCAAATCAATTTCTAATTGTCTTTTTTGATATGCAGGGCATTAATCATGTTAGACTGGAGAGAGAGAGAGCACGTAGAGGAAGATGAAGCTGCAATAAACCACCAACCCTCTCTGGATGCCCTAAGAACATGCGGGTTATACAAATATTGGACCATACCGGGCATGAGGGGCCAGGTAAGATTCTTGGAATGGCTGGTTGAGCGATGGAACGTTCAAGATCAATGTTTTTACATAGGAGGGCACCAGCTCGAGATAGAGCCCTCGGATGTATACTTTCTTACTGGCTTGCCAAACAGAGGTGAGCAACTCAATCTTGCGGGGACCAGGCCGGGTGGCCAATCCCTTGATGATCTCCGCGAGGAGTGGTGCAGACCCGGGACTCGCCATAAAAAAGGCGTAGAGATAAAACACATCACTCTGCCGGAACTCAAAGTCATTGCGTTCACGGTCACCAGAATTTGCGGCGCGGCCGCTTTACACATTGCTTCCGGATCCCAAATGCGGATGGCAGTTGACTGTTACCAAGGCACCATCTTCAACTGGTGTGAAGCTGTGTCGGCTCATATGAAGAGCCAACTGACCAAGGCAAAGAACGGACGACTAAAGACTTTTGGATATGGGCCTATAGTCGTGAGCTTTGCCTTGGAGAGAGTTCCAATGCTGATCCCTCAGCAACTCACTGTTGATGACTTGGGTCCTCGGGAGCCAAAGCTTATACGATGGGTTACGGTGATGGCCCGGCATCCTGACGAGGGCGCGGCAGTGGTTCGATTCTCAGACAGTTACTTTGACTGGTTAGAGGGCCAGCTTTTTGTGATACAAGACTTTCCATATGCCGGAATGGATTTCAGAGGTGATCCGGACATGGTTCTTCCACAGGGAGAACAATGGGACGACAGAGGTACTTTTATTTTCACAAGTTTTCTAGTTATGTATTTTTTATTTTTCATATATATCGTCTCAAACTAACAGTAAAATTTTCAAAATGCAGATGTTGGTCCACAGCGTCCAGCCAATCTCCGGCCTTATGATAGACGACATCCAGCTGCACCGGTACCGGCCCCACAGGACGCGGCTGCAGACGTACTAGCTGAGTTGGAGCATGACCTAGATCGTCTCACGGTAGACATACCTGAGACTACTATGGACGACATTCCTATCAGGCTTCAGCGTTTTGTAGTCGCGGTCCCTGGACCGTTTAGGAGGTTTCTGCGTAAGGTAGCCCGCGCAGTGGTGTCGTACAGAGAGCACCACCAGTGATTGACTAGTCACTTTTGTAGTCACATGTGACATTTTTGACTTTTTGTACTATCATTTTGCCGATCATAAGGTGTTTTCAACCTATGATCGAAGACGATGTATATATTTTTTGGACACACTTCTATCTATATATATCACTATTACCGGCTTATCTTGTTTAACATGTATGATGAAATGTCTTTAAATTTACTTGCATGATTATTATAAATGTCTGTCCAACACTCGAGAAGCAATTGCATCTGCTAATGTATTCAGGGACCTTGGAATATGTTGATATTCAATGTAATCAAATTCACGTTCCAAGAGACGCACTCTCAAAAACAACCTTAACAACACAGGATTTCTAATGGCATAAATTCTATTAAGCTGTAATACAACAAGTTCAGAATCTAACCTCACAATCAAACGTCGAATTCCAAATGAAATAGATTCGGATAATAATTCAACCACTGCACTGTATTCTGCAATGTTATTCGTTGTTTGACCGAGGCTTACCCCATGCATAGAAACTAACTCGTCAGAGGGCGAATAGATAACCCAAGCTGCGGAAGAGATATTCCGTGTATTACGACAAGCACCATCAGCAAATCCAATGTATGTTTGGAGAGGCGTCGACATCTACAATATCAAGAGTAAAACCAAGATAAGCCAGAATAATGACGAAAACCACACTCGCTAAACTAAGCACACTGACTAAACTAACACACTTGCTAGCTAGAAAGGAAATCTAACCTATCTAAAAATTTCTCCATCCATCATTTTAAGCATAATACCTCTTTAGGTAAAGTCCATTTCTGGGTTTGCCCAAAGAGTCCCCATCAAAATCAACTAGCTCATAAGCCCCTTTTGCTAGCTTTCGCTTTACAATGTAGGGCCCATGCCACATGGGAACGAATTTTCCGGCACCTAGCTTATCGTTAGCTTGATCATATAATAGTACTAGGTCTCCTTCCGAAAAACTTCGAGGAGTTACATTTTTATCATACTGAGCTTTCATTCGTTTTGCGTGAGTCTCGATAGCTAAAGTAGCGTCACGTCGAGTCTCATCTAATTTAGCCAAGTATAACAACCGTTTCTCCTCTTCGGAAGTAGCTGGAAGTAATTCGACAACCATTTGAAGTGATGGGATTTCGCATTCAATAGGTAACACAGCTTCTAAGCCATAAACTAGCTGGAAAGGGGTGAAACCTGTTGAATTTTTTACTGAAGTTCGATATGCCCATAGCGTCGAAAATAACATGTTATGCCAATTCGTTCGATGGATACCAATGATCCGTCGAATCATGATGACTAGAACTTTGTTGATTGACTCAACCAAACCGTTGGCTTGCGGATAATAAGGTGTAGAGCTATCGTGGCGCAAACCAAGCTGGCTTGTAAGCTCAGTCATCATGACATTTCGAAAATGGCTCCCATGGTCAGTAATGATTGCTTGTGGGACACCAAACCTAGTTATGATATGATTGAATACGAAAACTGCAGCTGTCTTGCCGCTTGCGTCGAATGTAGGCATCGCCTCGGCCCACTTAGTAAAATAATCAACCGCGAGGATGATATACGCATGCCCCCCGGCCGAGTGAGGGTTACAAGTAATAAAGTCAATACCCCATTTGGCGAATGGACCAGCGGCAATTATAGGGTGGAGAGGAGCAGGTGGAGCGCGCATCTTTCGATCAAACACTTGACAGTTGTGGCATTTTCTGACGGCAAGGATACAATCTTTAAACATAGACGGCCAGAAATAGCCAGCGCGCAACACCTTCTGAGCTGTGGCATACCCAGACATATGACCGCCACATGCTCCAGAGTGACAATCATTCAAAACTCTCTCAGCCTCATCGTGAGTTAAACAACGTCGAAAAACTAAGTCTGCCCCCAGGCGATAAAGTGTATCTCCAATAATTCTGTATTGCTGGGATTGAAACCGAATTTTTCGACGGTCTTCCTTGGAAGCTTCAGGCCGAAAGGTTTGGGTTTGGAGATAGATGATTATATCCCCATACCACGGATCTACAGTGCTAATAAGAAACAAAGATTCGTCCGCAATGGACTCCTCTGCCACAGTCTCTGTGTCAGCACTCGGGAAATCACACATCAATTCCGCGAAGACTAAAGATTTCTTAGACTTGGATTTCTCAAACTCCAAGTCGAACTCTTGCAGGATGACGATCCATTTAGAGTACTTGCCCCCTAGCAGTTGTTTTGTCAAGATATAAATCATAGGGTTGCAATCCGAAATAACAGTAGTTTTGCGGAGAAGAATGTAGTGACGGAAACGCTGGACAGCTTGAACGGCTGCCAGGGCCAATTTCTCCACATGTGAATATTTTAACTCAGTTGGATTTAAGGTTCTGCTAAGATAATATATCACATGCTCTGCCTTGAATTCATCTTCTTGAACTAACACCATTCCAATGGTGGAATGCGAAGCTGCGAGGTATAAGAAGTAGTCCTGGTTGTAGTTGGGAGGATGCAATAACGGTGCATGGGTCAACGCGTGTTTTAATGCATCAAAAGATTGTTGGGCAATCTCGTCCCAAAAGAATTGTACGTTCTGTTTCAACAACCGTGTAAAACCTTTAGTGACCTCGGCGTAGTTAGGGATGAATCGGCGTAAAAAGTTCGCTTTCCCTTGCAAACTTTGGAGTTGGCGCAAACTCGAAGGAGGAGGCAATTGGATGATAGCCTCGACTTTCGAGGGATCGACGCGAATGCCGGCTTTGGAAACAACAAATCCCAGCAATCGACCTGTTTCTATACAGAAAACACACTTGTGGGGATTCAACCGAATTCGATAATGCCTACACCTCATAAAGATTGCTCGTAAATGGACAAGGTGATCAGCTCGGTGTAAAGAATGAGCAGGCAAATCATCGAGATAGGGTTGCACAATGTGCTTGATGTCATGAAATGCATAAGACATGGCCCGTTGAAAAGTAGCGCCGGCATTCTTAAGCCCAAAAGGTAATTTGCAATAAGCAAATGTCCCCCATGGACAAATGAATGCCGTTTTTGGTTGGTCGGCAGGTAGAATATTGATTTGATTATAGCCTGAGAAACCATCCATGAAGGAAAACATCTCACTTCCGGCACAATCATCAATTATTTGATCGATATAAGGCGTAGGATAGTTGTCTTTTGGACAAGCTCGATTGATATCCCTATAGTCGATACAGATTCTTATTGTTCCTTGTTTTTTATTGACGGGAACAATATTCGATACCCAATCCGTTAACGGGATCGGATAAATGAAACCTGCTTTCAACAGCTTTTCGACTTCTGCTTTAATTGCAGCTGCTTTTCGAGGGTGAATCTGACGCAACCGTTGCCGAATGGGTTTAGCATCCGGGTAGGTTTTGATTTCATGAACAACAATGGCAGGATCGATTCCTGGCATTTCTTCGTAGGACCAGGCAAACACGTCGCGGAATTCTTGGAATAGGGCCTTGTAAGTTTGGATTTCTTCTTCAGTACATGCGGCACCTATATGAATGTTCTCCTCAATTCCGGGCTTCACTGATATATCAATGGGAACAGTACGAGAAATATTCCCTAAATTCAGCTCTGAATCAGAATGTTTCGTTGGATCCTGAGCGTCTTTGACATATTCAGCGGTAAAGATAGATGAAAAATCATTTTCAAATGCATCGCCCTTAGGTAAAAACGAAGATCTGTGATGGAGATCTTCCCATGGTAGATCATCTACACTTAGGATTTCGCGAAGTTGTTCGTCAGATGACACGTCTTCGGGAAACGTTATCCGTTCTAAAGGTGAGGTGAAAAGTGACTCTTCACTGACCACATTCATTTGGTCGGTTTCGGTTGAATGAAAATCGGTAAAAGACATAAGAGCTTCATAAGCAATTTCATACGGACTCAACGGCATAACATCACCGAGTGAATCTAGCTCAGAGTCAGAGGGAACATACCAAGGATCATCATGAATAATGTTTTCTGACGTGATCATATGAATCGTTGCAAACGAAGGGTCTACATTGAGTGGAGGGAGAGGAAAAGTTCCCAGTAAACCGGAATCCTTAACTAAACCTACACCAATGTCCTTATAAGGGATTGTCGTTTTACCAACATGTTGGATAGTTTCTGAAGAGGATGGGTCGGATGAAAAGTATGTCAGCTGATCAATAGTCACGATCTTACCGTTATGTGGAAACTTAATGACTCTGAAGACCGATGAAACGACCGCTGTCATAGCATATGACCAACTTCGACCCAAAAGAAGGTTGTAGTCTAGAGGGGCATCAACCACTTCCACATCCAGACTAACGGTTTTACCTTCGACCCCTATAGGCAATTCTTGTAGAATACCAAACGGACGGAACCCACGGCCATCAAAGGCCTTAAGGATGGTGGGGGATTGGTTCAACGAAGGAGAACCAAGCGATCTCCAACATTGAATCGACATAATACACGTTGAAGCTCCCTCATCAATCACAGTCCGATGAATAGGCCTGTTTTTGACTATCACTGGGATTTGGAAAGCCATTTGATGGGGGAGGCGTGGTGTACTATTTTCTAGATCAAAGATCATGAGGTTCGGGTCCTGAACATCGACAGCTCCAATAGCCGACAAAAGCAATTTTCGTTGCGCTGGACATGATTGCAGCACTTCGAGTGCCGACATTGCTGAAGGTGAAACAGCTAAGTCTTCAACAATGTTGTAATTCTGGGCTGCTCTCGCATGTGGATTGAAAGCAGACCTTCGAAGTACACCCTTGGCGGGCGGCTTAATCACTAAGTCTGGGTTAGGTTTTTCGATCTGTAGTGGATCGGAACCAGGAGTTGAGGTTGATGGGTTAGAGTGAGAAGATTCTGCTTCTTTACCATCAACAGGAGCCTTACTACCATAATCTTGCGATCGAGTCGCAATCCTGACATGAGACATCATCAAAATGGGTTCTTCACTGGCATTCGAAGAAGAACCTATCATCTTATTCTCCTGCTCTGGAAATGGATTCTTTAACACAGCAGGAGTGGGAGAACCTTTAACTATTTTCACTACCTCGGCCCGATGAGGGCAGTCTCTCGTAAAATGATCTTCTTCACAAATGAGACAAGGATAGCGAGGTTTGCGCTTTTCGTCATTGGTTTCCGATTTTTCTACTTTCTCCTTTGGAGCCTTGTCTGCTTTGGCCTTCTTCTTTCCTTTCTTCTTTCCACCGTTTTTTGGTTTGGCCGTAGATGACTCTACGGCGTGAATGTCGGCGGTGAGTTCAGGAGAAGACTCTCCTGTCGGAGAATCAGGCAAAGTGATAATTGGAGTAGTTGAAGCCTTGGAAGACTTCTTCTTGCTCTTCGTAGTCACGATACCAATCATACCATCAGCGGCATGAGATCCCGAAGGAGCAGCAGCGATTTGGTTTGACTTGGAAGATCCGGAATTTTCTCGTGTAACGTACCCGACTGAGTATAAACTAAGTCAAGGTATTGTGCCTGAGCAATGACTTGCTCCTCAGTAACTACTCCGGCCTTAGCTACATCTTCAGTAATTCTTGGTAATAATGATTTGACAAACCATTCAGCTAAGATTTGGTCCGGGATAAAAACTTTCACTAATCTCCTTCGACGTCTCCACTCATGGATGTGATCAGAAATGTACGTGGATGTCGATTGTTTTAGCGAAGTTAATAATTCTGTACCATTATCGTATCTGACTGGTAACTGAAAATGAGTTAAGAACGAGGTAGCTAACTGGCTAAAGTTGTAAAAAGAGGCCCGTGGCAACTCAATGTACCACTTGGCCGCGAGACCAATGAGTGTACGCTGGAAAAGACGTAAGCGGATGGAATCATCTGAGATGGAATTTGATGCACACCAGAGGTGGTAAGTCATCACGTGATTGGACGGATCCTCTCCAGACTTACCTTCGAACTTGGGTATATCGCTGGGCAACTTATTTGGCATTGGCGGCCAGAACTGAAGATATTGAATTGGATCGTTCGTTAGGCGCGTCAAGTCGGGTAAATCTAAAGTCGCAATAAACGGTAACTGCCGGTTAGGATCTCTAAAACTCTGAGTCACAATACCAGCCCCAGGAGGAGGATATCCAGGATAACTAGGAACAGGAATCGCATTTGGGATATTATATCCTCCTGGAAAACCAGGATTAACCGGACCGTACTGGGGTTGCTGAGGTTGTTGATAAGTGTACCCAGGATACGGTTGATACTGGTAAACCGGTTGTTGGGCAGCTTGCCCAGGTTGATACTGTCCCTGGTACGGAGGTTGAACAAATTGAGGTTGAGTAGTAACAACCGTACTTGTACCAGGTGGGCCTACAGGCATCTGGACTGTGGTTTGGACCGTAGGTCCAGACAACGGTACAGATGTCTGAGGCGTGGTTACAGGGACAGTAGAAACCGGAGCTGCCGATACTCCAGAAGTAAGCATGGTAGATGAAGCGGTAGTTGCTGCAGCCGTGTGAGGTGGAGTACCAGGTGCAATTGGCGGCTGAGTAACTACCGAAGTTACAGGGGTCTGAACACTTGACTGGACAGGTTGCGGTTGCTGGGGTGGACCAGGAACTACAGGTTGTCCTGCTTGAGGTACCGACTGTATACTTGGTTGCGACATCTGTTGACCCTGTGACGGATCCCATGTTAACATTCCAGGGTATTGACTCGTAACAGGTTGAGGATACTGAGATCCATAGCCGTATTGAGGATAGGGTTGATAACTGTAAGGTGCAGTCCCATATGATTGCCCTTGAGGTGGTTGATAACCTTGACCAGGGTATTGACCCGTAGGTTGATAACCTTGAGGTAAATACGAGTACTGGGGTTGACCTTGACCTTGGGGTTGGTATCCTTGAGGTTGATACCCTTGGGGTTGATACCCTTGGGGTTGCCATCCTTGAGGTTGCCATCCTTGAGGTTGATATTGATACTGAGGTTGACTTTGGGGTACATATTGAGGCTGGGGTTGATACCCTTGGGGTTGATACCCTTGAGGTTGCCCCCCAGACACGAATGAAGTACCTTGAGGTTGCCCCCCAGGCATTAACGAAGGTTGCCCCCCAGGCGGTAATTGGCCACCTTGAGGTTGGTTAACGGGAGTTGAACCTGACATCATATAAACATCACCTATACTCAATGGTACATTACCACTGTTTCCAACTAATAACCCATGATCAATGGGTTGAGGAGATGCTCCCGCAAAGGTACCAGAAAGTGATTGATACCCAGTAGGAACAGAAGGACCGCCATGTAAAAATGATTCAGGACTTTGCGTAAACACAGATGACTGACCAGACATATTTACAGGATTATGAATTCCTCCGGGTGGAAAAGGAGTACGAGGTGTAGAAAAACCTACTGAGTTGTCTAAAAAATTGGTTAAAGCAAGGTACCAAGGTTCACTTCTAGGAGGACTGTAAAAGATGGATTCACGCTCCCTTAGATCAAGGGTAATTAGATCTTCAGAATCAGAAACGCCTATTTCTTCCTCTGGAACAAGTTCTTCTATAGCAATTAATCCAACAGGGAGATTTTCGGTGATAATTCTTTCTATTCTTGGTGAATCAGGAACACTAGGAGTTGGAGTAACAGGTTCGGAAATTTCAGGTTCTTCGCCTGTTTCACTGGCAGATGAAAAACTACCAGCAAGCTCGGAAACTGTAACAGCTTCGGGATTGTAACCTGTTTCTAAACTTTGGTAATCTGGATGGACTACCAAGGAAGATTCTCCTTCTTCAGGTGAACCTACTCTACTGCCACTAGGAGGAGTTACAAGGACCTTTAAACCTTCTAAATTACTGGGGTCGTCTCGAGGAGGTGAACCCCTAAGTTTACGGGATCTTCTCAACAATTCGGCCACAGAAACAACTTCAGGAGACTGGCCCCCAATTCGACGGGACCGTCTCGGTAATTCCGCCACAATTAATGATTTTTAACTACAACACACGAAAACAAAGTAAAAAGTTTCAAATCAAACCACCTAAGTCTTCTAAAGAACCAAACAAATTTGAAGCACACGCCTAAATAATCTAGAGTGTCAAAGCACACACAAACAGTATCTTCCGGACCAAAAGCGCTAGTTGGTGATTAGGTCCAACCTCGCAGGATTCAGTACAGAAATGGCGGGTGGAACAGTTACGCCGACAACCTGCTTAATGAATAGACTGGACCAAGTACCTCCACTTTAACCGTCTCGAAGTGAAGCGTACCCCCCAGAAAATCCAAGTGAGTATAGCCGACGTCTGCTCCAGGTACAGTGGGACCTTCCCTCCACCGTCACCTTGGGTAGAATCCTAGAGATTATGGCCACTAAGGTTACCAATCACAACAATTACACCTGGGGGAACAGTCTAAACTCCGACAGCACGCAAGGGCAGAGTAACAAGCTCAATCCCCTTACCGGCTCCTTGACAGTAATCCAAGGTTTACCGATAAGTGACCCCTGGCTCCTCGACAATGGTTAATCCGAGGTTTACCGTTTGTAATACGTACTGTCTGGCGTCGTTCCCAACGAGGGAGGAATGATCCCCTCACTGGTTCGGACACGAGCTCGTGCTTCTCCTTTAAGAGGAGCTTTCCCAGAATGTAACTGAAACAATTGGATTTGTTCTACTCAAGATAGACTAACTGTTTGGTTTTGTAGTCTTGGAGAGTTAAGTACTCACCTACTCCAAGACCCTAGCCTAAGCTATGTTGGTGCTTCAGAGCCCTAGAAAATAAAAGTTACTAGTTCAATTTTAATTTAAGCGTTACTTTTAAGGTTGTTCTTTAAGTCAAAAGGTGATGGAAGTGAAACTAGTGGTGTGTTGACTCGACTCGAAACCACTACAAAATGCACCTAGGATGATTTATCCACTACTTTGCTTTTTCGATGAATTGTTTTAACTAAAAAGTTGAGAGAATGCAATCTTTATAAAAGCAACTTCTTAATTGAAGACAATCAAAGAAACAATTCGTTTTTCTTTTCCAAGCATAAAAACATAACTTCTCTTTACATGCACGAAAAAACTCTTTTCTTCTTTGAAAAACAAAAAGCTACTTGAAACAAGACTTTTAAAGAAGATGTTTTTGTATTTTTCTTTTAATAAAGCAAATAAATCTAATATAACCAAAAATCAATCTTTAACAACTATTAAAATCTATGAAAATCCACTCATAAGCAAACTAAAGGCAAATTATTCTAAGCAATTCTAACAAGGCCAAAACTAACAATGATTATTCTAAGGTGTTTTACTTGATCACAATCGAATCAAGGACTAGCTTATTGCAGAACCAAAAACTAGCCAAAACAAAACTCTAATCTTTTTGTTCTTTTTGTAAAATGGAAATCAACACTTTATAAACAAGCAATTCGAAATTTGACCCAAAACAACTTAAATGGCAAGCTGCTCAAACAAGGAGACTTTACGACAGGCCCGACTTCTAAGAAGGTTGACTAACCAGAGAGATCTAAGGCTGGACAACTTTCTACGCTCAAAGTCACTACAGAACCTATCTAAAAATCAAACCCTAGGTCTAAACTTCGTTGAAATCCACTAAAACACTCAAAGCTCACAAAACCAGTTCAGGTGAGAATTCTTGACAGGGTACTAAAGGATCTGGGCAGAAAACACTAAGTAAAATCAAAATCTAAAAGCAATTTAAAGCAAAAATGGAATTTTCTTAACTTTTACAGGAAGACGCAGGCCACCCGTTGTCACAGGTGCGGGCCCGCTCTGTGCAGACGGCAACAGCGCGTCCAAGGACGCACTGTGCAGTACTCAGAGGGTGCGTCCTTCTGGAAAAAGAAAGAAAAACCAAAGCTAACTAAATCTAAAGCTAAGCCACCCAAATACTAATTCTCACAGTCAAAAACCAGAAAATAAAAATGATTTTCTCAAAGCAAAGTTCATATAAAGGAAAAGACTCTCTCATTAATGGATTCCCCAGCGGAGTCGCCAATTTGTCGTGGCGGAAAAAGTCATTTGGGCTGACACAACTGACCTCCCTAGGAGTCTAAACTCTCTAGCGACAAACAAGACAAAATGGAGTAATCTTTCTCTAAATATACCTTTTACAACATGAAAAGTACAAGTGTTTAGGCTTACCTTATTCCAAAACGCTGTTGTTGTAGTCCGTTCTTGGCGATCCGGATGAGCTCCTCCTTCAAGTCAATTCCTGCAACCACAAACAATCAAACAATTACCGAGCACCTGTATTTCATATAATAAAACATACATTCAACATGCAGACCAAGGAACACATGAAATAACTCATTAACACAAGCTATTGAGAAAAATAAACCAGTTTGTATTAATAACGAAACAAAGAAACTCTTACAACCTGGCCTTGGTGTTGTGCAAGTTCCTCCCAGGGTCCATCAAGTGTTCTCCTCTACTTTGACAAAGCTCACCCTCTTCCAAGTAGAATCATGTAAAGACAATCTCTCCTCACAAAGGTTCTAATGGAAGACCTAAATCCTGCAGCATTTACCCAAAGAAAATGTATAGCTCCAACCTCCCCTCCTTCTGGCTCAATGTCTTTATTTATAGTGCTGTAAAGAGGTTATTCAGGTCCACTATCAATGGGATCATCCCCCTCTATGGGTGGGATAGCTCCCTTATTGATGGGATAAGTCCCCTCTTAATAGAGATACATGAACCAACTGGAGGCGCATCCATTTCATCAAACCGACCTCTAGAATGTTCTAGAAGTAACCACAAGTAACTTTTTCAAGATAAAACTTGCGCATTTTGCCTTTTACAAAAGGACGCACCTGTCCCTTTACATACAGAGCGTCCATGGATGCAGTTTTTGTGAACATGGCCTGCGTCCCCGCAGGTAAGGCTAGAGAGAACCTGCGACCCCAGAGATAAACATAGTTTTTACAAGACTTTCTCTCTTCTTTGAGTTTGAGATGGATAACAGAGGCATAGACTTGCCTAAGAGGGTAGCATGACTGTTGATTTGAGCCATACTAACTGTAAGTAGTCAAGGTGACATTTTTTAGTGTAACAGACACGGGACATGTCCTCTTCCTCTTCTTATGCCTTGGGACACTTTTCAACAGATAACTTTACACCTACATGAATAGGAACCTTCACCAGTTTACTATCATGCATATTAAACCTTTGTAGTATTGTTTCAACATACATCCTCTGGTTTAACCAAATCTTCCTCTTTGCTCGATCTTGTTTAATTTCCATGCCCAAAATATAGCTTGCAACACCAAGATCTTTCATGTCGATTTTGGAGGACAATTTGGTCTTCAAATCCTAGATAATTTCTTTGTCATTTCCAACCAACAACATATCATCCACATACAAGACCATATAAATAACACAGCCACCAATTAATTTAAAATACTCACAGTGATCTACTTTGCTTTTGGTTGAGCCAAGTCCCTGTATAAATGTATCAAATTTTTGATACCACATCCTTGGTGATTGTTTTAAACCATACAGAGACTTTTTTAACTTGAATACTAGTTCTTTCTTACCCTTCACCGCAAATCCTTCAGGTTGCTTCATGTATATCTCTTCTTCTAGATCCTTGTGAAGAAATGTTGAGTTCACATCCATATGTTCTACCTCAAAATCAAAAGCAGCAACAACAGATAAAAGTAATATAATAGAAGCCACCTTGGAAACAAAAGAAAAAATATCACCAAAATCAAATCCCAACACCTGGGAATAACCTTTTTCTACCAACCGAGATTTCTCCACCTTTCCTTCTGCATTCATATTCTTCTTGAACATCCATTTGCTACCAGTGGGTTTCCTTCTAGCCAGAATCTCCACCAGATCCCAAGCCTCATTTTTGTGCAAAGATGACATTTCATCAACCATGGCCTCTTTGCAGAGTTTTCCATCCTTTGAATCTACTGCTTCCTTCACATTTCTGGGATCATCATCAGTAATAGATAAAACAAAATTTGAACAGAAAGTAGATGGACTATACCTCTCTGGCTGTCTTCTTTCTCGAACTGATCTTCTCACAACCGGAGTTTGTGGCTCTTCATCTTCTGATTCCTCTTCTGTTGTAGAGTTTTATTCTTCCTCCTTTAGCTCAAACTCTATCTTCTCAGGTTCCTTTGGTAGGACTTCATGTTTAATAACATCTTTCACCTCTCTAAATGCAACATCTCAGCTGTACAAAACCTTCCTTGTTACTGGGTTCCAAATCTTATAACCTTTTAAACCATCCTTATACCCAATAAAGATGCACTTTTCATATTTACTATCCAACTTTGTTCTTTTATCCTTTGGAACATGTACATATGCATCACATCCAAATACCCTCAGATGTGCAAGAGAAGGTTTCTTACCAGTCCATACCTCTTGTGGAGTCTTATCCTCCAATGTTGATGAAGGTGATCTGTTGACCAGGTAACATGTAGTCTTCACCGCCTCTGCCAAAAATTCCTATCCTAACCCTGCACCACTGAGCATGCTTCTTGCCCTTTCCATCAATGTATTTTTCATTCTTTCTACAACTCCATTTTTCTCAGGTGTGTATGGAGTAGTCTTTTGCCGTGCTATACCACACTTCTTATAGAACTCTTCAAATTCCTTCTTGCAAAACTCTCCACCATTATCTTTCCTCAACACCTTTATCTTCTTCTCTGTCTGGTTTTCCACCAGAGCTTAATTTTTTTAAACATGTCAAAGACTTCAGATTTATTGTTGAGGAAATATATGCATGTATTCTTTGAGAAGTCATCTATAAATGATACATAGTACACAAAAGTACCCAGAGATGGAATCAACACAGGTCCAAACACTCACTGTGCACAAGCTCTAATATATGTTTCGCCCTCTTACCACTAGAGGGGAAACTCACCCGATTCTGCTTCCCAAATACACAATTTTCATAGAAATCAAAATCCAGAGAGCTATTAGATATACCTTCTACCATACCTTTACCATGAAGTATTCGAAGGCCCTTCTCCCCAATATGTCCAAGCCTTCGATGCCATAACATGGTATTTTCTCCAAATACCACTAGATTTTCTGCTCCAATTTTAGGAACTATAGAACTATTGCACCCATCACTAACAATGCTACTTTACAGCTTGTACAAAGCTCCAATCCGAACTCCCCACATCAATACCAGTGCTTCCTGAATCATCTTGCAGGTATCTTTCTCAAACATTGTTCTTACACCTGCATCATCTAGCTTGATTACATAAATAAGATTTCTGGATAATGCATGAATATCTAGAACACCTAGAAGTGTTCTAATCCTTCTACCTTGCAACTTCAACTTGACTTTTCTGCGATGAATGATGCTAGCCTTCCTGTCATCCCCCTAAGAAGACATCACCACCATCATTTTTCTGATACTCATAGAACCACTCTCTATGGGGAGTGAAGTGAAAGAATGCACCTGAGTCAATCAACTATGCCTCATGATCTACATGTGTACTTGAAGAAGAAGCCAGGTACACATCCCCAACTTCATCTACAGAAGGAGCATCATTAGATCCCTTTCCTTTCTCAAGAGCTTTAGATTTAGATTCCCTTTTGTAGTGCCCTTCCTTTCCACATTTCCAACACACCTTTACAGTTTTTCTTCGAGATTTAGATCTCCCTATAGATTTAGATCTCCCACTCGAGGACTTATTTTTGTTTCTATTTTGGGACCGTCCTCGTACAGACAAGGCATCACCATTCTGGCTCTCCATATTTTTTCGTCTCATCTCTTCCATCAGCAAGGATGAGACTATTTCATCAAACTGAAAGGTAGTTGCATTGCTACCTATTGCAACAACCATACTATCCCACGAATCTAGTAGAGAACACAAAAAAATGATGCACTTATCTTCATCTGAAATTTTAATATCAACATATAATATCTAGCTTACCACAGTATTAAATGCGTTCAGATGCTCTGTCACCGAGTCTCCATATTTCATCCTTAGGTTATACAACTTTTTCCGTAGGAACAATTTATTCACCAGAGACATAGATTGGTACAAAGTTCCTAACTTGTCCCACAAAGCCTTCACCATAGCTTCCCCTGATACATTCAACAATATTGAATCTAAGACACATAATCATATTATGTTTTTTGCCTTCCGATCAAACTTCTTCCATTCTTCATCGAACACTATCATTGTTTTAGTACCCAGATCTACCACAATACACTAATCTTTATCCACCAACACATCCTCCATCTTGAGTTTCCACAACTCAAAACTCTAACCATTAAATTTCTTGATCTCTAGCTTTCCACTGCTCGCCATCTTCTTTCACCACAGGAATCGATCCCACTGATCTCCCACTAAACAGGGTCTACCACAGGCCTGAGAAAAACCCCTCAGCAGTAAAGGTGTCCCCTTGAAGCCAAAAAAGCTCTGATACCGAATGTAGGTTTTAACCCCATACAAAAATTACCTGCATACGAATTCTAAAAACATAAAATAAACAACGATGAGAGCATAACACATAAATCAAATATACATATAGATTTTACCCTAGATCCAAAAACTGGGACTACCAGATTGATTTTTCATTATGTTCCTTTCAATGTTACAATACATATATATACATGCTGAAGAATCCATAAACCCCAATCCATTAAACTTGAATTAGAACACAACCATAGTTCCCTTGACCGGATCTACAAAATACCATGGACCAAAAACCATTGCGCCCAAAACCATGTGTGACATCCATGCACAAAACCATTGGTAGGTCTGCCCACCTAATATAGGGTCCAAAAAAAAATTCCCTGGGGCACTGCCCCAAACCCTGTAGAGGGGGGCTGCCACCCCCCCTGCTACACCCGACGCAATGAAGGGGAGCTCTGCCCCCCATCTAACCCCCCGGCTTCATTATTAGGGTTAGTCGTGGAAAGAATATGACACAACCCAACACTACAAAACATGTACCATGAAGTTAAGCTTGCTATATTTGTAAATAATTCTTTTTCTCAAGAATTCCATGTTGATGGACCATTAAGGAAAGCATGAATGAAGGCCAAAAGGTCAGATTGTTCATCTAAGAAGTATGAATTAATTTATACGGAAGCAAGAAGAGAAAAGGTAAACATAAGATCTCATGAAAATATTATGCAACCATAGTATGGGGTTCAATCATAACAACATTGGTAGAGCATCCAATAAGGTATGAAGGCTGAAAATAGTAGAATAGGGATGAAAGATTGAAAAAAAAAATGGTTTGAAGAATGTGAATATGATAGGGTGAAATACATAGATCACATGTTTTCAATAGCTTTCTTATTACAATTTCCAAAATTAAAAATAAAATAAAAATAATAATGCTAGTTTTACCAGAAGTTTACCTTTTGAAGAACTTGAAATGATGAAGTATGGGCTATAGTTGTTAATTTGGCTCAGGTATTCTATTGTTGCATGATGCGTTGGTAATCACTTTGACCTTGTTCCATAGGTTTTGTCCCCTTCTTGTAGCAGACATCTTTTTTCAAATATCTCTCAAATGAAAAATCATATTCTCTTGAATTTTTTCGAGGTTGTTACCATTAGTTTTATGCATCTTCCCACAAAATATCTCAGCCAATGGGTGCACGGATCTCGAGAAAATTGAGAAATGGATTTAGGTGAAACTCACCAATTTCTTGAAAAATACACATTGTAATTTCTTGAAATTTTGTGTATTTATTTACCCTACCTCGATGCATTTACCATAAAAAATTCAAGACCAACGGATGCACGATTTTCAATATATGGTCAAATCAATTTCTGCCTTGTTTCACCATTCACGCTACCTAATGTTGCAACAAAAACTTATGCCATGAACTCATTTTAAGGCCAAATCGAGTGCTTGAAAAGGGAAATGGTGTATTTTTACCTTTTTTACCACCACATGCCTTCAAAATCCCATTTTGATGAAGAGAAGACACTGTTGTGCAAAAATATTGAAATCTGGCGTAATTTGTGCACAATGGTGAAAAATAAAAATATGACTTAAAACCCGCTGAAAAGCCCTAGAAAATTGCACTTTTTTGGAATTCTACCCATGTGTTACTCAATTGACCATATTATGCGATAACCTAGTAGATCGGATTTTTTTATTTTTTTTATTTTTTTTTATTTTTTCCTCCAATCTCTTGCAATATTTATGCCAAAAATGCCTCTAGAACAAGCTACTAGAAAAAAAAGTAGGTTGTTACTGCAATAGCTGCAGAAACTACAACTTTCTACAGTTTCAGAAAATTTCAATTTTTGCATAAATTTGTTTTCACTGAGTTTGAATTGTTGATTTAGATTTTGTACTGCATGCTGAAGTAGAAACCATGAAACATTATGCATATTGACTGAAATAAACCCAATTTTATTATTTTGCCTGAAAATGAAATGAATGAAAAAGAGTTGTACTGATGCCATTATGTTGTTGTTGAATGAAAACAAGATGAACATGCTGCTATAAGAAACTAATAAAATGTATTGCTGCAAGTTATTGTTCATTCCATAAAACAATATAGTCTTCATCAAAAACAAAATTCATGGTACAATTCTTACCATGCGAATGAATGTGCCAAAGTCGAGCATGGAAATAAATCATTGGATTATCGATCAATGATGAAAATCGTTAACCAATGTGAGATAGATCATCGATAATGTAAATGAGTGTCAAGGTACCTAAGTGCATCTTGACAGAGATGAATGAATGTGTTGAAGTCGATTCACCTACGAGATCTGACAATCAAGAGACATTGTTGTATTCCCATTGTTGTCAATGAGGAGGCTTTCCAATGATGTATGTAAGTTCCAAGGCACTCCAAATAATCTCTGATCTTGATCCCAGATAAGGTGTTGAGGTCGATGGGACAAGATCTTTTGGAAGGTGGGCCTAAAGGAATCCCACATCAGCCAACTTGAGCATAGAACCAAAAATGATTTGAAGAAACACAATAAAAGATTGAAACCATCATAAAATTGCAGAACTTATTATGAACTGTTATAGACATATTTGGGCACTGCAACCCCAATCACATATGTCGATAAACCAAGGGCTCTCAAACCCCTAAAATTGTTGTTTCATACCCTAAAGGATCAAGGTCAACTGATTACATCATTTCCCAGAAGTTCTCCCTGAAAAACTGCTCAGAACTGGTCAAAACTGGACCATACAGACTGCTCCATGCTGAGGGTGCGATGCATCTCACCTGCTACACACAAAGGGTGTGATGCATACTGAAAATCCCTTCTGTAGGGTGTGATGAGCGAGAGCAGACAAATGGCAGAGGCAGTTTGCTAGGTGGAAACTCAGAGAATCTTCTAGAAACTGCTCATATGACACTTGCCTCTCTGAATTCACCCAGGGATGAGTAAGAGATCATGAAATCTCCAAGTGGAACCAAGAACTATCAGTGAAATGCACTAATCAAAATCCCACAAGCTGACTCATCCCCCTACAAATATCTATATATGGATCCCTCATCCTAGAGATCCAGAGGCTGGAATTTTGTAATTTGTAAGGAAGTGTTGTTGGTTTCTCTTTGAGACATTGTATTGTTGGGTGATCTAGCTTTTCATGAGGTGAAGAGGGCTTTCATGCTGGGAGGATGATGCTGGATCAGACAGCTGGGTTGTAATCCTCTCTTCTACTACTTCTATCAATAAAGCTATTTGAGCTTTCCTCCATATACTTGTATATTTCTGAATCTTGTATTTGTGTATGCATTTGTATGGTTAATGTACATTTGATTCTACATTGTTTATGGTTATAGATATCTATGCTTTAATGGTATTTTGTTGCTTTGACTCTACAAGTGTTCTTTGAAGCGGGACAAGTGAGAAAGGAGTGGCGAAGATCTATCAAAGGAGAGAGAAAACAAGTAAGGAGCCAAGCGAAAGACTGAGGTTGGTACTCTCTACTACTCTCTCATCTATCTCTCATAAAGGAAAACACAAGTTACTTTGAATTGTTTGTTTCTAAGATAGCTACCTGTCTTAGTGGGACTAGCAGCTCTGAATGGACACTAGTTTTCCCGGAAACAAAATGGCGACTCCGCTGGGGAGGGAATAGTTTGTTTGTTTGTTACTGTTGTTTGCTTTATAAACTACAGACGGAGACTAAAGTTAAGCCAGCTAGCCTTCAAACCGCTTTGCTATGCAACTGCAAAGTAGATCAATGCTGCTTCAGTCAATCTCTGGGTTGGTTTATGAACTGAACATCTAACTTGCAAACATCCTAAGTTCCCTGGTGGTAGCTCAATAGCCTCATTAGATCAGCCCCTATACTTTGTGTTTATTGTCTATCATAAGCTCGGCCTAAATCCCTGAACTTAGGTGCAAACAGTGGGTGAAAACCAAGCTCAGTCTCATCCCTGGACCATCGCACTATCTCTCATTGGTAGTCTGGATGCATCGCACCTCCCGTGTGCTGTAGGTGAGATGCGTCCTTCTTTTCCTTAAGGACAGGTGCGATGATTGAATGAGACTGTTTCTGCCTCCAGATTTTGGTTTTTTCTTCATTGTTTTCAGCTCTATTCAGTAGTTTTGATGTCTGTGATTAGTATATCACTATTGAAACCTTCTTCCTTCACATTATTCTGCCTCCATTGATAAGGAATTGTGAATGTTTTTAATGTATTTTTCATCATTTACAATCCTCCTTTGCAAATAGTAGCTTAATCGAACTATTGTCTTTTGATTCAAAAGTTTCGCAACTATTGTTTTCAGTCAAGGAAAAGAGTGTCATAAAGTATTCCTCTTTTCGATAGTCGATTACACTTTTTCCATTGTATTTAATTTGAATTATCAATTATTTGAAGTGTCGAAAATAGTTTTCCATTCGAAAGAGAAAGTTTCGTCTTAGTCTTCCTTTCGTTTTTGAAAAGAAATTGTTAAAGTGTAATAGAAAAGTAGTTCAAATTTGTACTTAGTTTTCTTTTTGTCATTCTCACATTAAGGGAACTGAAAAACAAATACATGCATGTGCATTTGCATTTAGACTGCATACGGAAATTGATTTAGGAAAAGTGCATTTAGTGTGTGCTCTCTGTTGGAAATAATACTGAGAGGGGGGGTGAATCAGTATTATCTAGCAATTTACCAAATCTTCCTTATTTGATCTTTTGAAATATTCTTGCATATCAGTACCATAAAACAATGAGCATGAATAAAGAAAATAGACAGTCACACCAAAGAACACAAGATGTAAGGTGGAAACCCAATGCGGGAGAAAAACCACCTGCTGCAATATGTCTCTATCTTCTTTCAAGAAATTCTTTTTACAATGATTTTGTACTGGTGCAGTCCTTTACCAGCACGCAGGCTGCAACCTGCAGAGAGCTACAACTCTCTCTCGTTTTCCAGTCTCTCCTGGAAGGGAGCTACAACCCCCTACTTCTTTTCATGAAGAATCAAATGATCAACAAGTATACAACAGATACAGTCTACTACAGATATCAGATCAGTAATTACATAAACAACCCAGAACACCTTATGAACAGAAATATACAGTTAACAGATCATCTTAAGACAGGGACGCATATTTTCTTTCTGTGGCCTGCGACTGGACGCAGTATACCTTATGCTGTTCTGCGTGCAGACGCACTGTTCCTTTTTGCTCTTCTGCGACCGACGCACCCAGAAACACTATCGCGCCGCGTCTTTCGCTTCAGAGACGCACCCAATACCACAGTCGCGCCGCGTCCTTTGCCTCAGAGACGCACCTGAGTCTTTACTGTACTGTGTCCCGGCGCACTTTCCCTTCACTGAATCTGCGTCCCTTCAGATATAGAAGATAAGAGGACTTCAGAACCAACCCAAACACTCAGATCCACAGATCTGATCATGCGCCATATAGATCGTAGTCCATTAGAAGATTCGCCCTTATAGATTTGGACTAGATCTCACCAAGAGATGTTCAACCAAGATGATACACAATCCAAATGAACTCCTTTGCTTTATATAGGCAAGCTTCTCCCCAAAGCGTGGAACAATACCACGAGCCGACACCATAGAAACACAAAACCGTCGGCTAGATACCACACAAGAAACCCCCACGTGCTTTTCTCTGCCTTGAAATGTGTGCACTGGGCGGACGCACCTCCTGAACGGCTGGCCTGCGTCCCTGGACGCGGGTTCTGCATGGTCTACCTGCGGGGACGCACTTGCTGAACATATTTTCTGCGTCCTTCTTGATTTATCACCTGAATGAGTTTGCCATCAAGGACAACACCTGAATCATAATGCCAACAAACTCCCCCTTTGGACTTGATGGCAACCACATAATCTTCAGCTTCATCATTCTCCCCCTTTGACATCAAGGGCAAAGGGTATGCTCCCCCTAAGCTCATGCTTCTCCAGATCTGTAACCAGAAATCCATCATGAAGGAGACAGAGACATATTGCAGCTATTTCCAAGATCTCTTTCTCTATAATGCCAACAATGCATTATGTGCTCCCCCTGAGCCTATACCATCAATAGGAAGAGGATCAATAGTGAGATGATGCATCAACAACCCCCAGCTTTTGCCTGAGGTATTCAAAAGTGTCCCTGGGCAATGGTTTGGTGAAAATATCAGCAACTTGTTCCTTAGAAGGAACATACTCCAACTTGACCTTCTGTTCAAGTACTTGTTCCCGGAGAAAATGGTACTTGATTGGTATGTGCTTGGTTTTTGAATGCATAACCGGATTCTTTGAGATGCTGATTGCACTTGTGTTGTCACATAAGATAGGAATAGGAGGTGTACAAGTGATTTGATAATCCTGCAAAGTCTGCATCATCCAAAGAAGTTGGGTGCAACAAGATGCAGCAGCAACATATTCCGCTTCAGCTGTAGACAAGGCAATTGAACTCTGTTTCTTGCTGAACCAAGATACCAGTCTGGGACCCATAAAGAATGCACCACCACTTGTGCTTTTCCTGTCATCCACGCTTCCGGCCCAATCTGCATCTGTATAAGCATGAAGAGTGAGATCTGTATCTCTAGGATACCATAGGCCATAATTTTGAGTCCCTTGAAGATATTTGAAGATTCTCTTTACTGCTTGAAGATGAGTCTCCTTTGGATTTGCCTGAAACCTTCCAACTATTCCAACTGCATGCATGATGTCTGGTCGGGTACCTGTCAAATATAGTAAACTTCCAATCATAGATCTGTAAGTTGGTTGATGTACTGCTGCAGATTCATCATTTGCACTGAGACTACATCCTGTGACCATGGGTGTACATACTGGTTTTGCATCTTCCATGCCATATTTCTTCAAAATCTGCTTGAGATACTTGGTTTGAGATAAAAAGATTCCTCCTTTCTTTTGTTGGATTTGCAAACCAAGGAAGTATGTCAGTTCTCCTAGCAAGGACATCTCAAATTCTTTCTGCATGACCGAGGCAAAGCTTTGACTCATAGCTTCTTCATTACTGCCAAAAATAATGTCATCTACATACACAACAAGTATTAGTAATTTGTCATTTTCAACTTTTATATAAAGATTGCTATCTGCTGAACCTTTTGAAAAACCTTGTTGATGAAGATATTTGTCCAACCGGTAGTACCAAGCCCTTGGAGCTTGTTTGAGACCATAGAGAGCCTTTTTTAATCGGCATACAAGATTTGGATCGTTTCCAAGAATGAAACCATCTGGCTGTTCAATGTACACTTCTTCATCCAAGTCTCCATTCAGAAAGGCTGATTTCACATCCATTTGAAATACTTTGAAGTTCTGACAACTTGAGAGAGCAAGAAACATTCGGATGGCCTCAAGTCTTGCAACAGGAGCAAAAGTTTCTTCAAAGTCTATTCCTTCTTGCTGTGCATACCCTTTACAAACAAGTCTGGCTTTGTTTCTAATTACTTCTCCATTTTCATTCAATTTATTTTTGAAAACCCATTTTGTTCCGATAACATTCTTATCCTTTGGTCTAGGAACCAGCTCCCAAGTGTTGTTCTTTTCGATTTGCTCAAGTTCTTCATCCATTGCTTTCACCCAACATTCATCTTTGCATGCCTCTTTCACATTTTGTGGTTCAGTAGAGGAGAGTAATGCCAAATAACTTGAAGCTTCTGCAACTGTTCTTCTAGTTTGTATACCTGCTTCTTTTTGTCCCATGATCTGAGATTCTGGATGGTTCTTTTGAACATATCTGGATGGAGTCTTTTCTTCTATTCTTGTTCTTTCTTCTGCTTCTTCGTGAGGTCCTTCTTGAGATTGTTCTTGCGGTTCTTCTTCTTCATCATTCTGTCTTTGAGGGTAGCTTTCATCTTCTTCAATGTCTTCACGATGTATTTGCCTAGGAATGTATCCCTTCTCATCAACCACTACATCAATGCTGTCAACAATTCTGCCAAGTCTTTTATTGTAGCATTTGTATGCTTTGCTATGTGGAGAGTAGCCAAGAAGAATTCCTTCATCTGCTCTAGGATCAAGTTTGCCAAGCTGCTCCTCAGTATTCTTGATATAGCATTTGCTCCCAAAGATTTTGAAGTGCTTTACCGAAGGAGTTTTACCACTCCAGAGCTCATGAGGAGTTTGAGTGCTGTTCACTCGGACATTTGTCTTGTTGAGAATAATAACTGCCGCATGTGCAGCTTCACCCCAGAAGGTTGCAGGAGTTCCTGATTCATCAAGCATAGCACGAGCCATTTGCTGGATTGTTCTGTTCATTCTTTCCACTACTCCATTTTGCTGAGGAGTTCTAGCTGTAGAAAATTCTCTCCTTATCCCATGTTCATCACAGAAATCGAAAAATTCATTTGAAGTAAATTCTCCACCTTTGTCGGATCTGAGGCACTTAATTTTGTGACCTGATTCATTTTCAACCAAAGCTTTGAAGGATTTGAATTTTTCGAAAGCTTCATCTTTGTGCTTCATAAGTCCTAACCAAACAAACCTGGAGAAATCGTCAATAAATAATATCAAGTATTCCTCTCCTCTAGGTGTTCTTTTTCTGAATGGTCCACATACATCTGTATGTACTAGCTCAAGAGGCATGCTGGCTGATCCTTCTTTCTCTGGAAAGTTAGTTCTGGTCTGTTTTCCAAACTGACATGATCTGCATATGGTGTTGTCAGGAATTTTGATATCTGGAAGATCGCGAACTGCCTGATATTTGCAAGCTTTCCTTATTTGTGAGAAGCTTAGATGTCCCAACCTTCGATGCCATAACCAGTGCTCTTCATCCTTGCTTAGATAGCATTGTTGTTGTCCTTCATCAAATATGTATAGATTATTTGGAGTTCTTTTTCCTTTGAGAACTGTTTTACCTGTATCAAGATCACGAACAAGACATCCATTTGATCTGAATATAACCTCGGTTCTTTGATCACACATCTGGCTTACACTTAGAAGATTATGCTTTAGTCCATCAACAAACAAAACATTTCCAGCCTTAACATCTTCTTTTAAAGGAGCAATACCTTTTCCTTTTATAGTTGCAGGAGTATCATTTCCAAAAGAGACTTTCTTTCCCTTTTCTAAATTAGAATAAGATTCAAGTTTTTCTTTATCACCTGTCATATGCTTTGAACATCCACTGTCAATGTACCATAGATTTTCTTGTCCTTCTGCATAGAATGCTATCCCACATCTTTCTGTTTGAGGTTCCTTTATTTTCCATGTTTTGGTGCCTGAGGCTTGTTCCTTTTTTTGTTCTTGTACCTTTCTTTCCGGAAACCTGCTTCTGCATTCAAAATCTTCATGTCCAAAATTATTGCAAATAGAGCATTCAACTTCATTTTCAAGAGCTGAAAAGTTGTTATAGGTCCTTTTTGTAATCCCTGTCATACTTCTTTGTTTTTGAGCTTCCCTAGTCATGATTGTTTTATACGCAACACATTGAGCTGCTTTGTGACCAAAGTTATGGCAAGAAAAGCATTGTCCATTGAAGAAGTTTCTGCGATTATTGAATCTACCAGCCAACTGATTGTAATTTCTATTTTCATCTATTCTTGAACCAAATTGGGAAGATTTTACCTGTGGCTGGTTGTGGCTTTTGTTCACCCTTAAGCTGGATTGCCCCTGATAGTTTCTGTTTGACGTTTGTCCCTGCTTTACCTGATGATCTTCCTTGTGCTCTTGCTCATTTCTTCTTGCTGCATCAAGATAACTTTTTGAAGTGGATGCTTGAGAAGTTTCTCCATTATAGCCCAGACCTGTCTTATTTAGTGGAGACCGCTGCACACTGATAATCTCATTCAAAGTTTCAGATCCTTTGACAAACTTGAGATTAATAGTTTTTGTTTTCTCAATTTCTTTTCTAAGACCAACAATTTCACCTTCTAATTTTTCAAGATGTTTTTCCTTTTCATCAATTTGAAATTGTAGAGTATCAATAATCATGTTCTTTTCTTCTATACATCTCTTGAGTCTAGTAATTTCATCATAAAGGTTATCCACATCTACATCATCCTCATAATCATCATCTTCAAATGCCATTAACAATCTATATTTGTTACCTTGTTCATCTTCATCACTGTTTGATAAGCCATCACTATCTTCATGGGTGTAGTAGCTTTTCTTATTTGCACTCTGTTTCTTGTTCCATCTAACTGGTTCCTTTCCTTTATCCTTATAAGAGCATTTTGCAGCATAATGACCTACTCTTCCACAAGCAAAACATTTGAAAGGTAGCTTACCTCTGAACCTTCCAGAACCCCTTTGAAGATTTCTGACAAAATTTGATTCTTCTTCCTCTTCTTCTGGAACATGACTTGCTTCATAGTGATCTTCTTTGCCTGATGCTTTAAAAGCAGCTTCCCTTCTGTCTGATGGACCTCCCTTTCTCATTTCATAAGCAGTTAGAATTCCATGCAGCTGAGACATAGTGAGAACACGGAGATTTTCCTTTTCTTCTACTGCAGATACTTTAGATTCAAACTGGGGGATAAAGATCTTAGAATCTTTTGAACTACTATAGTCTCTTTTATTTCTTCACCCAAATTTTTCATACAATTAACAATCTCATCTACCCGAAGAAAATAATTAGCCACACTTTCATCATTATACATCTTGAGAGTCTCATATTGAATCCTGAGAGTTTGAAGTTTAGCTTCTTTTACCTGTTCATCTCCTTCATAGCTAGTGATCATTTTGTCCCATATCTCTTTTGCTGATTTGAAGTGCATGACCTTCATGAACTCTGTTTGAGATATACTTCCTAATAGAGTACTGACTGCTTTTGCATTTGTTTCATACTGCTTTTTCTCAGCTGGATCTGTAGGAGTAGCTGAAGGAAAGGCATAGCCTGATTCTACAATGTTCCAAACTTCTGTACCAAGAGATTGAAGATATGCAGTAACTCTTACCTTCCAATAATTGAAGTTTGTCCCATCGAAGACGGGTGGCCTGATTGATGCTTCTCTCTCGTAGTTGCTCATGATGAACGATCTACCTTCAAGCGATCAAGCTTTTCTGAAGGACCTGCTCTGATACCAATTGTTGGAAATAATACTGAGAGGGGGGGTGAATCAGTATTATCTAGCAATTTACCAAATCTTCCTTATTTGATCTTTTGAAATATTCTTGCATATCAGTACCATAAAACAATGAGCATGAATAAAGAAAATAGACAGTCACACCAAAGAACACAAGATGTAAGGTGGAAACCCAATGCGGGAGAAAAACCACCTGCTGCAATATGTCTCTATCTTCTTTCAAGAAATTCTTTTTACAATGATTTTGTACTGGTGCAGTCCTTTACCAGCACGCAGGCTGCAACCTGCAGAGAGCTACAACTCTCTCTCGTTTTCCAGTCTCTCCTGGAAGGGAGCTACAACCCCCTACTTCTTTTCATGAAGAATCAAATGATCAACAAGTATACAACAGATACAGTCTACTATAGATATCAGATCAGTAATTACATAAACAACCCAGAACACCTTATGAACAGAAATATACAGTTAACAGATCATCTTAAGACAGGGACGCATATTTTCTTTCTGTGGCCTGCGACTGGACGCAGTATACCTTATGCTGTTCTGCGTGCAGACGCACTGTTCCTTTTTTCTCTTCTGCGACCGACGCACCCAGAAACACTATCGCGCCGCGTCTTTCGCTTCAGAGACGCACCCAATACCACAGTCGCGCCGCGTCCTTTGCCTCAGAGACGCACCTGAGTCTTTACTGTACTGCGTCCCGGCGCACTTTCCCTTCACTGAATCTGCGTCCCTTCAGATATAGAAGATAAGAGGACTTCAGAACCAACCCAAACACTCAGATCCACAGATCTGATCATGCGCCATATAGATCGTAGTCCATTAGAAGATTCGCCCTTATAGATTTGGACTAGATCTCACCAAGAGATGTTCAACCAAGATGATACACAATCCAAATGAACTCCTTTGCTTTATATAGGCAAGCTTCTCCCCAAAGCGTGGAACAATACCACGAGCCGACACCATAGAAACACAAAACCGTCGGCTAGATACCACACAAGAAACCCCCACGTGCTTTTCTCTGCCTTGAAATGTGTGCACTGGGCGGACGCACCTCCTGAACGGCTGGCCTGCGTCCCTGGACGCGGGTTCTGCATGGTCTACCTGCGGGGACGCACTTGCTGAACATATTTTCTGCGTCCTTCTTGATTTATCACCTGAATGAGTTTGCCATCAAGGACAACACCTGAATCATAATGCCAACACTCTCTGCTCTATGTTGAAAGAATCATATTTTTCTTTCCTTAGTAGCTAGGATTTTCATTGCTAAAAGACAATAAACGACTGTTTATCATTTTAGATTGCATATTTAGGAGTTGTACATCTACATCACGTGGTGAACCTTAAAAGGCAAAATTATTAAGAAAGATCAACTATAAAATAAACCTCAATGAACATAAAAACGCTTTGGAACCTAACGCACAACATCAAGAAGTCTAGGCTAGAGACGTATTCCAGTGTTGTAAAGCATGGTAACTATCTTTTTCATTATAGGTTGGGTGATTCCTCCTCTTTGGTACGAAAAGTGCCAGTACAGACTTGTGCTCCCATGTACCGTCGAGTATATATTGGGAGACCACAATAGGCTGATATCCTTTATCCTTAGGAAGCTGTGTCTGCCGCCCTATCGATCGTAATGAACTGAAAACAACATTCAGGAAGATTGATTGCCGTACATAAAGTCGGTAATTTCTCTATAATTTAGCACCGAGGTGTATATTGCAGTTTTACGATTGATTTGGTAATCCCTCTGTCTAGATTTCTAGAGTAGTCACTTTCGTTCCTTTTCAGACTCCTTAAAATAAAAGGTCCATTTGAGCACTTGTCACTTCAGGCTCATTAAAAATCGAAGGCGACTAGAGTCATCTTTAGCTTTTTCTCGACTCTTAAAAATTGAAAAAGCAAGTTGTGTCAAAGCGTCATAAAATTCATTTAATTTGGAATAACATCACTATTCCCTCATTGGTCTTAGGTTGATAAAATGGAGTCTACAAATCAAGGATTTCCCCTTAGGGGGAATCCTAGTCCTTTCTCCTCTTGGGGGGATGTTGGTGCTCCACACATGGCTACATTGTCCCTTCCAAGGCTCACAATTGGCCTGCCAGTATGGCTATTCTCGACCTCTGTCGTTCAAAACACCGTAAATCCTCAGCAATAAAATCAGAAACCAAATGATACTGAAGTTGCTCCCCCACCTTCCACTTCGTTTGTTTCTCCCTCTCCTTCTTCTTCTTCGCTTGGTTAAACTAGTAACACTAAAAACCAAGTAACTAAGAAGAAGAAGAAAGGGAAGGAGAAGAAGAAGAAGAAGCCAACGGTGAAAGGGGGAAACCATGCATCGTCTGGCAAAAATCCACACACTGCACCATCCAAACCCAAATCTCCATGTGTCATTTGCAAAGGATACCACTATCATCGAGATTGTCCCCGCATCCCACAGATCTTGAGGGACTTGTCTCCCATCTTGCACAATCCGATGTCTTCAACCTCTATCGATCATGTTGAGAGTACACCGTCAACTAGTTAAAATGAAGTCAATGGGAAAAAAGGAAGATCTAAGTTTCCTTGTAGGTTGTGTGAAGGCGATCATGCCCTTCACTGTTGCTCGTTCCTGGATGAGGCTAAAAGAGTCTTGGATAACCGTCCTGCTTCACCACTGCAACTTCCTCCTGGATACAAGAAACTCTTGCCAAGCCCATCGCTAGTTGAAAACCCGACTGACACACCTCTGTTATTGGTCGAAACGCCTATCATTGAAGATAAACCCTCTGAGTCCACATCAGACCAAAGTCAATAGGTCGAGACGGTAGTCGACCCAGTTTTGTCTTCAGAAGGTCCACCTTCAGATGATACAGTCTCCAAAGAGAATGAGAACAATACTGTTCAAATTCTTTTTGTTAACATAAAATCCGATGAACATGGGGGCAATCTGCCCGTTCCTTTACCACAGGAGGGAATTTTCTCAGTTCAAGATATTCATTCAGCGGTTTATTCGGTCCCTCCTCCAAGCAATCTAGTCGTTTCCTTTGATTGGAATCTACTAGCGAGACCCCGCCTACCATGTAATGTACCATTCTGAATCATAGTACAAGCTTACAGAATGATCATGGCTAGACTATCATAGATGAAGGGGATTATTTGAGTATCCTTTCCTCAACTGCTTGGAAAGCGCTTGGTTCACCATCGCTTCTGCCTGAGATTCGAAATCTGTCAGGCTTCAATAAAGAAACCAGTCGACTGTTAGGGATCCTTCCAAATTTGCCTATAACTTTGAGAAGGAAAACCGTTCATCTGAACGTGATGGTAGTCCAAGGGCCTCTAGATTAAAATATACTCCTTGGGCGTGACTACATTTATAGCATGGGACCTATTGTTTCCTCACTCTTTTGGGTGATGTGTTTCCCATATGAAGGCAGAATGGTCTAGCTCATTGACTAGCTTTCATTCCTCGGTTCAAACACGGCTACTAGTCAAATTCCATCCCTAATTGGTCTTTTTGCATAAGGAATGTCTCATCAACCTCTAGTCTGTCCACCTGATGATCGTGAGTGATTCAGTGAATGTGACTAAACCCAGGGAGCATGCGCCCTGGTCTACTTCGGTAGGAAAACCCCAGATATAAGGTAGGTTTCCTCATAGGATATATGACCAATCTAACACACCCGCCCATTTAGGAAAATGGGATCAGTCTGGAATAAGATTTCCTCGTCGAAGCTTATGTGATTGGAAGCTCCTACCATTCACCTTTGTCTATTTCGATGGACAAATCCAAGGAAGTGTTTTGGCTGCTACGTCAACAAAACAACCTTGATTTAATGCAAGAACTTCCATACGTAACTTGGAAACTCTAGTTCTCTTTATACCTGGGGGCGTGCAAACCTTTCTTACGCAAGTGAAAAGTGACCAACGTAACTCTAACCCCGTAGTTTTTACTAACTTCAACTGCTTAAGTTAGGTGATTGGTCTGGTCAACCATTCATCTTTGCTGGGACCGGCGACAATGGCAAAGTAAAGGAAATGTTTCCCATCGAGAAACTATCCTACCTAACCTTAGTAGTTCTTTAACCCTTAGGACAATAGTTGGTCATTCCTAGCTTGCATACAAAAGGCCCAGAGCAAAGTTTCGCATGGGTCAAGCTCCCTAAAAAATGAACCTACTAATGAGAGACATCATTATTATACGACTGACAATGAGCATGTTTACGCGAAGTTCAAGCTCGTTGAAAAATAAACCTAGCAATGAGCATATGTTCCACCAGAGTTCAAGCTCATTAAAAAATGAACCCACCTTCGGTAAATAACCTTTGTGATCACATTGCTATTAGCTTTTGAACCTTGGTCATGTTCTTACCATCACCTTCACCTTTTTTAGCCGACCATACGCCTCCACTTGATTGTTTACCCTTTTGAGGAACAGCTGCGATGAGTGATTCTATTCGCCACCTTCTTTACACTGCCATGATTGAAAATTTCCAAACTTACTTGGAACCAATTGCTATTCGAAAACATCACTCGTTCCTAAAAAACAAGTCTCCTTTAAGCTCTTTTTAGACTCGTAAAATATGAAAAGATTGCCAAGCAATTGGCCTCTCCAGCTCGTTAAAGTGATTGGAAGTGCCATCCCTCCTCTATATTTTAATATTTTTGGACCTGAGGGATCATTACACAAAAATATCGAGTGCTTTTATTTTTCGGCTCGCTAAAGTGATCAGAAAAGTCATCCCTTTCATATTATTTTATACTTTTTCGGACTTAAGGGATTATACTACGAAAAAGGACTACTGGAGTTTCCTTTCTATCTCTTTTCAGACTCTCTAAAACTGAAAAGAACCGGGTTATCTTTGTTGTTAAACTCGCTAAAGCAATAGCGACAAACTTGTCTATACAGACAAGAGTGAGTTTCACTGTTGCTAGGCTTGTTAAAACATAGTGACAGGTTTGCCCAAAGGGAAAATTATAGAACAAGCATTTGTTATCCTCCTCAAGCTTGACAAAAATAAAGAGGTACTGGTCAGCAATGACTGGGGAAAAAGGGAAGAAAACTTGAAGAACTTCATTGGTAGCAGGTCACTCTTGAACAAGACACTTTCACTCCATCACCATGATTGAGTCGGGTTGGGTTATTTCGTTCACCGGTCATATCACCATTGGTCCTCCATACCATACATTTTGGGGTTAACGCTACCAATCCATTCCAGTGTCACTAATATGTTCAAGAGAAGTCTCTCAGAGAATTCACCAACCCAGCTAACACCTCATCTGCCGCAATACCTTCACGCTCCATTCTTTCATGACCGCCACCCTGAACCTTGTATCATCAGATCGTTTTCACCTCCACAAAATCATTTTCTCTATTCCTGTTGTAGATGTGGGATTCATTAAGGCCATCCTATGATAGGTCACTTCTTGTTGACATCAGCTCATTATCCAAGAAGTCGACTTAGGAACAAATCTTTCAGTAATTTGAAGCTTGCATGCCTCAATGGCAAGTTTCTCACTTCCGACGATAGGTTTACATCAATGGCATTCGACCCAAAGATTTTACGTGGTGTTAAACATCGACTCATGTATTCACACCACGTGAATTGTACTACAGTACCTTGAGGGTCATTATCATTATTGGTGATTCCTCTCATGCCTGTTAATAGCTTACATCATTGGTTGGTAATCAGGCGATGTCTTTCCATGTTCGACACCAGAACATCTTTTCACATGGATCGACTTGCATGTCGGGCGAAGATTGAACGAGTTTGAAGACCTCGAATCTAGTTTCATCCATTTGGGTTGCGATATATTCAAGAAAATAAAAACATCAAATGTACTCCATAGTTGCAGAGATAATCATCCAAGCTAGGGGATGATGTCTCTACCAGAATCGTCAGTCTGCAACACAAACAGTTGTTTGTCCTATGTACATGAAAATGAATTTATAAAGTTGAGCACGGGAATGCCCGCCTCATCTAGATCATGAAAATATTATGAAGATAATGTATTTTATTATATCTTATTATAGGTCACCTTCCAGTTTGAAAATCCTCAGATCCTCATGATAAAGCATTTCACCCGACATCAGAAGATTTAGGACCTCATGTTTTAGGGGGCAACTGTTATAGACATATTTGGGCACTGCAACACCAATCACATATGTCGATAAACCAAGGGCTCTCAAGCCCCTAAAAGTGTTGTTTTATACCCTAAAGGATCAAGGTCAACTGATTACATCATTTCCCAAAAGTTCTCCCTGAAAAACTACTCAGAGCTGGTCAAAACTGGACCATACAGACTGCTCCATGCTGAGGGTGCGATGCATCTCACCTGCTACACACAAAGCGTGTGATGCATACTAAAAATCCCTTCTGTAGGGTGTGATGAGCGAGAGCAGACAAATTGCAGAGGCAGTTTGCTAGGTGGAAATTCAAAGAATCTTCTAGAAACTGCTCATATGACACTTGCCTCTCTGAATTCACCCAGGGATGAGTAAGAGATCATAAAATCTCCAAGTGGAACCAAGAACTATTAGTGAAATGACACTAGTCAAAATCCCAGAAGCTGACTCATCCCTCTGCAAATATCTATATATGGATCCCTCATCCTAGAGATCTAGAGGCTGGAATTTTGTAATTTGTAGGGAAGTGCTGTTGGTTTCTCTTTGAGACATTGTATTGTTGGGAGATATAGCTTTTCATGAGGTGAAGAGGGCTTTCATGCTGGGAGGATGATGCTGGATCAGATAGCTGGGTTATAATCCTCTCTTCTACTACTTCTATCAATAAAGCTATTTGAGTTTTCCTCCATATACTTGTATATTTCTGAATCTTGTATTTGTGTATTCATTTGTATGGTTAATGTAGATCCGATTCTACATTGTTTATGGCTATAGATCTCTATGCTTTGATGGTATTTTGCTGCTTTGACTCTACAGGTGTTCTTTGAAGCGGGACAAGTGAGAAAGGAGTGGCGAAGCTCTATCAAAGGAGAGAGGAAACAAGCAAGGAGCCAAGCAAAAGACTGAGGTTGATACTCTCTACTTCTCTCTCATCTATCTCTCATAAAGGAAAATGCAAGTTACTTTGAATTGTTTGTTTCTAAGATAGCTACCCGTCTTAGTGGGACTAGCAGCTCTGAATGGACACTAGTTTTCCTGGAAACATGAAATTTGCTCACTAGTTGCGTGGTTTTCAAGCAAAGCTCATGTCCAATTTCCCCAGCAAGATGGTTTTCACATTAGGACTTATTTTTCTCTTTAATTTTTATTTATTTAGCTTTTATATGTCCTATGATACTTGAAAAATAAATCTCTTTCAAGTATATGAATACTTCCAATGGAACCATGTGTAACAAAATGATAGATAAACTCATATGAAGGTTTGAAATATACTCTTTTATATGTACCAGTATATAAGAGACCAACTGCCTTGATTGAGATGATGTCAGAGGATACTGAAGAATGGAGTACTAGGATCCAATGATTGTCTTGAACCAAGATTCAATGTAATCTTGTCTTCCTTGGCTTCTTGCTATCATGCCATGCAAGTCTTTAGGGATGTGATAGCCATTCATTGAATCTGGTGATAGGCATGCATGATCTTTTCAATCTCAAGTTTTAACAATTGGTCTTCTTTAAAGGCATCCATGATTCATGGACCTTATCTGAATCTTATTCTTCTAGTTGTTGTTATTCAATGATAGTTGGAGAATCATTTTACAATACCTCAACATTGTAAGTGGATTAAGGTGTTTTATTATTGGAGATCTGAAATGGTTGTGTAGGTAGTGGAGTGAGAATGGATCTTTGGGGTGGTTGTGTGTGTGGTAATGGGAAAGGTAGAATTGAGGTCAACTGATGGTGAAATTGATGTTGTGGTGGAGGTGAATGGTATGGATAACATTGATGTTGGTATTGGGGATAGTGAAGAAAATATTGAGGATATGGTGGATTTTATCTATAAGGCCCTTGCCAACCTTATTGCCAATATTGGTTTTGAGGTCAGGATTGAGATGACTAAGGTTTCCAAGGTTGGTTTTGAGGTTGGGATTGAGATGTCCAAGGTTTCCAAGGCAAGGGTGTTTGCCATTTACTTTGCGATTGTTGTGCATAACCTTGAAATTGAGAATTAAGATCTTACATCATACGATGTTCATGAGGCTACCATGGTTTTCTTGGAGCTACATAATAGGATTGTTCCAGTGTTTGATTTGCTCCTTGGTAAACTACCTTTAACCCTGGTGATGATGGACAATCTTTAGCAGTATGTAATCCTGCACCGATTTCATGAATTTTAATGTTATCAAGTGGACATTCATGCAAAGCATGTTTCTTTTTGCATTTAGGGAAAAATATAAATGAAGAAACATTATTTGTTTTTATAATAATTTAGTGACTCTAACTCGATCACAATTCATTTTAAATAAACCAATAAATATAAAAATATAAAAATACCACACTTGAAAATTTTCACTTTTTTCCTTTATTATAATTTAATAAATTTACCAACTAAAACAAGGTCACACCCTAAATATCAATGAGTATATATACTCAAACACAACACACAATGATAATGTTAAATTTAAAGTGATAACATTTAATGATAATGTTAAATTTAAAATGATACCATTTTAAGTGTAAATTTACCTGAGGGTTAATGTTGATGTGAGTCATTGACACAGCTGAAGATGTGGAAAATATACTTCCATAAACAAAATAAAATGTTAAAGTGATAAGTTATAACATCTTTATCATAATAGAATGTAAATGTAAATTAGCCTCACTGATCTTGACCTTGATGTGAGAAACTCACACAAGATCATGATGTGCAAAACATACTTTAATAAATCTAATGGCCCAGACTTCGGTAAGAGAGATTCACCTCTTGGAACAATCATCGAGTTAAGGTCGTAACACTTCATGGTAGTCATCGACTCACTCACAAAGGTATTGTGTGGAGTCCAGGGCAAATCCAGAAACTGGTTTAAGTAAGACAATCAAAGATACAAATATATAAAGTAATTTCAATTGAAGAAGAATTTATTGTGGATGGTAGTACATCATTTTCATGTGTGGCCGAGGAGGCAATCCTTCAGGTTCGTGAAACATCTCACCATGAGTGTTAACAACCTCAATCAAATTATATTTTAACTTTGCATCACATCCTTGGAAGGCTTCATTTTCAACATTCTCTTTGGGTTTGATCATCAAGAGTAAAACATTCTTACTAGCCTTAATAAGCCTCTTCATTTGTCCAGCATTCACAAGTGATAAATTCAACTTCTTGCTATGTGCTCTAACAATGTACTCAATCCCATTTTTAAACAAGTGATATTTGTTCTCATGGTGATGAAAGATGGCTTTCCTATCATATAGATATGGACTTCCCAAAACAATACCACAAATGTCAAGTGGAATTACATCAAGCTCTACCTCATCTATAAAGTTTGCAGTGATGGCAAATTTTAGTTTAGGATAAGGTTTAGGATGAGGAATGTTTCCAATTTTAATTTCTTAACAATGTCTTCTGAAGTAAGGTTTTCTTGTGATCCACTATCAAACAAATTATCTATCTTGGTATGTTTTGAAATGACTATAATGTGGAAAAGCTCTATTCTTTCTTTTTCATGTCGAGTTTCATTGAGGCTATTTGAAGAACTAGTACTTGCAATAGAGTCCTTACCTTTAAATCCCATGGTTGTGAGCTTTCTTTCATCGCCAAAATCAAATCCTAAATCATGTTGTGTAGTTGCAACAATATTTTGTTTCCCTTTGTTGTTAAACATTTTGGGTCTCATCTCAGGATGAAGTTTCCAATAGTGGTATTCTTTATGGCCTTCTTTTGAACAGTGTTTACATGTGAGTTTTTCTCCCTCCTTCTTGACTGAAGCATTCTTTTTATCATTTCCTTTGAACTTGCCTTTTCCTTTGTCTCCAGACTTAAATGGTTTCTCACTAGTTTCTTCATAAACATTCTTCCCTCTTGCTTCTAAATGAGTTGCTTCTACACAAACTTCATCTATATTTATAGGGTTAAACATGAGAATTGTGTTTCTCAAGTAACTATGCAAACCTCCAATGTATTTTAGTGTAGTGTCTTGAGAGGATAAATCTATACCCAAAATTAAAGATTTTCCTAAATTCTTGAGTATAACTTTGTACATTTTGACCCTTAGCTTGTCTAAAGTTATGCCAATCCATTATAGCATTTTGCATGCGTGCTAATGGATAAAATTGTTTTCTTATTGCAACAACAAAATCATTCCAAGAGGATAAAACCTTTCCACTTTTCTTCATGTCCTCTTGAGTTTTGGCCTCCAACCAAGTGATTGTTGCACTTTCCAACATAAGAGAAGAAAGTTGAATTTTGGTTTCATCATCTTTGATTCTTTGTATCTTGCAATACATTTCAATTTGATGAACCAATTATCTAATTTCTCAACATTTACCTCTCCATTGTAAATAGGAAATTCAAACTTTATGTCAAGCTTTAACAAAGGAGTTTTACCATGTCCCTTTGAAGAATTTGGAGGTGTTTGTGAAGGGGTAGAAGAAGAAGATGATGATGATGAGGATGAAGATGGAGGTGAAGGTGGTGGCTTGTCACGATTCCCTCCATTCCCTTTCAGAGGTTTTGAGATCTCTCCTTGCAACCTTGAGTTCCTCTCCTCATAAAGAACTTTTACCATTTTAGACATTTCAAAGAAATATTTTCTGAGAGTTCTCTCATCTTCAGACATCCCTTCATGAGCTTCTTCATGTACCATGATCGGCGAAGCTTGAGATATGTGTGTTCTCCTTGAAACAATTTGAGACCTTGGATCCACAAGTTATCCTTATCCTCTTTTGAGATTCAACCTTGTAAGCATAAGAAAACACTTTCAAACACTTTCAAACCTTCAAAATAACCTTGAGCTCTGATACCAAACTGATCTGTAATGCAAACTTGAAGGTGATGGAAAAATTTGCAAGTAAATTTTTTATGTCTTTTAGGAAATGGATCACTTTGCAAAAGTACATAAAATAAAGGTTTTAAAATTTCGATAACATCATGAAAACAAAGACAAATATACCATATTAGAAACATAAGGCAACAAAATGAGAAAGGAGTTCACCCCTCTTGGGCTACATCTCCTAGTCCAGCTTTCAATGTTGCTCCTCTTTCATTAAGTGCTAAAATTTATGTTTACATAGATTTACAGTGCTTATAATGTAAAAATTATGTCTCCAATTGCTCCCAAACTATAAGAAACCCCAATCCAGGCTCTTGTTGGGCTTAATTTGGCCAAAAACTGAAGAATTTATGCTCCAGAGAAGTTTTTCTACTAACTGCTCTACAAACTAGACTGGTCTACTAACTATTCTATGAATTTTGTAATTCCACCACCCACTGAGCGCTAATTTTGCTCGGCACCAACGAGATTCCTGCCTGTTCAGGTGTAGTTTGTTGGGTCATTTAAATGCCCAATGATCCCCTATGGCGGAAAACTTAAGCCACATGGGGCTATGTGCATAGGGGCATGGGCTAACCTCTCACCCTCGTCGGCATAGCCCCTCGGTCCGTCGGCATTCAGTTCCGTGGTACATTGAACCCGTGGCTATTCCCATATTCTCTGCATTTGTCCCAAGCTCCCCCTCAATTGTTAGCACTCCGGTTTGATGGTAATTCATATGGGTTACAAAACCTTGGGCCGAGGCTAAGCCTTTTCCCTCAGCTCCCATTTGCCTACCATATCCTGGGTGGTAAGGTGACTGGGGGCTAGGGCTTAGCCTCGACCCCTTCCCCAAACTTCCAACTGCAGAAAACATAAATAGAATTTTGCCACTATGTATGTTAAGTTCCACCTTGCGGCCTAGCGGTAAGGCATTGTATTGTTGGTTCAGTGGTCTCATGTTCGAATCCAGTTGGGCCTCTGGCTGACCGATGCCAAATTTTTCACTATATCTGGGTGCAACATGGCAGCCCATATTGGGCCATGTGGCATCCCACCATTGGTCTGGACTTAAACACTCCAACCACCAATTAAATGCGACCAAAAATCACCCAATCATGTGAGGCCACTTGGTAGCCTGCCATTGGCCCACGAGGTATAGTCAGCTTGCCCAGTCACCCTGTCCAGTTAGCGTACGAACAACCCAATCAGCAATCGTGCACCCAACCTGCAATTTTTTTACCTATTTGGGAAAACAATCAGAATGTGATATCGAGAGAATATGATATATGTTTTGAGAAATTCAAGTTGCATTAGATTTAGGTCATCGAGTTCCAAGCTTTGGCATCAGTTTGGAGTACTTTTGAACACTTTGAATTTTGAGCACTTTACTGATCCCTTGGATCAACAATGCTACCTAGAAGCTTGTAAAAATTTCCAATCTGAATTCCTCACATCAATACCAGTGCTTCCCAAACCATCTTGCAAGTATCTTTATCGAACGCTATTTTTACACCTACATCATCCATCTTTCTTACAAAAATCAGATTTCTGGCGAATGCAAGAATATGCAGAACACCAAGAAGTGTTATAATCCTTCCACCTTGCAACTTCAACTTGACTAAGAAGACATCACCACCATCATATTTCTCGTACTCACAGAACCAATCCCTATGGGGAGTGAAGTGAAAGGATGCACTTGAGTCAATCAACCATGCCTCATGATCTACATGTATAATTGAAGAACAAGCTAAGTACACATCCCGACCTTCATATGAGGTGGTTTTCGCCTCTACAGAAAAAGAATAATCATATCCCTTTCCTTTCTTAAGAACTTTAGATTTATAACCCTTTTAGTAGTGCCCTTCCTTTCTGCATTTCCAGCACACCTCTACAGGTTTCCCTAGATATTTAGATCTCCCACTTGAGGACTTATTTTTGTTTCTATTCTAGGACCATCCTCATACAGACAAGGCATCTCCATTCTAGCTCTCTATATTTTTCCATCTCATCTCCTCCAACAACAAGGATGTGAGTATTTCATTAAACTTCAAGGTAGTTGTATTGCTACCTATAATAGCAACCAGAATATCCCACGAATCTGGTATAGAACACAACAAACTAATGCGCTTATCTTCATCTATAATTTTTATATCAATAAATAAGAAATCGCTTACCATCCTTCATATTCAGGTTATACAATTTTTTCCATAGGAACAATTTGTTTATGAGAGACTTAGATTGGTACAAAGTTCCTAACTTGTCCCACAAAGTCTTCGTCGTAGCTTCCCTAGATACATTCAACAATACTGAATCTGAGATACACAAATGTATTGTGCTCTTTTCCTTCTGATCCAACTTCACCTAGTCTTCTGCTAACATTGTTGTTGGTTTAGTACTTATATCTACCGCAATCCACTCATCTTTATCCACCAATATATCCTCCATCTTGAGCTTCCACAAATCAAAACTTTTTCCATTGAATTTCTCGATCTCTATCTTTCCATTGTTCACCATCTTCTTTCACTGCAAGAATTGATCCCACAGATCTCCCACTGAACAGGGTCTACCATAGGACCAAGCAAAACCCCCGGGTAGTGAAGGCGTCCCCTTGAAGCTGAAACAACTCTGATACCAAAGGTAGGTTTTAACCTTGTACAAAAATTTTCTGTAAACAAATTCTTCAAGCATAAAACTAAACAACGACGAGAAAAAAAAATGAATATACATAGAGATTTTCCTCTAGATCCCAAAACTTGGAATACTAGATTAATTTTTCATTATATTCCTTTAAATGCTACAATACAAATATATAAATTTCAAAGCATTCATAAACCCCAATCCATAAACCTTAGATTAGAACATAACTATAGTTCCCATGATCGGATCTACAAAATACCATGGGAAGAAAAACATCATGCCCAAAATCATGTGAAAAACCCATGCAAAAAACCATGGGTAGGTCCGCCCAACTATTATTGGGTTTGCATAAAAAAAAAAATTCATGGGGCATTTCCCTATATCCCTCTTTCGTTGCCCCCCACCATGACCCCCCTGTTGCGCCTAGAACAACATACATTGACTCCCTCTAATCATGGAAATAATATAACACATACCCAACATGGGAACTAAATTTTGGCAAGTTTTTAGATGAGAAACTGAGCCCTATAATCGGTTGAATGTCACAGAGTTTTAAGGCCAAGTGGGAAAAGTTGATGTAAAGTTTTTTCATTCTTGTTGAGCCGAGTGGCTCATTCTATAACCTAGTATGAGGGGGATGTGTAAGTTTTTCCATCCGTCTATCCATCGAATTGACACGTGCCTCTTTAAAATAAAAATAAATTATGCTCTAAATAGAAAAATAATGTCAGCTATAATAAATCAATTATGTATATTTCATGGATTATTTTTTTTATGGTTAAAATGTTTATTCCATCCTATATATATTCTATATAGCATTCAAAAATACAATTTAAACAATGAAAAATTACACTTTGTATTTGCACTCTAAAGAAGTTTGCACATGAAGAAATTTAATCCCCCCCGGCTCATGTTAGATCCATATTTAAGATAGATATATGATGGTATATAAAATGTTTCCAAGTGTTAGGCTTGTTTTGCACCACCCACTTATGTATTTGTGTCTCTTGCATTATTTTGTATGGATGTGTAATTGTAAATTTGGTTAAGTATAAAATTATGTTAATGATATAACTTCAAAAGAAGTAGAGACGTGTCACAGATGTGTAGTCCAAGTTTACTATAACTAAAGTGGGGATATTATTGGGAGGAAATATGTTGGTGTTGCACACTTAGAGGTCCACAATGCACCATAACCCTTGTGGGTCCTCCTAGGGCTATGAGAAGAATAGTTCCAACCAATTTGAAACTTATTTTTGACATATTTGTATTTTCTTTTTTGGGGAATTTTGTAAATGGGTAAAAATACTTTTGATAGTAAACAATATGCACCACACAATAGTGTGATATAGGTTTGGATATACACCATTGGATCTCAATTATGAAATAAATGTGATATAGGTTGGGATATACACCACTGGGTCTAAAAAGATACAACAGTGTATGTCCTAACCTAGATTTCATTTATTGCATTTAGTGTGGGGTTGACATTGTTTACCATTTTCAATTGGCTTGGAATGGTTTTGATATCATATGAACATTTTGGAAACTTCTAATTTGAAAATGAGAATTTGGAAGCGGTTCCATTAGCATTTTCTAAATATTCAATCATCATATTCACAAAAACAATTGTAAAGTTCAACCCATAAAGCATATTTTGATCTACATGTCATTTAATGATTACTTTTATAATATTCTTTTATGTGATTTTTAAAAGGATATAATTCATTGAATATGGTCATGCAGTAAGATTTAAAATTGTTCTTCATTGGTTAAGAATTTCTCTTAATCAAACATAAAGAAATGGATTAATGACCTAAGATCTAGATGAATTGGGTAGGAGTGGAACTCTACCCCCCTTAAGAACAACTAGTGGTTCATTTCAAGAGGCATGATTTTCCTTGAACCATAGTGATGATATAACTTGCATTCACTAATAGTATCCAATGATGGTTGTCCTCACTATTGGTTGACCATTGAGTTATGACATGCTTTGGCACCTTTAACATATTATGGAATATAACACTATGGATTTTCCCCTTCCATTGTGCTCATATTCCATCCATCTATAATATGAACATGATGTGGCCATGTACCATTGATCTATCACAATTTCTAGAATTAATGTCAAGTGGGAAGAATGTTATGAAACCAGCTCAAGAAAAGATAGAAAAGATAGATCAACGCCTTAGAATTCAGCCTCTTCGAGGGGGCAACTTCCTTTACATTACATAAATGAACAATTCTTGGATGATACAAATGAAAAGACCTCCTTTCTATATATAGGAGTCTAAGGGGTCATAACATAATCAGAGCCGACATAACAATAATAATGTAAGGGCATAATAATAACAATAGTGGGCTTCTATGGGGCACAATAGTAACAATATGGGCACTACATGGGTATATCAATATAATAAGTGGGTTATACTAATAACAATAAGGGGTTACACTAGTAGTATAGGGGCCTAACATGCCCCTCTCCTTCAAAAAGCGTTGTCCTCAACGCTTGAGTAGTTCTTGATGCTTCTGTATAAAATTCTTGTCCTCCCATGTGGAATATTTAGCGGGTAAGTTCTTCCACTTGATGAGATACTCTGAAATTGATCGATTTCATAGCTGTCGGGTTCTTGTTTCTGTGACTGCTCCAGGTTCCAATATGATTTTTCCTTCCTCTTTAATTTCTGGCAATATTGTTTGAATTGGGATCTTTTGCAACTTTTGAATAAGTGGCCATACTTCTTCATCCTTCTTCCATTCATCCCTTGCTTCGTTTATCCAATCTGGTTGGATAATATAAATAGCACAAAATAATGCTTCCACATCCTCATCCTTGAAGAGTCTTCCCATTCGGTAAGGTCGCCATTTTTTAAGTGCCTGTTGTTTCGTTTGATTTTGCACTGAAGTGACATTATCCTTTAAAAGTTGGAGAACTTGTTGTTGATGCTCGATGTGATCTTTCACTGCTTGAACCTTTTTCTTCTTTATATGTCCTTCTATCTCTAGAGTTTGAGGAGTGGTAATTTCTTTCAATCCTTTACAAGATATGGTTGGATTTATTTCTTGATGCTCGATGTGATCTTTCACTTCTTGAACATTTTTCTTCTTTATATGTCCTTCTATCTTGATAGTTTGAGGAGTGGTAATTTCGAACAATGAATTACAAGATATAGTTGGATTCATTTCTTCTTTCTCGATGTGATCTTTCACTTCTTGCACCTTTTTCTTCTTGATATGTCCTTCTATCTTGAGAGTTTGAGGAGTGGTAATTCTTGCCAATGTTTTACAAGATATGGTCTGATTCATTTCTTCTTTCTCTGGGGTGGGGTCCTGGCGTATATCTTCTTCTTTTGTTGTTTCTTGATCCTTTTCTTCCTCCTCTTCATATACTATGTAAAATAATTTCTTCTCAGGGCACTTATGACCTTTAGTGCATTTGCTATCACAATTGTAACAAAGCCCTTTTTCTCTTTTTTCTTCCAATTGTTGTGGTGTAACCCTTGTAGGTTGTGGAAGGCTAGGAGAAACAACACTTCCATCTTTATAGTTGTGAGGGGTACACTTCCTGGTTTCCATAATTTTGCTTTCCACTATGTCACAATGCCCTTTTACTCTTTCCAATTGTTGTGGTGTTGCTCTAAAGAAGGTGTTGCTCTTTGTATCCTCATAATGTGCTATCATTTCCTCCGTGAAAATTGACCACGTAACAAGTTTTTTACGAGAACAAAGCCCTTTGTACCATAAAAATTAATCTGGTTCTAAATATGAAGATGCAATACATACCTTTTGTAACAATTGTACACCATGTATATCAAAATATTGCTCCATCTGAAGTATCCAATTTACCGGATCCTTGCCATCAAACTTCCTCATCTTGTTTTTTCTTGATTTTAGGAGCTCTACCTTGAAACGACTGTAACTTTGTACTTTCAGATCTTTAAGTTCTGAAATTGTGACCTGTAGTAGCCCTCTGTGTCCTCTTTCCAATGACACCAGTCTGATCCAAATTGGATTCTCCAAGAAAGAGTTATGCACAATCTCCCAAGATGACCTGATTATAGACTAGTTCAGTAGAGCGAAGTTGTACGACGTGCCACGAGTCACTGTTTCAACCTTTGGATCTGAAACTCACATACACGAAACTACAGTCCGTCCTCTTTCTGTACCTTCTTATGAAATTTCAATCCGATCCCCAGAGAGAACGTTATGACGATTTTCCCCAGGTCACCTGTTTGGAATGTAATTTAGGAGTCTGCAAAAAGACCAACTTCCTCAGATCATATCTCCACAAATTTAGCAGGAAAAGATCTGAAATTCGGACCCAAGGTTCAGCGCGATTTCTTCTCAAATGGGTTTTTTTTGCGACTTCTGAAACGTTACAGAAAAAACGTTATAGTGAAAATTCCACGATGACCTTTTTGGAGCAGCGAAACCCTAGAATCCAAAGCTCTGATACCAAATGTTATGAAACCAGCTCAAGAAAAGATAGAAAAGATAGATCAACGCCTTAGAATTCAGCCTCTTCGAGGGGGCAACCTCCTTTACATTACATAAATGAACAATTCTTGGATGATACAAATGAAAAGACCTCCTTTCTATATATAGGAGTCTAAGGGGTCATAACATAATCAGAGCCGACATAACAATAATAATGTAAGGGCATAATAATAACAATAGTGGGCTTCTATGGGGCACAATAGTAACAATATGGGCACTACATGGGTACATCAATATAATAAGAGGGTTATACTAATAACAATAAGGGGTTACACTAGTAGTATAGGGGCCTAACAAAGAATGCCTTTGCACATTGATCTATGAAAGAGATTTTATCATTCATGGGGAGGCTTGAAGTTACGCTGACACCAAAATAGTGATCTCTAGATTATATATTTTGTAGCTTATGATTGCAACTTGTTATATAGATAATACAAGCACAACCATATAGATTAAATGGTCATGATGATAGCATCAATCCATAATAAGCATAAAAAATAGGTAATTTCATGATACATCTCATCTTGCTAAAATTAAAAAAGAAACATAAAACTAACTAAATTATAACTTTATTATTATTATTATTAAAATAATTTATATATAAGTTAAATATATATACATTTAAAAAAAACATGGAACAAGATTCTTAATCATGGAAATTTTCCTCCACTTTACCATGGAGATTCTTAAGCTATGAATAGGCTTTGTTACAATATCATGGGCCAATACCATGTCTTATCAATACCACATGCACAAAAAGTCATAACCTGCTCCATATGAGACTTGTTCATATGGCATTTTTTTAGTTAATCAATTTAATTAAAAGAGTTAAAAGAAAATAACAACTTTTGACATAAATATCAACCATTGATTTGTGTATACTATTATGAATATTCTAGAATATTTCATGCAGTTTTAATCCCTACCATCCACCTAATAATTATTGATAATTAAATTAAAATTTTGCAATCCCTATTCGAAAATAGACACTCCTAATTAATATGATGATGATGATGATGATGATGATTAATTTCCATTGCTATCAAATTTTGTCTATTCAACCTTTAAAAGGTAAGGAATTACTTAAGTTTCTTAAAATTTTATTTTTGTGTTCCAAAAGTGTTAAGAGAAGCTTTTCAAATTGTCTTGGATGTATGTTGGGTATTCTAAGAGGAAGTGTTTTTCTTCTTAATCCTCTTAGTGTCACAAAGATAACAAATTTTTTCATCCAAAGATGTTTTGGGAACTATCCAATATATAGTTTGACCATAAAACTAGTAAAATTTTATTTTTAATTTAGCAATGTAATTTTTTTTTTAATTAGTGAAAGCAAAAAGATAAATTTTATTTTTTACTTTTTAGTTTATGGTTAATCAACTTATATTTCAATTTTTTTTTAATCCTAAACTTTTAGGACAAAGTAATTTATTTTTAAATTTAAATTTTCTAATATTATCTATATTTTACTATACATAGTAATATATAGATAATCAAAAGTCATAAACATATATTTAAATATTATTATTTTAAATAAATTATATTATATAATAAAAACTATAAATAAATATTTTCAAAACTATATGAATTATATAATTTAGAAATTTTATATATTTATATATAGCGTACAAAGCGGTGACAGCGATAGCATGTGAAACTGGTTATTGAAGTTTTTTCTTTTATATAAAAAGCTACAAGGTAAAGCTCCTAGAGAGGGGATTTACCCACATGGAAAATCATTAACATACTCGCTTATGATATTGAAATTTATGGAGAAAAGATAGAGTGTTAGTAAGAAAACTTATAGAAGACTCCAAAGTCAACATGTAATTAGTATTTGCAGATAGATTGATTCAGAAAATTGGATTTTAGTGGAAGACATCAATGACTTGTCACTCAAACATATTATATCGAAAGGAGATTGTTTCTATGAAAAATCACAGTGATGGTTAGTATTATCCAAGGAACGACATTTGGAGAGTATTTATATTGATCTTGGAAACAATTTCGAGTATTTATATTGATCTTGGAAACAATTTCTCCTAAAAAAGGAATTGCTCATTATAACCAACTTCTTCCTTTTTAATAAAATTGTAGAAGATTTTTTACTTGAAAGCACTCCAACTTCATGATTTGTGTTTACTTGAGCCATACTCAACGTCAACAACCTTTACAAGGATTTAAAACTTTGTTCACACTAACGTTTTTATTAATTCATTTGGTTGTGTGTTCTTATTCTTCATGTTTTATTAATTTGGTTGTGTTCTTATTTTTTTAGAGGTAACTAAAATTATGATTTTTTCAAAATTATATATATATATATATATATATAAATAAATAAATATAAACTTACTAAAATTTATAATAAAATTGAAATTTATTACTTATAATTTTTTTCTAAATTATTTATTTATAAAAATAAATGATAAATCAAATATATATATAAATTTAGTTTTATTTGAGCATCATTATTATTATAAACTCAAATTACGTCATTTTAATAATATTACTAAAAAAATATATCAATTACTTGTTTTAGCTAATTTAAATGGTTATTCCACTTTTTGTTTCAACTATCTATTTTTATATTAGAGATTTAAATAGAATTGAATAGCTTTAATAAAAAAAATAATTGATGATGATGATGATGATGATGGTTAATGTCCAGTGAGACCAAACTTTGGTCTATCAGACTTAAGAAACGAATTATTTAGTTTGATTTAAGATTTTATTCCTATGCTCAAAAAGCTTGGAGAGAAGCCTCCCGAGCTCATTGTAATTTTGACAATGTAAAAGGCTAGGAAGCTCAGTATTACAACAAAGATTTTGAAATTGAGATCTAATGTGGTTGTAAGCGGGGCACTCTAAGAGGAAGTGATTTTCTTCCTTGTATAAAGCATTTTAGATTTTTATTTTAAATGAAATTTAATTTGATAAATTATAAAATTATAATAAAGATTTGAAATATAAAGATATCCATTTGAGGATTTTAAAAATAAATTTATTCAATAAAATAAAAATAAGAAAATTAAATTTATAATAAATATTATATCTATAAAATTAAAATAGATTTAAAAAAACCATATTATAAAAATTTAATTAATTATTTTTCAATAAGTTAAAATTAAAATAAATATTATTCAAATTATAATAAGTATTTGTAATTTTTTATTATTAATTTGTAAATTAACTATAAATACACAATATTTTAAAATTTATTTATTTTTATTATAATTTAGTGAGTCTAATTCACTCACAATTCACTTTAAATAAATCAATAAAGAAATAAATTTAAAAATATAACACTTCAGAATTTTCATTTTTTTTCTTTATTACAATTTAATAAATTTACTAACCAAAACAAGGTCATACCCTAAAATATCAATAAATATGTACACCTAAACACAACACACAATGATAATGTTAAATTTAAAGTGATAACATTCAATGATAATGTTACATTTAAAATGATACCATTTTAAGTATAGATTTACCTTAGGATTGGAGTTGATGTGAGCAATTGACAAAAGATGAAGATGTGGAAAATATACTTTTATAAACAAAATAATAATGTTAAAATAATAAGTTATAACATGTTTATCCTAATAGAATGTAAATGTAAATTAGCCTCACTGATCTTGATCTTGATGTGAGCAACTAACAGAAGATCATGATGCACAAAACATACTTTTAGACATCTAATGGCCCAAACTTCGGTAAGAGAGATTCACCGCTTGGAGCAATCACCGAGTTAAGGTCTTAACACTTCATGGTAGTCATCTACTCATTCACAAAGGTATTGTGTGGAGACCGGGGCAAATCTAGAAACTGGTTCAAGTAAGACAATAAAAAATATAAATCTACAAAAGTAAGACAATAAAAAATATAAATCTATAAAGTAATCAAAATTGAAGAAGAATTTACCGTGGATGGCAGTAGAGGATTTTGAGGTGTGGCCAAGGAATTGAAGGGCGATGAAGGATTGGCGAAGTCATCTCCATTTCCTTCTAACATTTGCACAACTCTCATCATGCAAGGACGATCTGCAGAGTTATATTGAATGCAGCACAAACCAACTTTTGTGAGTATTCTCACCTTCTCCTCATCTGCACATTCCATTTCTCCTCCTCTCAACCTCATCCCCAACTCACCACTCTCAATCAACTTGAAAGCCAATTTAGGAAAGTATAATAGACCGGCTCACCTGCACATCAATATTCTTTTTGCCTCCAACAATCTCTAGCAACAAAATTCTGAAACTATAGACAGCTGATTTATCTGTAACAGGACTGGCATCATTATGGCACAACTCCGGTGCAACATATCCCGGCATCTCTCTCGTTGTTGTCATAGAAATATGATCGTCTCCCTTTCCAAAAAATTTTGCGAGACCGAAATCAGCGATTTTAGGGGTGAAGTCGGCGTCCAAAAATATATTGTGAGGTTTGATGTTGAAGTGTATGATGCGCTTTTGGCAATCATGGTGTAAATATGCAATTCCATGGGCCTCACCCAAAGCAATCGAATACAATTGTTCCCACCTTAAGTCTTGTCCCTCCTCTTTCAGGGCAAATAAAAATTTATCCAAAGATCCATTAGGCATGTATTCATTGATGGAAATTTCTGGTAATTTCAAACAAAAGACTGAACAGAGAATGATGCTCTGTTTCTTAGGATCTTAACACAGGGAAGCATAAAAAAAAAATTCTGAGCAGACAGAGTTTTCCTCATACAAATAAAACTTGTATTCATTAATAAAATGCCTGATACAAACTTCTTCCTCACACAGAGGGATTACACCAGCTCCAAAAAATAAATTTACTCTGTCTCTGCAACAGAGAGTAATACTCTGTTTCTTAAAAATTAACACACTGCTGTAAATAAAACATTTCTTACATTTACTGCTATAAATGTAATTCCTTACATTACATTTCAACCAAAAGAAAACATTCAAAGTGGTGTGCACTTCACTTCATTGCAATACATTTCAATCTTCCAACAAATTTTTTTATCTCGCGCTACCGTTCCTCTCAAGCTACCTCACACACTCCTGCGTTCTTCCTATTTTGTTTTCTTCACATTACATTGCTTATACTATGAACCAAAAAAAAAATTACATTGCATATGTTAAAACAACAAAACAAAATTTATGATTTTTACCTTTTCTTGTCCTGTAAAACAAGAATTACATCCGTGCAAAAAAAAACATTAAAATTAAAGACTTTATCTATGCCCATACCTCCCGTGAATAAAACACTTAAAGACTTTACCAAAACTTACCTATCGTAATAAATTCATTTATTACTTCAGCATGGTGAAAAATTAATTTCTCGTCCTTTTACTGACAAACCTAGCGGTCAACCAAAAATTTACTCCACGCAAGTTCAAATGATGCAGGTCCGTTGATTTAATCGGACGGTTGACGGCGATATCGGGAGGCCCTTCCTTGCTGAACTTTACCGTCCAGGGAATGGGTGGTTTTGAAAAGTCAGCTCAGACACGTGGCAGCTGGTCGGTGTGTTCAGAGCCCTCCTGAAAAATACCACTGGTGCGTGAAGGCGGTGCGATATAAAACTGCCTAGTTTCCAGAATTAATACGCGCAATTGAAATTATTAATATTTTAACACTCCCCTTTAATTTCAACTGCTGGGTTATCAGTCATACCCAGACATTTCCTCAAAAAATCAAAACTTTTCTGTCCCAATGGCTTGGTTAGAATGTCTGCAACCTGCTCTTGAGTCCTGCAATGTTTTAAAACAATTTCTCCATTGTTCACCAATCCCCTGATGTAGTGAAACTTTGTGTCAATGTGTTTCGTTCTCTTATGAAACACTGAATTCTTGGATAATGCAATAGCTGAGCTATTGTCACAAAAAATCACCGTTCCTTTTGCCTGCTCTTGGCCTAAGCTCCCTAACATTATTCTCATCCAAACTGCTTGACATGCTGCTGCTGTAGCTGCCACATATTCTGCCTCTACTGTAGACAGTGCTACAATAGGCTGTTTCTTAGAAGCCCATGAAATGGCTCCCGAACCCATGTGAAAAACATAACCCAATGTGCTTTTCCAATCATCTACACTTCCAGCCCAATCACTGTCAGTGTATCCAATTAAATCTGAACATTCTGAGACAGTATATAAAATGCCAAACCTTGTAGTACGTTTAACATACCTCAGAATTATTTTTGTTGCCTGCCAATGTGCTTCCTTTGGCCTCTCCATGAATCTGGAAATTAAACTAACAACAAACATTATATCTGGCCTAGTTGCAGTCAAATACATTAGGCTGCCAACTACGCTCTTATACAAGCTAGGATCAAAATCCTTGCTGCTGTCCTCTTTGCTGAGTTTTAATCCCATCACTATGGGAGTGATTGCTGCCTTGCTGTCCTACATATTAAATCTCTCCAATACTTCATTAACATATTTTGCTTGTGAGATAAAAATCCCATTTTCATTTTGATCTACTTCTATTCCTAAGAAGTATCTCAGCAAACCCATGTGAGTCATTTCAAATTCCTCTTTCATTACTGCTTTGAAATTTTCAATGAGGTAGTCATCATTACCTGTGAAAATTACATCATCAACATACAACACAACAATTAGTAATTTACCATCATTTTCTTTGATGTAGACGGTGGGTTCTCCCTCACATTTTTCAAATCCATTTTCCAGTAGATAGGAATCTATCCTACTGTACCATGCTCTTGGTGCTTGCTTCAGCCCATAAAGAGCTTTCTTCAATCTGCACACTTTTTGCTCTTGGCCTTTCTTTTCATAGCCTGGAGGTTGTTCAATGTAAACCTCTTCCATTAATACTCCATTTAGGAATGCTGACTTCACGTCCATTTGGTAAAATTTCCACTTGTTTTGTGCTGCTATGGACAGCACTGCTCTCACGGTTTCCATTCTTGCAACCGGTGCGAAAGTTTCCTCATAGTCTCTCCCATACTGCTGCTTGTATCCCTTGACAACAAGTCTTGTCTTGTGCCTTTCTATTTTGCCTTCAACATTACTCTTGGTCTTGTAGACCCATTTAACTCCAATGACTTCTTTACCTTTTGGTAGTTCAACCAAATCCCATGTCTTGTTTCTTTCTATGGTATTGATCTCCTCATCCATAGCTTCTATCCATTTCCTATCCTTAATTGCATCTTCAAAATGAATAGGGTCATCAACATGACAATATAAAGCAAATAAAGAGTTCATACCTTCATCATAAATGTCACTTAAATTTCTGAACTTCTTACCTCTTTCATTTGGTGTGCAAGTGCTTGAAGAAGCACTTTCATTTCTCCTCAAGGGTGTCTCTTGCTGCCCTTGTGTTGGCGCTGCTATTTGGGGATGTATTTCAGCCATCTCCTCATCATCTTCATCATGAGACAAACAGTTTTTAACATTCACTGTTTTCTCTATGCTTCCATCCCAAGCTTCCTCCTTAATGAACTGAACATCTCTGCTCACAAAAAACTTCTTGATAGATGGGATATACAACCTGTAAGCTTTGGATTCCTCACTATATCCAATGAAAATACATTTCTCCCCTTTGCTATCCAACTTCTTCCTTAGCCGATCTGGAATGTGTGCATAGGCCACACATCCAAAAATTTTCATGTGGGTGACTCCTTGCTTTCTCCCACTCCATGCTTCTTCTGGTACTTTTTTCATCACTGCTTTTGTAGGACACCTATTCAAAATATATACTGCACATTGTACAGCTTCAGACCAATAATCATTTGGCAAATGCTTTGCCTTCAACATGCTCCTCGCCATATCCATGATTGTCCTATTCTTCCTTTCAGCAACTCCATTTTGTTGCGGGGTGTACCTAGCTATAAATTGCTTATGAATTCCATTTTCTTTACAAAACCGTAGGAATTCCTTGGAGATATACTCACCTCCTCTGTCAGTTCTTAGAACTTTGATATGCAGCCCGCTTTGATTTTCTACAAGTGCTTTGAAATTGCGAAATTTTTCAAACACTTCACTTTTATTCTTCAGGAAATAAACCCAAGTCTTTTTGGTGAAATCATCAATGAATGTTAGAAAATATTGGTCGCCTACTAGTGATGGAGTTTTCATCGGTCCACATAAATCTGAGTGGACAATCTCTAAGGGTGCCTTTGCCCTTATTCTTTTCCCTGATGGAAAACTTTCTCTATGTTGTTTCCCCAAGATACAACCTTCACAAAGGCTGTCCGGTTTCTCTATCAATGGTAATCCTCTTACCATTCCTTTTCTACTCAACAGGTTAAGACCTCCAAAATTGAGATGTCCAAATCTCAAGTGCCACAACCAATTTTCATCCTTTGGTACGCTTTGGAAAGCCTCTTGTGTCACTGCTGCTATTACTTCCTTATTTTTCAAATCTGTCCTTATTCTAAGAGGGAACATCCTGTTCCTTGTCATCTTCACATCAGCAATACATCTTTTGCTAGGTGCTCTATCCATGATGGTGCATACATCATTCTCAAAGAAAACATTGTAACCTTTTTGAACAAGCTGTCCAATACTTAAGAGGTTACACTTCATTCCAGGAACATAATAGACATCTGCTATGGTTTTCTTTTCACCTTTCTTTGTAAATATTTTTACTTCTCCTTTTCCCATAACAAAAATTTTACTATCAGTCCCAAGTGTGACTTGTGACTTCACACTCTGATCTAACTTGGAAAACAAGGCTATGTTTCCTGTCATATGGTTGCTACAACCGGAGTCTAGAAACCATATATCTTCACTGTTTGTTTCAACCATATTACAAGCTAAAAGCACATTATCTTGGCTGATATTTTCTCTAGTGATATTTGCACTAGATCTATTATTTATATCATGCTGCTTCTTCCTACATTCATTGGCATAATGCCCATATTTTTTACAATAATAACATTGGACATTGGATTTTTCATACCTTTGTCCTTGAGCATGATGTTGTCCACTTTGTTGACTGCTGCCTTGGCCTTGGTTTTGATTTGGATTGCTGCCTCTTCCTTGAGCATTTGCTGGACTGTTTCTTCCACCTCTGTTTTGGCTTCTGCCTCTTCCTCTCTTGTTTCCTCTACCTTGACCTCTTCCTCTTCCAAAGGACATCTGGGTCTTGAAGGCTTGCTCTAGAGATGAGTTTTCATTTCTACTCAACCTCTGCTCATGTGTTATCAGTGATGCATGAAGTTCATCAACTGAAAAGTTTGTGAGATCTTTTGTCCCTTCTATGGTGGTGACAATCACATCGAACTTTGAGGGTAGGACCCTCAATAGTTTCTCCACAGTCCTCATTTCTTCAAGAGTTTCTCCATGAGTCCTTATCTGTGTGACCAGACCAATCACATGTGTGAAGAATGAGTCAATATTGTCTGACTCCTTCATGCACAGATTCTCAAAATCTCTCCTCAGCAACTGTAGTTTTGCTGTCTTCACTTTCTCCATGCCATGATAGGCTATCTTGAGAGTTTGCCATGCTTCTTTGGATGTCTTGGCTACTGCTATCCTTGGAAACACACTCTCATGCACTGCTTGATACAAAAATACGAGGGCTTTTGAATCCTTCTTCTTATTGCTCTTCAACAGATCTTTCTCTGCCTGAGTTAATCTATTAAACTCATCTTCATCTCCTGGTTCTTCAAACCCATGTTCAACAAGTTCCCATAAATCTTGTGAGGCAAACAAGGCTCTCATGGTTATTGCCCAATAGTCATAGTTTTTCCCATTAAACTATGGGAGCTGAGTATTAAAAATACCCATGCTAGTGCTGGTGCTAGAGCCAGCCATTCTTGCACTCTAAGCTATGCTTCAAATATTTGACTGTGTATTTAAAAATCACTGACTGTCTTCAACAGCAGCACATAAAAAAACTTTGAGAAATACCTGGATCCTTTTTCTCTGAGTCTTCACTCTGCTGGAGAAGCTGCTACAGCAAGAATCCTTCCTTCAGCTTCTTTGACACCTTCAAAGAGCCTGGACAAGCTTTGATACCATGATGGAAATTTCTGGTAATTTCAAACAAAAGACTGAACAGAGAATGATGCTCTGTTTCTCAGGATCTTAACACAGGGAAGCATAAAAAAAAATTTCTGAGCAGATAAAGTTTTCCTCATACAAATAAAACTTGTATTCATTAATAAAATGCCTAAAACAAACTTCTTCCTCACACAGAGGCATTACACCATCTCTGATAAAGAAATTTACTCTGTCTCTGCAACAGAGAGTAATACTCTGTTTCTTAAAAATAAACACACTGCTGTAGATAAAACATTTCTTACATTTACTGTTGTAAATGTAATTCCTTACATTACATTTCAACCAAAAGAAAACATTCAAAGTGTTGTGCACTTCACTTCATTGCAATACATTTCAATCTTCCAACAAAATTTTATCTCGCGCTACTACGCCTCTCAAGCTACCTCACACACTCCTATGTTCTTCTTCTTTTGTTTGCTTCACATTACATTGCTTATACTATGAACCAAAAAAAAATTACATTGCATATGTTAAAACAACAAAACAAAAACTTATGATTTTTACCTTTTCTTGTCCCGTAAAACAAGAATTACATCCGTGCAAAAAAAACATTAAAATTAAAGACTTTATCTATGCCCATACCTCCCGTGAATAAAACACTTAAAGACTTTACAAAAACTTACCTATCGTAATAAATTCATTTATTACTTCAGCATGGTGAAAAATTAATTTCTCGTCCTTTTACTGACAAACCTAGTGGTCAACCAAAAATTTACTCCATGCAAGTTTAAATGATGCAGGTCCGTTGATTTAATCAGACAGTTGATGGCGATATCGGGAGGCCCTTCCTTGCTGAACTTTACCGTCCGGGGAATGGGTGGTTTTGAAAAGTCAGCTCAGATGCGTGGCAGCTGGTCAGTGTGTTCGGAGCCCTCCTGAAAAATACCACTGATGCGTGAAGGTGGTGCGATATAAAACTGTCTGGTTTCTGGAATTAATATGCACAATTGAAATTATTAATATTTCAACATTCATATATGAGTGTGCTTATAGGGTTTTCAAAACAGTACCCCAACAGACGAGCCAGATTGACGTGATGGACCCGTCCAATGGTGGCAACCTCATTCATGAATTGGGTCTTGGTATGCCTATGCCTATCAAGAAGCTTAACAACCACTAGAGCGTCGTTCCCAAGCATTCCTTTATAGACCACACCAAACCCTCCTTCTCCCAACTTTTCTGCAAAGTTGTTTGTGATCTTCTTGAGGTGATAGTGTGAATATCTGGCTAGCATTGGCATTTCATAAGAATTTTCCTTTAGGAATTTCTCCACCCTTGAAGTAGAGGTACCAGGAGTAGGGCTTCTCTTCTTGGCATAAAACATTAAGAACAGCACTGCTATTGTTGCCAGCGCAACTCCTCCAATGATGCAACCTGTAGTGAAATACAGAGATCTATATGAATGTGATGTTGATTAAGCTGGGTGAGAATAGTGGAAATTACAAGATACAAGTTCACAATGGGAAGAAATCATAGCTACCTATTACAATGGCAAGCCTGCTTTTATGACCTGCAACGCGGCCATAACAACTATTATGAGTAAAAGTAACAATCCATAGTTTTTGCAGACATAATGAACAATATTTGGAAACACAAGCACATATATCTATGGGTTCAAGAGTCCAGAATGGAAGGAACATTTAATACATCTTTACAGATTGTGGTAATTGAATTGGGAGAAGGGGTTCAGGAAAAGTACTAATACTATTGGTGGGGCATCTCTTTGTATGCGAGGTGCCATCGGGACAATAGAAAATAAATGTTTTAGTTGGTTCTGAAATGTTATAACCACAACTCTCGCCATTGGTCTTATAGTTGCCACAGCTTCGGTTTCTCTTCGTGTCGGCATACCATGTTATTTGAAAACCTATTGAGAGGCGTGTTCTCAGATCCTCATTCTATTGGAATGAGAAGTTGATACCAACTGGCAACTGAATGTTGCTTTGGCAGAATCGTCTCCCACATTCTGGGTTGGGAATGATGTACCAATCAGCATCACATAAGAAGATTTGAATTTCAGGCAATCCTCATCACCCAAGAAGATTTGAATTTCTACAAATGTAGTTAGAGTTCAATAAGTAGGGTTGAAACTCCATTTTCCTGTTATCATTGTCACATGTATTTCATTTTATAACAAGCTGAAACATCTATTGTAACATTGGTTTAAATGTTGTCATGTTATTGCATCTCTCGGGTGTTTCTGCTATTGTGTTTTTGTCATTTGACACCGTTGTGACATATGTTGAAATACACACTGGAACTCCACTTCATCATTGTCATCGCACACAGTGATATCCTCCAGTTGTCATGTGATTAGGCCGTGTCAGAATTGTGTGCTCAAGTGAAAGAATGAACACTCATGGTTGAAGCCGAAATGGCAAGGTCATGAGGTGGCGGTGAAGTGGTTGTGATAGTTCAGGGATGGTTTTGGCAATCGAGTCTTGGAAGAGTTCATAACTGTCCAAGAGCAGTTGAATCGATTCAATGGATCGAAGGAAGGTTAAAGAGATCAGTTTATGATGTAAGAAGGGTTGGTTTGTGGATGGTGGAAGTAGCATTCAAAGTTTTGACTATTGGGACTATGCACAGAAGCAAGAACGAGTTGGGTTGAATGAATTCGTGTTATTGCAAACCTAGTAGCAGCGTTCCAAGTGTCCAGCGCTGTAATCATTGTTTGTTATCTTATATTTCGTTGTTGTAGTAGCAAGAGTTTTTAATTCTGTTCAATGTTTAATAAATAGGTACTAAATCCTTTGTTTTGTATATTGAAAATTTGTGTTATTGCAAACCTAGTAGCAGCGTTCCAGGTGTCCATCGCTGTAATCATTGTTTGATATCTTATATTTCGTTGTTGTAGTAGCAAGAGTTTTTAATTCTGTTCAATGTTTAATAAACAGGTACTAAATCCTTTGTTTTGTGTGTTGAATTACTTTTCTGTACTTGATTTTACTCTCTGTTTCAAATGTGAGTTTTGTTGTGTACTCTGTGAGTAGAGCACGGTGTGTTGTAACTGCTAGTGAGTTGCAACCCATAGCTACTGCGTCAAAATGAAATCAATACATTAATTTTAATGTACCTATCAATTTTAGTTTCAATTTCAATTTCTATATCTATCTCTATTTATATTTCTATTTTTATAGCCATAGAGCTAGTCTCTTACTAAATTTTGCTCTCAGGTATTAATTCCATATTTAGATATGTACCTAGCTATCCTCATTTACTTAAACAATTACTTCAATATTTGAACATCTTCATTTATGTATAGTGACAATTTTCGATATTCAACAACGACATGTAAGTCTTATTATTTTGGTGGAGAGTTTGTTTTCTTTTAAGTGAAGCCAAAAAAAAATAGTCTAAAATTATTTCTTTTTAATTTCACCTTCTTATAATAAAATCTATATTTATTATATTTTTTTGCTATGTTATTATATTTTATTTTCCTAAACCCTATTTTTCTAAGTTCCCACATCCATTTCATTATCTTTATGTTTTTTTCTATTTTTTTATTCTTACTTACATAAATTTATATTTTGTCCTTTACATTCTTCCAATTTTCTCTTAGTTTTTTCTTCTATTTAGAAATGCATAAGCACACTCTATTAATTCACATCTAATATTGTTACATGTATGATATATCAAGATAGAGAAATTAACTTGATCACACAATCAATTAGTTGAGAACATATATCAACCTTACATCAATGTAGGAAGCATCTAGTTGAGAAAATATCTCTCAAGCCAACTAGATCTAACCAACTCCCTAAAGACTTGGAACGAGATCCTTCTTCACCCTATGATCATACCTAAAACAAGTAGGAGTTACATACTCTAACAATCCCCGTTAATGATGTTGGAAATAATACTGAGAGGTACGTGGGGGGGGCAGGGTGGTGGGGGTGGGGGGGTGAATTAGTATTATCAATTTAACAATTTTTCATTTCCATAAACAAATTGATATGTGCTACTTCTATTAATTAAACCTACGTATATACGCAACTGTGTTTAGAGAAACCCACGTATATCTTGCAGGCTTCTAATTTAGTTAGCTGATCTTAATCTGTGTATCAAAACCATAAAAATGGTAATCAAGTGCAGTAAACAGCATAGGAAATCACACACATGAACACAAGATATATGGTGGAAACCCAATGTGGGTGAAAACCACCTGCTACAATTCGTCTCTATGTTCTTTTAATAAGAAACTTCTTTTTACAATATTTCTGTACTGGTGCAATCTTATACCAATACACAGGCTTCTACCTATAGAAGGCTACAACCTTCTCTCGTTTTCTAGCTTCTCCTAGAAGGGAGCTACAACCCCCTTAGCTCTTGTACTAGATGATGTACTAGTACGTAGGTGATAACCTACAGAAGGCTACAACATTCTCTTTTATTCCAGGAACCACGTTTCATGAATTTTCAGACTGGATCCATCAATAACATCAATCAAACATCAAATATATCTGTATCAACCAATATCCTTTGCACCAACCAAAATTGAATCAAACAATCACTTCTCTAAATCTGTAACCAAAATACAGTAACAGTAACCATAAACCAATCCTGAACCCAAAACACTACAGCAATAAACAGAGGTAGCTAGAACATATTTTATGAGATGTACCCTACTTTAATCTGTAGAACCTGCATGCATACACTGATATATTAAGGCAAATTTGCGTATACGCCGTTTTCAATTATCTAACCAGCGTGTATACGCGCCTTTGATATGCTGAACCTGTGTATAGATCTATAAAATATAATTTACCCTTTTCAATTATTTAGATACCAGTTACACCAGATCATCAGATTTATAGATCAATTCATGCACCAAATATAACAGATCAAAATCTCACAAAGATACTTCTCTTCAATCCTTAAGATCTTGACCCATCAATAGAATTCATCCTTCTCCTAGAGCTCAGGTTCCTCTTTGATTCAGATTCAGGTATGCATCATAACCCAATGACCAGTATTCTAGATCTTGTTCTTCATAAGATATCCAATACTTGAGTGCCTTTGCCTAATGATATCCTTCCCCTTTTATAGTCTTAGGCCTTACTCAATACCATGGTCCAAAACCACTTAGAACCAAAACCTGGGTCCAAAATACCTGGGTTCAACTCTTCAGACGAGATACCATGGTCCAAAACCATAGGTTCAAATACCAAGGACCAAAAACCAAGTTTTCCAAACTATACGCGCTTTTCTATGCATGTAAGTGCATGCATATGCATACGCTCCTTTGGATCGACGATCCTGCATGTATACGCGGCTTGGTTAAGTGGAAACTGCATATATCTCTTTTTCCTTCATTCTGAGAGCCTGGATTGTGATCTGTCAACTGAGTGAGTTGCCATCAAGGACGACACCCGTGTCATAGTGCCAAACCTGTGTCATAATTCCAAAAATATCCCCCTTTGGACTTGATGGCAACCCCAAGTCACTGTCACTCTCCCCCTTTGTCATCAAGGGCAAAGGGCTATGCTCCCCCTGAGTACATGCTGAAATCTCTGATCTGCTGAAGAGTGTTGTCCATGCTCCCCCTAACTATAAGCAAGGTCTGCAAAAAGATGTTCTAAAAGACCTTCCTATCACCAAGGATTCATACATACATCCATATCCCAACCAAGTGGGGATATACCAAGAATTTATACAAGATAAAACAAGAATATTACATCATCCATCGCAGGCATGGTGGCGAAACAAAATAGGTCGTTACATGACCTTGATACTAAAAGAAATACATGACATAGAGACAAAATATCTAAAACAAGAATATGATAGTCATCAACAACTATCATCAACAACATCTATCAATCATCATCCAGACCAACAACCATGATCTCCCTCTGCACCTGTTCCACCTGAAACAAAAACAGTTGTGAAATTGAACCAATATCTTCTAGGATAATGCGAACAATGCATTATTAGAAGTATATGCTCCGCCTGAGCCTATGCCAGATGGTCTCTGTCAGACCCATATCAGACTCTTTTCATCGTGAGTCTGGCCCACTGTTTGCCTTCAAACCAACATATACGGGTTTGTATCCACAGAAACCAGCGTATGTATGCGGATCCTATTCATGAAACTCTCATACAACTACTGTTCTCTGAACAGATAAGTGTCAACAACAAGATGATGCATCAACTACTCCTAGCTTCTGTCTGAGGTATTCAAATGTCTCCCTGGGCAGTGGTTTGGTGAATATATCAACAACCCATTCCTTGGAGGGAACATACTCCAATTTGACCTTTGTTCAAGCATTTGTTGCCGAAGAAAATGATATTTGATAGGTATGTGCTTGGTCTTTGAATGCATGACTAGATTCTTTGAAATACTGATGGCACTTGTATTATCACATAAAATGGAGATAGGTGGAGTACAAGTGATTTGAATGTCTTGCAATGTTTGCATCATCCAAAGGAGTTGTGTGCAGCAAGATGCAGCAGCCACATATTCTACTTCAGCTGTAGATAATGCAATTGAACTTTGTTTCTTGCTTAACCAGGATACTAATTTGGAACCCATAAAGATTGCACCACCACTAGTGCTTTTTCTGTCATCCACGCTTCCTGCCCAATCTTGCATGAAGTGTGAGATTTGTATCTCTAGGATACCATAAGCCATAGTTTTGAGTTCCTTGAAGGTATTTGAAAATTCTTTTAACTTCCTGAAGGTGTGCTACCTTTGGATTTTCTTGAAATCTTCCAACGATTCCCACTGCATGCATGATGTCTGGTTGGGTACCTGTTAGATAGAGCAGACTACCAATCATGGATCTATAGGTTGGTTGATGTACTGCTGTTGATTCATCATTTGTGCTGAGGCTGCATCTTATTACCATAGGGGTACATACTGGTTTCGAATCCTCCATGCCATATTTCTTCAAAATTTGCTTGAGGTACTTGGTTTGTGATAGAAAGATACTGTCCTTGTTTTGTTGGACTTGTAAACCAAGAAAATATGTGAGCTCACCAAGAAGGGACATTTCAAATTATTTCTGCATCACCAAAGCAAAGTTTTGACTCATGGTTTCTTCATTGCTACCAAAGATGATATCATCAACATACACAACAAGTATTAGCAATTTATCATTGTCAATTTTTATATATAGATTACTATCTGCTGATCCTTATGAAAAACCTTGTTGATGGAGGTATTTGTCCAGACGATAATACTAAGCCCTTGGAGCCTGTTTAAGGCCATAGAGAGCCTTTTTGAGTCTGCATACAAGTTTTGGATCATTTCCAAGGATAAATCCATTTGGTTGTTCAATATACACTTCTTCTTATACGACTCCATTTAGAAAGGCAGATTTGACATCCATTTGATATACTTTGAACTTTTGAAAGCTAGAAAGAGCAAGAAACATTCTTATGGCTTCAAGTCTAGCAACCAGTGCAAAAGTTTCTTCGAAGTCTATACCTTCTTGTTGAGCATACCCTTTATAAACAAGTCTGACCTTGTTTCTAATAACATCTCCATTTTCATTTAGCTTGTTTTTGAATATCCATTTGGTCCCTATGACATTCTTATCATTAGGTCTAGGAACCAATTCCCAAGTGTTATTCTTTTCAATCTACTCAAGTTCTTCATTCATGGCCTTGACTCAGTGTTCATCTTTACATGCTTTTCTTATATTTCGTGGTTCGATGGAGGAGGGCAATGCTAGATAGCTTGAAGCTTCTGTAATAGTTCTTCTTGTTTGTACACCTACCTCTTTCTGCCCCAAAATTTGAGTCCTTGGATGATCCTTCTGGATGTACCTGGATGGAGTCTTTTCTTCTACCCTTATCTGTTCTTCTGGTGCCTCATAAGTTTCTTCTTCAGCATTAGTTTGATCTAATGTTGAAGGATAGTCCTCATCATCTTCAAAATCTTCGGTTTTTATCTTCTTTGTATTGTTTTCTACTTCATCAACCACCACATCAATACTTTCAACAATTTTTCCAAGTCTTTTATTGTAACATTTATATCCTTTACTTCGAGAAGAGTAACCAAGGAGAATGCCTTCATCTACTCTAGGTTCAAACTTGCCAAGCTTTTCATCAGTCGCTTTGATGTAACATTTGCTTCCAAATACTTTGAAGTATTTTATAGTAGGAGTCTTACCATACCAAAGTTCATGAGGAGTTTGAGTGCTGTTTACTCGGATGTTTGTTTTGTTGAGAATAGTAACGGCAGCAAATGCAACTTCACCCCAGAAGGTTGCAGGAGTTCTAGATTCATCAAGCATAACATGAGCCATTTGTTGAACCATTCTGTTCATCCTTTCTACCACTCCATTTTGCTGAGGAGTCCTTGTAGTAGAGAATTCCCTTCTTATTCCATGTTCTTCACAAAAGTCAAAAAATTCATTCAAGGTAAATTCCCCTCCTCGATCAGACCTGAGGCATTTGATTTTGCAATCTGATTCATTTTCAACCAAGGCTTTGAAATTTGAACTTTTCGAAAGCTTTGTCTTTATGCTTCAAAAGTCCTATCCAACACATCCTGGAAAAGTCGTCAACGAACAATATAAAGTATTCTTCTCCATGAGGTGACTTTTTCCTTGATGGACCACATAAATCAGTATGGACAAGTTCAAGTGGCTTACTAGTTGATCCTTCCTTCTCAGGGAAATGTGTTCTGGTTTTCTTACCAAACTAACATGATTTTCATATTGTATTGTCTGGAATTCTGATGTCAGGAAGATCGCGAACAACCTGATATTTGTATTCTTTCCTTATTTGAGGGAAGCTTAGATGCCCCAATCTTCTGTGCCATAGTCAATGTTCATCATTTTTTCTTAGATAACATTGTTGCTATCCTCCCTTGAGTATGTATAAATTATTTGGAGTTCTTATGCCTTTGATCACTCTTTCTCTTGTATCAAGCTCACGAATAATACATCCATTTGATCGAAATACTACCTCATTTCTTTGATCACACATTTGACTAACACTCAATAGATTATGCTTTAAGCCATAAACATACATAACATTTCCAGCTTTGACCTTTTCTTTTAAAAGAACAGAGCCTTTACCTTTTATGAGTGCAGGGGTGTCATTTCCAAATGAGAACTTCCTTTCCTTTTCTAAGGCACTATATGACTGAAGCTTTTCTTTATCACCTATCATATGTTTCGAGCATCCACTATCGATGTACCACTGATTTTCCTGTCCTTCCGCATATAAGTCTATACCACATCTTTCTGTTTGCGGTTCTTTCTTTATCCATGTTTTGGGACCCAATGACGCTTGCTCCTTCTGAGATGTTTGTCGAACCTTACTCCTGAATTCAAACTCTTTATGACTGAAGTTGTTACAAATAGAGCATTCTATTTCATTTTCAAGAGCATAAAAGTTATTGTAGGTCCTCTTCATTATCCCAGTCACACTCCTTTGATTTCGTGCTTCTCTAGTCATGATGGTCTTGTAGGCAACACATTGAGAAACTTTGTGTCCAAAGTTATGACATGAGAAACATTGGCCATTAAAGAAATTCCTTCGATTATCAAATCTACTGACCAGGTGATTGTAGTTTCCATTTTCATTCATTCTTGATGAAAATTGAGAATGATTTACCTGCGGTTGGTTGTAGCTTCTGTTCATCCTTGAAGTAGATTGACCCCGATTTACCTGGTGATCTGTTTTATGCCTCTACTGATGATTGTCAACCTGTTCACTTCTCCTTGCTACATCAAGATAACTTTTGGAGGTGCATGGCTTCTGTGCTTGAGATGCTTCTTCAGTATATCCAAGACTTGTCTTTATTAGAGGAGAACGTTGCACTTTGATAATCCCATCTAAAGTTTCAGATCCTTTAGCAAATCTAAGATTAAGAGCTTTTGTTTTCTCAATATCTTTTCTAAGTCCCACAATTTCACATTCTAACTTTTCATTGTGTTTTTCCCTTTCAGCAAGTTGGAACGTCAGAATATCTATAATCATACTCTTTTCTTCTAAACAGATTTTAAGTTTAGAAATTTCTTCATAGAGATCATCTTCATCTATAGCATCCAAGAAATCATCATCTTCGAAAGCCATCAAAAGTCTATAATCATTACCATGTTCATCTTCATCACTATTTGATAATCCATCGCTGTCTTCATGTGTTTAATAACTCTTCTTACTTACATTCTGTTTTCTATTCCATTTAACTAGTTCCTTACCTTTATCAAGCTTGTCTTTATGAGGACATTTGGCTGCATAATGACCGACTCTTCCACAAGCAAAGCATTTGAAAGGTAGCTTACCTCTGAATCTTCCAGAACCCTGTTGAAGGTTCTTGACAAAGTTTGATTCTTCCTCTCCTTTTGACGTATGCCCTGACTCATTGTATTCTCCTTTTCTTGAAGCTTTTAATGCGACTTATTTCATGTCTGATGGACCCCCTTTTCTCATTTCGAAAGCTGTTAGGATTCTGTGCAGCTGTGACATGGTAATACTCTAAAGATTCTGCTTTTCTTCTATGGCAGAAAATTTTGATTCAAACTTAGAAGACAAAGATCTTAGAACATTTTCAACCAAAGTAACTTTTTTTTATCTCTTCACCCAAGTTTTTCATGCGATTAACAAGCTCATCTATACGTAAGAAATAATTAGCCACACTTTCATCATTGTGCATTCTGAAAGTTTCATATTGAATTCTGAGAGATTGTAGTTTTGCACGTTTTACCTGATCGTCTCCTTCATAGCTCAGAATGATCTTGTCTCATATTTATTTGGTGGTTTTGAGCTACATAACCTTGATGAATTTTGATTGAGATAGACTCCCTAATAGAGTATTGATAGCCTTTGCATTTGTTTCATACTGCTTCTTACCAGTCATATATGTAGGAGTTGCTGATGGAAATGTGTATCCTCCTTCCACGATATCCCAAACTTCTCTACCAAGAGATTGAAGATAAGTTGTGATTCTTACCTTCCAATAGACGAAGTTTCTCCCATCAAAGATTGGTGGCCTGATAGATGCTTACTTTTCATAGTTGCCCATGATGATAGATATTCCTTCAAGCGATCAAGCTTCTTCTTAAGGACCTGCTCTGTTACCAATTGTTGGAAATAATACTGAGGGGGGAGTGAATCAGTATTAGCAATTTAACAATTTTTCATTTCCATTAAACCAATTGATATACACTACTTCTGTTAATTAAACCTGCATATATACGCAACTGTGTTTAGAGAAATCCACGTATATCTTGCAGGCTTCTAATTTAGTTAGCTGATCTTAATCTGTGTATCAAAACCATAAAAATAGTAATCAAGTGCAGTAAACAGTACATGCAATTACAGACATGAACACAAGATATAAGGTGGAAACCCAATGTGGGTGAAAACCACCAACTGCAATTCGTCTCTATGTTCTTTTAATAATAAACTTCTTGTTACAATATTTCAGTACTGGTGCAGTCTTATACCAGTACGCAGGCTTCTACCTGCAGAAGGCTACAACCTTCTCTCATTTTCCAGCTTCTCTTGGAAGGGAGCTACAACTCCCTTAGCTCTTGTACTAGCTGATGTACTAGTACGTAGGTGCTAACATATAGAAGGCTACAACCTTCTCTTTTCTTCCAGGGACCACGTTTCATAAATTTTCAGACTAGATCCATCAATAACATTAATGAAACATTAAATATATCTGTATCAACCAATCTCCTCTGCACCAACCAAAACTGAATCAAATAATAACTTCTCTGAAGCTGTAACCAGAATACAGTAACAGTAACTAGAAACCAATCCTGAACCCAGAACACTGCAGCAATAAACAGAAGTAGCTAAAACATATTTTATGAGACGTATGCTACTTTAATCTATAGAACCTGTGTGAATACACTGATATATTAAGGCAAACATGCATATACGCCATTTTCAATTATCTAACCAGTGTGTATACATGCCTTTGATATGCTGAACCTGCGTACAGATCTATAAAAGATAATTTACCCTTTTCAATTATTTAGATATCAGTTATACCCAGATCATCAGATTTATAGATCAATTCATGCGCCAAATATAATAGATCAAAATCTCACAAAGATACTTCTCTTCAAGCCTTAAGATCTTGACCCATCAATAGAAATAATCCTTATCCTAGTGCTCAGGTTCCTCTTTGATTCAGATTCAGCTATGCACCATAACCCAATGACCAATATTCTAGATCTTGTTCTTCATAATATATCCAATACTTGAGTGCCTTTTCCTAATGATCTCCTTCCCCTTTTATAGTCTTAGGCCTTACTCAATACCATGGTCCAAAACCACTTAGAACCAAAACCTGGGTCCAAAATACCTGGGTTCAACTCTTTAGACGAGATACCATGGTCCAAAACCATAGGTCCAAATACCAAGGACCAAAAACCAAGTTTTCCAAACTATACGCACTTTTCTGTGCATTGAAGTGCGTGTATACGCATACGCTCCTTTGCGTCGGAAATCCTGCGTGTATACGTGGCTTGGTTAAGTGGAACCTGCGTATATCTCCTTTTCCTTCATTCTGAGAGCCTGAATTGTGATCTGTCAACTGAGTGAGTTGCCATCAACGACAACACCTGTGTCATAATGCCAACAAATGACTACTTCTCCTAAGCTCAATCAGCTGACAACTTCACCAACATTTTCTTCTTTACAACACATGATCCACTATCAACTGAAGGACCTCTTGATCAATGAAGTCTATTTATAGTCCAACTTGGCATTTACAAACATTATTAATATGTTGACACCCATAAAAAGGAACAACTATTCACCAGAATGAATGGGTGACCAACCACTACATTTGTCAGTCTATAGGGATTCCCCTCATGTACGTGCTTCATTTAACCATCATTCCATCACATATATTCATACATGTACTTATACCTTTAACTTCCCCTACATCACCCTCATCATCGTGTTAGGTTCTCTTAGCTACCCATAACCACACTCTGGGTTTTCTTGGTTTGACCTCAACCATGGCCTAGGATTTCTTGCCTTACCCTCAACCATGCTTTTGATGTTCCTACATTATACTCCCAAGGAACAAAAATACTCTACAAGATTCATTTTCCATATGTTCCCTATCTCTCACAAACTTGCATTTCTTCATCACATTCTCACATGGTTTCTTCTTACAACAAACAACACATCAACTATTTCATGTTGATCATAAATTTCCTTCATAATGTGGTTTCTAGTTTAGCACAAACTTGGAATACAAAGTGGTTTTAGATTACAAAAAAATACATGGGGGTACACATGCCTCATTAGACTTGCATCAACATTGACTCAGGTATGAAAAGCTCCACTCATGGAGATACCAGATACATAAATTTCAAGGACCATTACATCAAATCAAAGCATGACACATAGACTTGCTTAAAAACACAAGGTGATTCAAATTATAATATGGTCATGGGTTTGTTATTATTCGACACACCACACAATCTTACCTTAGTTTGTTCACCACCATTTAACCTTTTCTACTACCACAACCAATATCATCATCTACCATAAATCTTCCATAGGAACTGTCATATGTTTTCCTTGTACCGAACTCCAAATATCTCTTTGTTGTATCTACGACCTCTCTATCCTTCTTGCTCCAATTTCATCATTCGACTCCAAAAAATCAACCTCCATTCATCACTTAGTTTTCTCAAGCTAGAAGAATGTAACTCACTTCTACCTCAATAGATGTTCATGCTCCTCCCTTCATTTGAAGAATTGTTGTCATGTACCAGATGGAAATTAATCATACCATTGAAACCTCAAATTAATTTGGAACCTATCGTACTCTAGGGTTTAACATCAATTTTACCATGAAGACTCATTAGCTAGTCATCCTATGTACATACTTCCATCTAACAAGATACATGGATGTCATCCACTATACTTGCTAATTATCTAGGAAGGTAGTCCAGATATGATATGTATCAATCTCATCCTTAGATTCTTTGCCCATGCCAATGAGGATTCGTAGTGAAACTTTCAACGAATAGTTCACAAAGCAAGAACATATGGCTAGAACTCATTTTTTTCATACAACACTTCTTTGCAGAAAAGACCTAGGAATGATGTTTACATCACAAAACATTGCAACATTACATAAACAAGGGATAATGACATATATAACAAGAATAACATTTTCTTCTACAATCACTCACACATTGGGAATATCTATCTTCATCTTGGATACCCTTACATATTGTTATAGTAGCTAATTATAACAAAATAATTGCACCTACATATTGAGTTACTTAAGATCAATATATAAATTCAATAAAATATTACCATGAATTGAACCAGGGATTTGTATCTTCATTTCCCTTATCCTTCCTAAAGCATCATGTGTGGAAAACATGCTAAAATAACTTCCCATATTAAATCACCACACTTTAGTAATTTTGGAGCCATTTTCACAATGGTTATAGGACATTTGACATTGTTCATGCAATAGTAACTCACGTTGACAATAAACATCCCCTTGACTGCACCAAAATTATGACTATCCATAACCAAAATATCTACTTTTGAATTTGAATTTGTCTCACAAATGAGCTCCTTCACTAGGGGAGAAATACCTCGCAGAACAGATAGTAGTAATAAATTTTAGCCTCTGTTTTAGGATTTGGTTGTTAAAACGAACCAGTATATATGTAACTTTTATGTTATTGTAAAGGGATTTGGACTGAGTGGTTTTATCTCATATTTCTTAAGAAAAGAGGAAGATATCTCTATGTATTGGTTGTTCCCAGAGGCATTGTGATCTCTGAAAACCTTTCTGTGCATCTGAAAATCTGTTTATCAGTTAAATCTTGAATTTATGTGTATCTTTGTCTTCACGCAACGTTTTTCTTTTAAGTCTTTACAATAGTGGTTTGGAATGGTTTTCCAGTTAATAATTTGATTGAAGTCAATTTGAATGTGTTTCCTTCATATCAGCATGCTCTATTTCCATTTTATGTGTCGTTTAGCCCCGCAAGCTAAATTCTGGTTTACACTAAGAAACAGTGAAAAACTTAGTTCGAAATTGGAATCCGGACTTGAAATCTTGTTAAATGTGGCTAGTATCCATATCGGGTCCATAAGCATTATCACATGGCAGTGATTCAGTGGAGAGGAACTGGCCTTTCGAACCGCTGAAATCCGATGTTGCGACACATTCAAATCCGAAATATTATATAGGAGGATTTATAACCTTTTGGGTCCACGAAGTGTTATCGCATCACAATTCTTAAGTGGAAGGAGCCTGGCGAGGAAGTGTTGAGACTACCGAATGTGATTGCTGATAATGCTACAATGTTATCGCATCGAAAAGGGCCATTAGCATAGCGCCGATAGTGTTATTCCATTTCTTATGGAATAAACCCCGTCGATAGTGTATATGCGTGTTAATGCATTCCTTTGAGGAAAACAGTGCCGATAGTGTTAAATGAAGTGCCGACAGTGTTATTCCATGTCTCATGGAATAATCCGTCGATAGTGTATTTTCCAATATAATTGCATTATGGGAAATTGAACCCGTCGATAGTGTATTTTACACATATTTGCATATTTTCCATTCAAAACAGCGTGTTATGAAACCAGCTCAAGAAAAGATAGAAAATATAAATCCACGCCTTAGAATTCAGCCTCTTCGAGGGGGCATCCTCCTTTACATTACATAAATGAACAATTCTTGGATGATTCAAATGACAAAACCTCCTTTATATATATAGGAGTCTAAGGAGTCACAATATAATCCAGCTGACCTAACAATAATAATATAAAGCCACAAAAATAACAATAAAGGGATTCTATGGGGCACCGAAATAACAACACGGGGGTAATAGGGGCACAACAATATAAATAAGGGGTATACCTATAATAGTAATGGGGTAATCACTAGTATTATAGGGACCCAACATGCCCCTCTCCTTCAAAAAAGTGTTGTCTTCAACGCTTGAGTAGTTCTGGATACTTCTGCATAAAATTCTCGTCCTCCCATGTGGAATCTTCAGCGGATAAGTTCTTCCACTTGATAAGATACTCTGAAATTGATCGATTTCGTAGCTGTCGAGTTCTTGTTTCTGTGACTGCTTCCGGTTCCAATATAATTTTCCTTCCTCGTCAAGTTCTGGCAATATTGTTTGAACTGGGAGCTTGTCGCCTATAACCTTCTTTAAACATGAAACATGGAAAACTAGGTGCAATCGAGAAGCTTCAGGAAGCTCCAATTTGTATGCCATAGTACCAATCTTTTGCAACACCTTGTACGGACCATAATACTTTGGTGATAATTTATTATCCTTCTTATCTTGCTTTAGGGACATTTGCTTATATGGTTGTAGCCGTAGGAATACCCAATCACCTACATCAAAACTTCTTTCACTGCGATGTTGATCTGCCTGTTGTTTCATTCTATTTTGTGCCAACACGAGGTTATCCTTTAAGAGTTGGAGGACTTGTTGTTGATGTTCGATGTGATGTTCCACTGCCTGAACCTTAGAATTTTCTCTTAAATATGATGTGATGGATGGTGGTTGATACCCATAAAGTGCCATAAATGGGGTCATTTTTGTTGCTGTATGGAAGGAAGTGTTATACCACCATTCAGCCAGAGGCAACCATTTGACCCATTGTGTCTGTTTATCAGATACAAAGCAATGAATATATCCTTCCCAAAATTTGTTTACTATCTCAGTTTGCCCATCAGATTGAGGATGATAAGATGAGCTATGAGCTAACTGAGTACCAAGACAAGAAAATAATTCTGTCCAAAAATTTCCAGTGAAAATGGGATCTCTGTCACTTACAATAATCTTTGGGTTTCCATGTAGCTTTTGAATTGTTTCCATAAATGCAGTAGAAACTGTACTGGCTTTAAATGGATGTGATAATGCACAAAAGTGTGCATACTTGGTAAGTCTGTCAACTACCACCATGATTACACTCTTTCCCTCAGACTTGGGTAAACCTGTGATAAAATCCATTGAAACCTCCTCCCAACGTTGGCTTGGAATGGATAAAGGTTGTAATAGACCCGGTGTCTTAATTGTTTCAACTTTATTTTGTTGGCAAACCAAACATTCCGCCACAAACTTTTGAATATCTGATTTAAGGCCATCCCAAAAAAATTCCTTCTTAACCCTGTGGTAAGTTTTTAAAAATCCTGAGTGCCCTCCTAAGGGAGAAGTGTGCAATTCCATAAGAATCTTTTGTTTTAGCTGGGAATTCTTACAGAGGTATAAGCGATCTTTGTACCATAACGAATCATTTTGCCAGCTAAATGTATCAGACGTACTGGAATCTTGTTGTAGCTTTCGAATAAGTGCCCACACTTCTTCATCATTCTTCCATTCCTCCCTTGCTTCGTTTATCCAATCTGGTTGGATAATAGAAATGGCACACAACAATGCTTCCACATCCTCATCCTTTCTTGAGAGTGCATCTGCCACCACATTTTGCTTCCCTTTTTTGTAGATGATTTCAAAGTCATAACCCAACATCTTTGTGACCCACTTTTTTTGCTCTTCAGAGGATAATCTTTGTTCTAAAAAGTATTTAAGGCTATCATGATCCGTTTTTACCTTGAAGTGTCTTCCCATTAGGTAGGGTCGCCATTTCTTAAGTGCATGGAGTATTGCCAACATTTCCTTCTCATAAATAGCTTTGCTTAAAAACTTTCCCTTGATTGGACGACTTTCAAAAGCAATGGGTCTTTCATCTTGCATTAGAACATCACCAATTCCATTTCCTGAAGCATCACATTCCAAAATAAAGGTTTTTGTGAAGTCCGGTGTAGCTAAGACCGGTGCTTGGCACATTGCCTCTTTAAGATGTTCAAAGGCCTTTGTTGCTTCCGGAGTCCATGAAAATGCATCTTTCTTCAATAATGTTGTTAGAGGTGCTGCTATTCTCCCATAATTCTTAACAAACTTGCGATAATACCCTGTCAACCCAAGAAATCCTCGCAGATGCTTTATGGATGTGGGGATTTTCCATTCCTTAATGGCTTTAATTTTTCTAGGGTCTACCTTAACTCCTTCATGAGATACAATATGACCCAAATATTCCACCTCCTGGACTCCAAAGAAACATTTGGATCTTTTTGCATATAATTGTTTCTCCTCCAATAGTTGTAGCACCTTGTCAACATGTTCAACATGATCCTTCCAAGACTTGCTGTAGATTAGTATATCATCAAAAAATACTAACACAAATTTTCTAAGGAATGGTTTGAAAATTGAATTCATCAAACCTTGAAATGTTGAAGGTGCATTGGTAAGGCCAAAAGGCATGACCAAAAATTCATAATGACCCTCATGAGTTCTAAATGCCGTTTTCAGAATGTCTTCAATCTTCATTCTGATTTGATGATATCCCGAACGAAGATCCAACTTGGTGAAGTAAATTGATCCATGCAATTCATCCAGTAATTCATCAATGACAGGAATGGGGAACTTATCTTTAATAGTGAGCTTGTTGAGCTCCCTATAATCCGAACACATGCGCCATGATCCATCCTTCTTGTGCACCAATACTACTGGAGCAGAGAAAGAACTTTGACTTGGTTGAATTATACCAGCCTCTAGCATTTCTGCAACCATACATTCAATTTCACTTTTTTGGACATAGGGATATCTGTACGGCCTGATGTTTGGAGGAACACTTCCTGGAATCAGATGAATAGCATGATCATGATCACGCATAGGTGGGAGACCTTTGGGAGTCTCAAATACCTTGGAATGATTGTCCAGGACTTTTTGGAGATCTGGAGAAATAGATGATTCCGATGTGGAAACATCTAGCGAACATAATTGTGCAATTACACCTCTTTGCTCCTTTTTTAGAAGCTTTGTCATACCATTAGAGCTGATTATCTTTCCTGGTTTCCCTGCAATACCCCTTAATTCAACTTCCTTTCCTTCCACAAAAAATTTGATGAAAAGTTCTTGAAAATTAAAAGCTATTGTACCCAAGGATTGTAGCCATTGGACTCCTAGTACAACATCAGCACCTCCCATTGGAATGGAAAGCATTGGGCTAGTCAATACATATTCTCCCATGGATAGCTTGATATTATGGCACCTTCCAGAGCAATTTATTGTTCCTCCATTTGCAATCATCACTTGACACTCTGGTGCTGGATATAGGAAGCAATTCAATTCTTTTGCTACCCTACAATGAATAAAATTGTGGGTGCTTCCTGAATCAATCAACACTATTACCTTTTTCTTCTTGATTTGTCCTTCTATCTTGATGGTTTGAGGAGTGGTAATTCCCACCAATGCATTACAAGATATGGTCGGATTTATTTGTTCTTCATCTAGGCTTTGTTCCTGGAGTATATCTTCTTCTTTTGACCTTTCTTGCTCCTTTTTTTCTTCCTCTTCACAATCTATGTAGAATAATTTCTTCTCAGCACACTTATGACCTTTAGTGTATTTTCTATCACAACTGTAACAAAGCCCTTTTGCTCTTTTTTCTTCCAATTGTTGTGGTGTCAACCTTATAGGTTGTGGAAGACTAGGAGCAACAACACTTCCGTCTTTATAGTTGTGAGTGGTATGCTTCCTGGTTGCCATAATTTTGCTTTCCATTTTTCTTGCTAACCTGAATGCCTTCTCTAATGAATCAGGTTCCCAAAGGCGAACATCATGTTGGATATTATCCTTTAAAGACCCTATGAACACATCAATCCTATGCTCCTCTGGAATATCTTTTACCCTTATGTTCAATTTTTGGAACTCCTCAATGTGCTCCATTACTGAACCCTTTTGTTTGAGACTTATCAATTGGCTAAAAAAAGTGTTGCTTTTTGTATCTTCATAATGTGCTATCAATTCTTCCGTAAAAATTTCCCAAGTGATAAATTTTTTACGAGAGAAAAGCCATTGATACCATACAAACTGATTTGGTTCCAAATATACAGTTGCCATACGTACCTTTTGTGTGTTTTGCACATTATTGAGATCGAAGAACTGCTCCATCTGTAATATCCATGTGGCGGGATCCTTGCCATCAAACTTCCTCATATCGATTTTTGGAATATGGTGGGTCTTCGATCCAACATTAGAGTCTATGGAATCATGATTAACATTACTTTTGTTCACATCATGAGTTTCCTTTACAACCTTTTCACCATTAGTAAGTATTTCTTGTAGAAAATTTGTCAAATCTGTCTTCAAATCTGCCATGTCTGTCTTCAAATCTGTCTTCAAATCTGCCATCGAATCATCCATCTTAGCTTCCATGCCCTTTATCTTAGATTCTACACCATTTATCTTAGATTCCACGCCATTTATCTTAGATTCCACGCCATTTATCTTAGCTTCTGTTAGCTTTTGTGAGCGTGACATTTGTTGCACTTGTTCTTGTAATTTTGATATATCATGTAGCATTTCTTCCTCTTCTTCATGAGTCATGCTAGAGCCTTCAGGTTCCTTACTAGGTGTTTGCATTTTCTTTCCTCGGGGCATCAGTTATCGATAATAATGCTTTACTATGCCCTTTGAATTCCGTTAAACCAAGCTTACACAAAAATTTAAAAAAAACTACACACCTTTTTTCACTTTGTAGAAGCCTGATATTGAATCTGATGTATCTCTGTAATTTCATAGCATCCAGTTCTGAAATTGCGAGCTGTAGTATCCTTCTGTTTCCTCTTTCCAATGCCACAAGTCTGACCCAAATTGGATTCTCCAAGGAAGAGTTATGTGAAATCTCCCACAGTGACTTGCTTCTAGACTAGTTCAGTAGAGCGAACTTGTATGACATGCCACGGGTCATTGTTTCAACCTTTGGATCTGAAACATGCATACAAGAAACTACAGTCCGTCCTCTTTCTGTACCTTCTTACGAAATTTCAATCCGATCCCCAGAGAGAAAGTTATGACGATTTTTCCCAATTCACCTGTTTTGAATGTAATTCAGGAGTCTGCAAAAAGACCAACTTCCTCAGATCATATCTCCGCAAATATCACGCGAAAAGCTCTGAAATTCGGACCCCAGGTTCAGCGCGATTTCTTCTCAAATGGGTGTTTTTTGCGACTTCTGAAACATCACAGAAAAAAAGTTATAGTGAAAATTCCACGATGACCTGTTTGGAGCAGCGAAACCCTAGAATCCAAAGCTCTGATACCAAATGTTATGAAACCAACTCAAGAAAAGATAGAAAAGATAAATCCACGCCTTAGAATTCAGCCTCTTCGAGGGGGCATCCTCCTTTACATTACATAAATGAACAATTCTCAGATGATTCAAATGAAAAAACCTCCTTTCTATATATAGGAGTCTAAGGAGTCACAATATAATCTAGCCGACCTAACAATAATAATATAAAGCCACAAAAATAACAATAGAGAGATTCTATGGGGCACCGAAATAACAACATGGGGGTAGTAGGGGCACAACAATATAAATAAGGGGTATAACTATAATAGTAATGGGGTAATCACTAGTATTATAGGGACCCAACACAGAGCCGATAGTGTATTACCTAATTCTATGGAATTACAGCTCCGATAGTGAGAAAAAGGGGCTCTGTTATGAAATTGCACCCGATAACAAGGGTTGGGCCAATTAAGGGAAAAGGATTGGTAATAGTGGCTAAAAAGGGAAAATTTATAAAACAGTCAGTCTAGGAATAGATGATTGATACTCCAGTTGGCATTGAAGAAGAGATACAACCAGAATTAGAGGAAATTGTATCAGGTTTTGAACGTTTGTCTATATCGCCTGCACCCAGGCCACCATTAGTGGTATTAGAGCAACCTGTTGACACTGAATTGAATCTCAGAAGGACTGATATTTAATATGGCTTTCAGATTTGGAAGAGGATGAGGACGTGGTAGAAGAGGACAACTAGTTGCAAATGTTGAAGTGATGGAAGCTATGCAACAGATGCAAGCTAGATTGGAAGCATTAACAACAGGTAAGCATTAACAATAGGGAGAAATATAGACAATGGGGATGTTAGTGAGCCTAAGGTTGAAGTGGAAGGAGAGGAGGAAACTATGGCAATCACTCCTAAGATGAGATTCTTCCAATCAGTGTTGAGATCCACAGCTAGGCCAAAGACTGAGGTTTCAATATATGAGGGAGGATTGAATCCAAAAGAATTGATAGACTAGATTAATGGCATGGAAAAATTCTTTGATTATGAAGAAACAGAAGATGAGAAGAAAGTAAAGTTTGTTGTCACCAAGCTAAAAGGACATGCAGCACTTTAGTGGGATGGAGTGCAGGTAGAAAGAAAGAGTCTTGGCAAGCAACCAATCAAAAATTGGAATAGGATGGTAGCAAAGTTAAGAGGTAAGTTTCTACCAAGTAATTATCAGCAAACCTTGTTCAGACAGAAGCAGAATCTTAGACAGAGGTCTATGATAGTGGGAGAATATACAAAGGAATTCTATAAGGTAAGCATAAGAGCTAGACAAACTCAGAATACATATGAGAAGGTGGCTAGATATGTGAATGGTCTTAGGACGGACCTTCAAAATGAGATAAGTATACTATCTCCTAAAACAATAGAAGAAGCTTATCAGATAGTACTGAAAGCTAAAGAAAAACTCATGAGGAAGTAGTCTACCAGAGGAAGAAGTACTTTCCAAGGGAAAGGAAGCCAAGGTGGTAGAGGAAGATCTACAACACCTAAAGATGGAGCTAGTAGCAGCTCAAACCAACATGCACCCACAAGAGGTGATGGAAATGGCAGAGGGAGTTTTTCTAGGGGAAGAGGAGGCAGAGGAAGAGGAAGAGACGTAAGATGTTACAGGTGTAACAAACTAGGACACAGAGCTTTTGAGGGTCCAGAGAATGCAGGAAAAAGTCAGAGGAATGCAATTGTTGCTTAAGTTGAGGAAGAAGCAACAGTAGTGAGAAGAAGAAAATATACCAGATAGAGGAGAATCTTTGGTAGTCAATAAAGTTTTGCTCAAGCCAGGAAAGGAGATAGTTGAACCATCTCAAAGAAATACTTTTTTCAGAACAGTGTGTAAGGTTCAACGGAAATGTTGTCAGATGATCATTGATAGTGGCAGCACTAATAATTTGGTCTCTACAAAAGTGGTGGAGAAATTGAAGCTGAAGACAATGAGACATCCAACACCTTACAAGGTGTCATGGTTACAAAAGGGATATCAGTTGTTAGTGAATGAATAGTGTGAAGTGGAGTTGCAGTTGGGCAAATATAAGGATAAAATTGTATGTGATGTGATGCCTATGGATGAGTGTCACATATTGCTTGGAAGACCTTGGCAATATGACAGAGGAGCTATGCATGATGGGGAAAGAAACACCTACAAGTTTGGTAAGGATGGTGTCAATCATACATTGTTTCCTATGGGAGAAGAGGATGCATCAGGAAATAAGACTAATCCAAAAACTCTATTACTAGGAGGAAAGGAATACTTATAGTAGATTGAAGAGAATGAGGTAAATTTTGCTGTAATTTGCAAGCCCAAGGTAATAATGACTTCTACTAAAGTTTTTGATTTACCCATTGAGATTCAAGAAATGTTGGACAACTATTGTGATATCATTGTTGATGATTTGCCTAATGACTTACCACCCATTAGAAGAATTATCCATCATATAGATTTGATTCCTGGAGAAAATATACCTAACAAAGCAGCTTACATAATGACTCCCACAGAAAATGAAGAGGTTATAAAGCAGGTTCAGGAACTGCTTGACAAAGGACTGATCAGAGAAAGCTTGAGTCCTTGTGCAGTACCAATAGTGTTGAGTCCAAAGAAAGATGGAGGCTGGAGAATGTGTATTGATTCAAGAGCCATCAATAAATTCACAGTCAGGTACAAATTTACTTTACCTAGAATTGAAGATTTGATGGATTGTTTGAGTGGAGCAAAGTATTTTACAAAACTAAATCTTAAGAGTGGGTATCATCAGATAAGGATAAGAGAAGGAGATGAGTGGAAAACTACTTTTAAGACAAATGAAGGATTGTATGAGGGGAGAGTAATGCCTTTTGGGTTGTCAAATGCACCAAGTATGTTTATGAGACTCATGAATGAAGTTCTTAAAGAGTTTATTGGTAAATTTGTAATAGTATATATGGATGATATATTAGTTTACAACAGGTCTAAGGAGAAGCACATGAGACATCTGAATTATGTCTTACAAAGGTTACAACAAGAGAAATTATTGCTGAATTTGAAGAAATGCTCATTCATGAAGGAGGAATTAGTGTATTTGGGTTTTGTTGTTTCTGCTGAAGGATTGAAGATGGATCCAGAGAAGATCAAGGCAATCATGGAGTGGTCTTCACCTAAAAGTGTCTTTGAGGTAAGAAGTTTTCATGGTCTTGCTAGTTTTTATAGGAAATTCATAAGGAATTTTAGTAAGATCAATGCTCCTATTATTGAGACCATAAAGAAGGATAAACATTAGATGGACTGCTAAAGCAGAAAAGAATTTTCAGCTGTTGAAGAAGAAGATCACTGAAAAACCTATTTTGGTTCTACCTGATTTTAGTAAACCTTTCCAAGTGAAATGTGATGCCAGTGGAGAAGCTATTGGGGGTGTTTTAAGTCAAGAAGACAAACCTATAACTTATTTTATTGAAAAGTTGAATGATTCAAAGAAGAAGTATTCTTCTTATGATAAAGAGTTCTATGCAGTTGTGCAGTCATTGAAGAAGTGGAGACATTATCTAATGTCAAAAGAGTTCATACTTTATTCAGATAACCATGCATTGCAGTATATTATGCAGTAGCCAAAGCTTAACCAGAAACATGCTAAATGGGTAGAGTATCTTCAAGGTTTCCATTTTGTCTTGAAGCACATAAATGGCCAATCAAACAAAGTTGCAGATGCCTTAAGTAGGAGAAATGTATTACTTCAAGAGAGTCAAATTCAAGTGTTGGGTTTTGATTTCCTTAAAGAATTGTATGAGATAGATTCAAATTTTAAAGAGGAATTTGAAGCTTGTAAGAATCCTGTTTTAATGGATAGGAATGAATGGTTGGATTATTTCTTACAAGATGGACTGTTGTTTAAAAGAAATCAGCTGTGTATACCAAACTGTTCTATGAGGGAGAAATTAATCAAAGAGAAACATAGTGGTGGACTTGCAGGACATTTTGGTATAGAGAAGACTTATGAACAGTTGAGCAGATTTTATTTCTGGCTGACAATGAGACCTAAAGTGGAAAATTATGTGAAAACTTGCAAAATATGTCAATATGCAAAGGGAAGAAGCCAAAACACAAGTTTATATGTTCCATTACCAATTCCAATAGGCCTTGGGATATGGTAAGTATGGATTTTGTTTTGGGCTTACCAAAGACTCAAAGAGGAAATGATTCAATTTTTTTTGTAGTGAACAGATTTTCAAAAATGACACATTTTATTCCATGTTATAAAACTAGTGATGCTACTCACATTGCAAATTTGTTTTTCAAGGAGATTGTAAGATTGCATGGGTTGCCTAACAATATTGTCTCATACAGGCATTCCAAATTTGTTGGACATTTCTGGAGGACATTGTGGAAGAAGTTGGGAACTAAACTAAGTTTCAGTTCTTCCTATCATCCACAGACTGATGGAAAGACTGAAGTTGTGAACAAGAGTTTGGGTAATCTTTTAAGGAGTCCTACTGCAGAGAATCCAAAGCAGTGGGATCAAGTGTTCGCACAGGCTGAATATGCATATAATGACTCACCTAACAGGAGTAAAGGGCAGAGTCCATTCCATATAGTTTATGGAATGCATCCAAGAGGAGTATTTGAGTTAAGAAACTTGGGAAAAGATGAGATGAGAAGTGCATAGGGAGAAGATTTTACTTCAGAAATGCAAGAAATACATGAGCAATTGAAACAAAAGCTACATGATAGAAACATCAAGTACAAAACAAGAGTAGACATGAGAAGAAGAGAGGTGAACTTTGCAGTTGGAGATTTGGTTTTAGCACACCTAAGGAAGGAAATATTTCCAAAGTGGGAGTATAACAAATTGAAGTTCAAGAAAATTGGACCATGTAGAGTATTAAGGAAATTTTCTACAAATACATATGAAATTGAATTACCCCCTGATGTTGGAATATCTCCAATTTTCAATGTTGCTGATCTGTACAAGTATGAAGGTGAAACTGCAAATGATACAGAAAAGGATCAGGAGACAGGAAATTGATTGGGTAAAACAATTACCTACATCGAAGGAATTATAGCCAGAAAGGGTTATGGACAAGAAAGTGTTCAAGAAAGCCAGAGGACAGGAGTACTTTCAGTATTTGGTCAAATGGAAGGATCAACCAATTGCTGAAGCTACTTGGGTAACATAAATCATACTACAGAAATTGGGTAGTTTTGTAGAAGAGCTCATGGACAGGAGCCCATGAAGAATTTTGTCCTCAGGAGTTTGATGCAAGAGCATGAGACTTGGAGGGAAAAGGCTTCAAACTTATTCCAAAAATACAAAAAATTCTACAAGCAAAGGAGTGGGATCCTTTAGCCATCAATTTCCATGTTTTTCTAGTTAAGCATAGAGCTAGAATCTAGGGTTAAATCATTATGTACTAAGTGTTAATTAGTTAGCTGTAGTGGAGATTCTCGAGGAGAATACCTCGTAGAAAAGATAGGATTAGTTAGCTGTAGTGGAGATTCTCGAGGAGAATACCTCACAGAACACATAGCAGTAATAAATTTTAGCCTCCGTTTTAGGATCTGGTTGTTAAAACAAGCTAGTATATATGTAAATTTTATGTTATTGTAAAGGGATTTGGACCAAGTGGTTTTATCTCATATTGCTTAAGAAAACAGGAATATATCTCTTTATATTGGTCAATCCCGGAGGCATTGTGATATCCGAAAACCTTTCTGTGCATCTGAACATCTGTTTATCAGTTAAATCTTAAATTTATGCGTATCTTTGGCTTCACGCAACGTTTTTATTTTACGTCTTTACAACAGTGGTTCAGCCTGGTTTCCTAGTTAATAATTTGATTGAAGTCAATTTGAATGTGTTTCCTTCATATCGGCATGCTCTTTTTTCCATTTTACGCGTCGTTTAGCCCTGCAAGCTAAATTCTGGTTTACACTAAGAAACAGTGAAAAACCTAGTCCGAAATTGGAATCCGGACTTGAAATCTTGTTAAATGTGGCTAATATCCATATCGGGTCCGTAAGTGCTATCGCATCACAACGCTTCAGTGGAGAGGAACTGACCTTTTGAACAGCTGAAATCTGATGTTGCGACACATTCGGATCCGAAACATTATAGAGGAGGATTTATAACCTATCAGGTCTGCAAAGTGTTATCAGATTGCAATTCTTAAGCGGAAGGAGCCTAGCAAGGGAGCGTTGAGACTGTCGATTGCAATCACCAATAATGCTACAATGTTATCGCATCGGAAAAGGGCCATTAGCATAACGCCAATAGTGTTATTCCATCTCTTATGGAATAAACCCCACCGATAGTGTATATGCTTGTTAACACATTCCTTTGAGGAAAATAGCACCGATAGTGTTAAATGAAGTGCCGACAGTGTTATTCCATGTCTCATGGAATAACCCGCCGATAGTGTATTTTCCGTTATAATTGCATTATGGGCAATTGAACCTGCTAGTAGTGTATTTTACACATATTTGCATATTTTCCATTCAAAACAACGTTGATAGTGTATTACATAATTCCTATGGAATTACAACTCCGATAGTGAGAAAAAGGGGCTCTATTATGAAATTGCACCCGATAACAAGAGTTGGGCCTATTAAGGCAAAAGGATTGGTAATAGTGGCTAAAAAGGGGAAAATTTATAAAACAGTAAGTCTAGGAATACATGACTGATACTCCAATTGGGATTGAAGAAGAGATACAACCAGAATTAGAGGAAATTGTATCAAGGTTTGAACATTTGTCTATATTGCCTGCACCGAGGCCACCAAAATGCATAAGCACACTATATTAATTTAGATCAAATATTGTTACATTAAGAGTACATGAATGATATCTCAAGATATAGAAACTACTTGACCGCATAACCAATGAATTGAGTGAATCTCTCAACACGCCATTAATATATGAGAAACAATAATTTGACCAAATATCTCTCAAGCCAACAATATCTAATCAACTCCCTAAAGACTAAACAAACTCCTCCTCAAGTTGATCACACCTAACATGAGTAAGAGTTAGATACTCTAACACTTTTCCCCCCCATATATTTTTAATGCCTCTTTTATCCTCCTGTTTAGTTTTAACTCATTTTATAATTTTATTCTTTATTTTCTTTTATCTTTATCTTTTTTATTTTTCACTCATTTATTATTTTTACTTTCGTATTTATACTATATATTTCTCGATATTTATTATTATTTCTCACTCTTTTTGTATTATGGATAAAAACAAAAAATCAAAGTGCTAAATCTATGGATGACAATATTGTTTGTTGTATATATTCTTAGAATCGATTTGCAAGTAGTTCCACCCATGTTTACTTAAATCTATACTCCACTATTTACATTCTTCCGATTTATTTTTTTACTTAATTTCTGATTATTCCCTGCTGCATTTTAAACTCGCTTTATATCTTTATTATTTATTTGATTTTATCTTCATATTTTTTACTTTTTATCTATTTATTACTTTTATTTTTATCCCTTTATTATTTATCCTCCTTTTTATATTTCTTCATTTTTTAAAATTATGGCATATATATATATATATATATATATATATATATATATATATATATATATATATATACTTTACTATTGTTCTCTTTTATATTTACTATTTACATTATTATGTATAATATTTATATTTTAAATGTGGGTTTTATTAATTGTAATTTTTTATCTAATTGTAAAGAAAATATTATTTTCATGTTTAAAGTATTAAAATTAATCGACAATAGCTTTATATTGAAAATAATTGTGTAAGTATATTCACTAGTTACAAATTAATTAATTTTATCAATTTATATCATGGAATGACTATTAAATAATGAGAATGGATGTCAAAGTGTTGGGAAGATGAGAGATGCAACTCTCAGGTGAGACAAAGCTCAATTTGGAGAGACTACCTACTTTCGCACTTGCATTCATCCAACCCAAAAAATCCTTACATATATCGGATTAGAAAGTGGTTGAGGATTTTGAACAACCTCCTCATAAATAGTATCTAAAATCTACATAATCTCAATGAGAATGTATAATAATTTGATAACAATAATTTAATCTAGAAATTTCTCCATTATTTTAACACTCTCCCTTTATGGAGAAATGCATTTTCTAACACACCTAAGTGATTTCAAAATAGTTCATACTTTTCCTTTCCAATATATTTTGTAAAGATGTCAACACGTTTTCATTTGTATTACAATAAACTAAATCAATTTCCTTATACTATATCTTTTCCCTGACAAAATGATAATCAATCTCAATATGTTTTGATCATGCATGGTACATAGGATTGTTGGCCAGTGCGATGGAGCTTTTATTATCACACTTGATAACCATTGATGTTTTATGTTCGTCTCCCACATCTTCAAGAACTCACCTCAACCGAATTGCTTAACAAGAAGTGCTGCATAAATCTTTATATTTGGCTTTAGTTGGTTGTTTCTAAATAATCTATTTCCCGGTCTCAGATCCATCATTGAATGCATATCTTGAAGTTGATGTTCTATCATCGGGATTTCTAACCCAATTTGAATTAGAATAACCTACCAACTCAACATAAAAGTCATCAATATATTTAATACCAAAATTAGCAGCCCTTTCAAATATCAAAGGACTTTCTTAACTTCTTTGCAACAACTTTCAAGTGCTTGGCCATAAATTGACTTACGATGCTAATTTAATATATATGCCTAGGCTAGTTGTAGTGAGATAGTTTAGACTTTCCACCAACTAACGATATAATGTACCATCCACCTATTTAGTCCCGTCATCATTGTAGAGTTTGACATTATGTTCTAAAGGTCCTAACACTGCCATACATTGATCCATTTTAAACCTTTTTAGAATCTCTCATGAATATTTATTTGTGTAACCAATTTTTTTTAAATTCTCTTTGCATTTCAAGGCCTAATCAATAGTGAAATTTGCCAAGGTCTTTTATTCAAAAACCTGTGACAATTCTCTTTTAACTTTATCAATCAACCTAGATGCAATTCCAGTTATAATGAGATCATCATTATAAAAGGAAATCAAAACAGCATGCTCCTTCTGATTTGATTTGAAATACATGTTAGGATCACATTTTCCTTTCATAAAACCCTTTTAAAGAAAGAAAGAATCAATCTTCACATACCAAGGTCTTGGTGTCTATTTTAACCCATATAATAATTTCTTTAGTTAAAGAAAAAAATGCTCTTAACCTTTTTTAACAAATCCTTCTAGTTTAACAGGAAATACTTCTTCAATCAGTTCCCCATTCAAAAAAGCAGACTCAACATCTAGTTGATGTAGTTTCCATTGATACTTTTGCAGTTAATGCAATCATTAATCTAATTGTGTTTAGCTTTGTTACATGTGAAAAGGTTTCATCATAATCAATTCCATCTCTTTGTGATTAGCCTTTAATAGCCATTTTGGATTTATATTTATTTATACTTTCATCAAAATTAATTTTTTTTCTTGAACAACCATTTGGATCCTATGGGTATTTTATTTTCAAACAATTCTATAAATTCCCAAGTATCAATTTTCATTATGGACTCATATTCTTCCTTCATTGCATTTCTCCATTATTTATGCTCATTAGCCTATTCAAAATTAAAAGGTTCTATGGCATTCCTAACTTATGTCATTAAGGAATAGTCCTTATACCTTATGGGTATCTACATTTGGCATGATGACCTCCTTATTGATTCATTGCTTTCATCTCTTCTCCTTCTTTGTGGTGAATTATCTCCTTCTCCTCATGTGTTATGGTTGCTTGAGGTGTTAATGTCACTATATTATTCCTCCTATTTATGTTCCTATTTATCATCTACCTCTTCCTTGACATCATTATAATCAAGAGGAATATGCCATGAATCATAGTTGTTATCCTTATGGCATTCAACTGCATGCTCATGAAATAACACATTTCTATTTGCAAAAAACTTACGTGTAGTACTTGATGAATGCACCTAATGTATATTCCCCCCCTTGATCTAATCAGATGATCGTGATGTATTTTTATGTTTGCCTCTCAACCAATTTTTAAAACTCTTTAAAATATTCAAATACATCACTTTTATTTCTTATGAAATACACCCAAGAATATTTTGTGCAATCATCAATAAAGATCAAAAAATAATATGCTACACCTAATGCTCTTGTCTACATAATCCCACACACATTTCCATGCACAAGTCCAAGAATATCCCTTTCTCTTCTATTTGTATGAGTATGAAACTCTTCCCTATGCATCATCCCCAATGCACAACTTTCACATGCAGAATATTCATTCTTAAACATTGTGAGTCCCTCCACCATTCTTTGTTTCTGAAGTAGCAACAAATCATGATAACAAAGGTGGTCATACCTTTGGTTCCAAAGAACTTTTGTTATCATGGTTGTGGATTCCAATGCTTTATTACTTTTTCTTGTACAATCAATCTTTTATAAACCTCCAATTCTTGCCCCTACTGTAATAACCTTGAAGTTATCCTACATATATTTTACCACACATTGTGACTTTACAAATTCTACCTTTATATTCTAATTTGTTATAGTGGAAACTGAGATTAGGTTTTTCTTAATTATAGGCCCATACATCACATTGTGAATTTGTTTAGTAGAATAATTTGGTAATGTTATAGACACATCACAATACCCTTTAATTTGGTGTGAATGGTCATCCCCAAGATACTTATTTGCACCATTGTTAGTTTCATGGATATTTTCAAATCAATGCTTATTATAAGACATATGGATGGAGGCTCCAAAATCTAAAATGATGCATTTGAATCATCTATTTTGCAGTAGACAATGTGGCTTATAAAATAAATAGTCTAAGATTTTTGAAGTCATCATTCATTTCTTCTCCTTTATCAAAAAAATGACTAGTGTTCCTTCTGTTTCAATGTTTGGATTCACGATACTTTCTTTTGAAATAATCTTTAGAAGAGTGCCTAGGCATGCCGTAGTATTGAAATTTAATTCTAATATTAGCCTTTGAGAGTGTCATACTTTTTCTTGGCTTTGTCAATGGTGGCTTTCCATCTTGTGGAATTCCTCCCTTACTTCTTGTTGAGGCCTCAAACCTCCCCTTGATTTCATAAAAAATTCAAGAAGCCCCCATATGAATTTTGTTATTGTCACTTTTGAAAGTTTTTTTTTGTTTTGAGTGATTTTAGCTTTTCTTAGTTTTCATTTTCGATTCCCCATTATTTGAACTCCAATAATTTTCCAATGATAGAGTTTTTTAATCCTAACTCTTGGTTCAAAACTTGTGTTCTCTCAAATGTCATTCATTTTCACTGGTTAAGTGATGTGGAAAATCATTGATACACTTGGAGCTCCACGTGGCATTCCCACTATCTTTGGAAAAAGGGAAAAACATTATATATATGTATATATATGTGAGATCAAATGTCATTGTGTGTGATGTGGAAAATCATTGATACACTTGGAGCTCCACGTGGCATTCCCACTATCTTTGGAAAAAGGGAAAAACATTATATATATGTATATATGTGTGTGTGTGTGTGTGTGTGTGTGTGTATATATATATATATGTATATAGATATATCTATATATATAAAATTGTAATACTAATAAAAATAAAGAAACTTTATTATTAGACTTTTAAAAACCTTTTTTATATATTATATATTGTAATTAATTTATATGTATATTTCTATTAGACATTTATTATAAAACATGTTAAGGGTGAATGCATGAAGATGGGTTACATTTTTGGGCCAAATGTCACGATGAAATTTCAAAATTTTTCCATTTTAACGAATTGAAGCCCTCAAATTTCATATAAGCATTGTGAATTTTGATTTAGAGTAAAAAGACAATTTGTATTCAATTCTGCATTATTTGAACTCCTCCAATAATTTTCCAATGATAGAGTTTTTTTATCATGACTCCTGGTTCAAAACTTATGATCTCTCAAATGTCATTCGTCTTCATTGGTTTAGTGATGTGGAAAATCATTGATACACTTGAGCTCCACGTGGCATTCCCATTGTCTTTGGAAAAAGGGAAAAACATATATATATATATATATATATATATATATATATATATATATATATATATATATATATATATATATATAATACTAATAAAAATAAACAAACTTTATTATTAAACTTTTAAAAACCTTTTTTTATATATTATATAGTGTAATTAATTTATATGTACATTTGTATTAGACATTTATTATAAAAACACATTACAGAATATATAAGGGTGAATGCATGAAGATGGGTTACATTTTTGGGCCAAATGTGGTGATGAAATTTGAGAATTTTACTCTTTTATCGAAATGAAGCCCTCAAAATTCATATAAGCATTGTGAATTTTGATTTAGAGTAAAAATACTATTTGTATTGAATCATGTTGTTGTCTTTATGATATTTTTTGCAAAAAAAATTAGTATTGTATAATATGTCAATTTTCCATTAAATGAAATATTTGTCCTTGCAAATTTTCACACATCTTAAGAGGTATGTGTGTGTTCACTTAGCATAAATTAGTCTAAAATGTGTATATATATATATATATATATATATATATATATATATATATATATATATATATATATATATATATATATATATATATAGATATATATAAGCATGATCTACATGGAGAGAGCTAAGAGAGCTAAGTTTTTCATATTAAAGATTTATTTTTTTATGCAATTTTCTTTTTCGAAGTTTGCAAAGTAATATATCAATTGCATTTTGTAGACACATGTGTTCATGTAAGGTTGTTTTAAACTATTTAAATAAATTGAAAAACCAAGAGTACCCTTTTGAAGAGGACTCGTGATGCAGGAGCATCCAGATAAGGGCACCATGACTGGATGTTGGTCTCCGCCAAGGTGGAAAGATTTCTCAGTGTTTGGTTTCTTTATGTTTAATTGGTCAAAGCAAAATGTAGGGAATTGTTGGTTTTTTTTAATTTCATTATTAGTTAGGGAATAGTATAGTTAGTTAGGGTCACTGTCACAATTGTCTGTCTTTTAGTGAGCAATTATCTTATAACTGTTTCTTTCATTTAGAACAAAAAAAAAGGACATCCATGCAATTGTAAAATCTTGCAGCATAAGAAGAACCAAATTAATTAATTGTTATGTAACTAATAAAAGAAACAACTGAAGCGTAACTATACACAGTTCAGGTAACTGTGGGGAAACAGTACAAATATGAAATGTAAATTATTTTGAGGGGTTCAGCATATGCGAACAGAAGTACAACACAGAGAATCATTTTTTTTTTTCATCTAAGTCCATCTATAACTGTTCACTGTAACATTCATTTACTTTTTGGTCCTTAATCATTGAGTAAGTTAAACTAGGCAAACATTGCGCAATCCTATACTTTTCATTATTTCTTTTTTTCAAAGAACAGAACGTAGGCAAAGAAAATTGCACGAGTACTTCCAGTCCGAAAGGCTAGCAAACCACACACAGAGTTCATGAACGAAAGAGCCAAGCACAATTACGAACAGCTCGACCAAGAATGAGACTATACATGCTCGACAACAAAACCCAAGACAGAGGTAACAAAATATAACCAAATCCACTGTTTAATTCTTTTCATTCCAACAACAAAGATATTTGTATACATATAATAGTCCAGGGTTAACCTTCGAATGGCGAAAGAACCAAACAAACCAACAGAACCCTAAGGGTGAGGGTTTTGGACAGCCACCCTCCAACATAGAGTTTTACAATTACAAAATTTGTGGAAATCAAACAAGGGTTTGTACCAAACTAACCCAGGTCGCATAGCGACGACAGAGGAGTATAAGCGAACAAGAACTGGGACTCTGTCCAACAAAACCGACAAAGACTAATAATAAAAACAAGTTGATAACAGTGGCAGAGCCTACCAGGAAAGAGCCGTAGCGCTCACACCAACCATGCCAAGGAATGAACCCCCAACCTGTACAAGCAAAGCAGGGTAGCATCGTCAGGAAAATGTCAGTAGAGTGAAAGGCGAGAAGAAAACAAAGAGCAAGGAATTGTATGTACATTGGAGAAATTGTTACCTGGAGGTTTAGACACGCAGAGAGACTGCAAACCCATTGAGCCACAATCTACGGTGACAACCTGAGACCGAGGAGCAGTCTTCATTAGAACCAGAGTAAGACAAGGAGGGAAAGTAAATCATGGAGAGGCAGCATACCTGAAGAGGACTGCGAGCAGAGGAGGCCACTGCGACTGTGACCTGTAGCATGCAAACCCGTTAAACAAATTTGACAACTAGAAGGACCTCAATAAAAAGAGAATAGTGGAGCAGAAACTAGTTTAGCAACCAACAGACAAAGACAGTAGCCATTTTCTTACACAGACGAGCAGAACCATCACTCTGTGCCCAAGGAACCGAGCAAATAAGTCACCAAAAGAAACAATGGAGCCACACCAACAAGCAGCACAGCTCATAGCCGGCGCACGCAAAGCCTGTGGCTCATTTCCTTCCATCCACGGCACAAAAACTCACTTCCAGACTAAACCCTCAGCACAACAAAGTTGCAAGAGCGAAAATGAAAGAATGACATGGAAAATAGAGTTTTGGCGTAGACCAAGGAATGAGAAACAAAAAACGAGGCAAGTACTGCCAGCTGAGCATAATTAAAGACCCCCATAAATGCCACCTAACGAAGTCCAGAATCATCCTAAGATTAACCACTAATCACCACTATTAAGTCCCAAGATCATCTCTTAATCATTTAATTATTGATTAGTGTATTATTGTGTTGTTGATAAGCATTATTGTGTGGAATTGCGGGTTGGTCCCATCATAGTGGTATCAGAGCAGGATTTAGTGTTTCCTTGAGAAATGGAAGTTGGAAGACGAGGACGTGGAAGAGGTGCTCAGAGAGTAGCAGATGAAGGATTGTGAGAGGAGATCAGGATCCTTACTGCCTGTTTGGACGTAGTTGAAGCGGGAAGGAGAAGGGATCCAGAGGTAGGAGATGACAATGAAGAAGAAGCCATAGTGACAACAGATGGATCGGATGAAGAAGGGCCAAAAATGAGACTGTTGAGCTTGGTCCTATTGGTGAGCAGCAAGCCTAAAAAAGAAATCCCAAATTATGACGACAGCTTGTCCACAGAGGTTCTGTTGGACTAGATTAGCGAAATGGACAAATATTTTGAGTGTGAAGAGGTTAGTGAAGATCAGAGAGTTAAGTTTGCTGCAACAAAAATGAAGGGACACGCAGCCCTGTGGTGGGACAGTGTCCAAATAGAGAGAAGGAGGATGAACAAGTTGCCAATCAAAAAATGGTCAAGGATGGTGGCCAAGTTGAAAGGCAGATTTCTGCCTAAGGATTACTAGATTGCACTACATTGGCAAGTGCAGAATCTGAAGCAGAAAGGGATGATAGTAAGAGAGTACACCGAAGAATTCTACCAGGTAAATTTAAGAGCTAGTTATACGGAGGACACCCCAGAGAAAACAACCAGGTATGTGAATGGTTTAACGTTAGAAATATTAGATGAAATCAAAATTCTTTCCCCAAAAAACATAGAAGAAGCATATCAAAGTGCTATGAAAGCAGAGAAGAAGATCACTAGAAAAAATAATGCTAGGAGAGGATGGGGAACTAGTAGAGGAAGAGGTCAATCTTATGGCAGAGGATGAACTACCAGCAATAGTGAAGAAGGTTGCTCCAAAGCTTCCGGGACAGCAGAAAAAGGTGACAGCACAAGAGGTGGTAGGCCATATCAGTGAGGAAGGGGAAATGGCCGAGGCAGAGGAGCTAACTATCAATGCTACAAGTGCCATAAGTGGGGGCATAGATCTTTTTAGTGTCCTGAGGTAGAACAAGTTGGACAGAGAGGTGCGTATGTCGCACAGCCAGAGGAAGCAGAGGCACCTCCCCAAGAAGCAGAAAATGTGCCAGAAACAAGGGAAGCCTTAGTTTTGAACAAGGTGTTGCTGAAATGAGCCAAAGAAACAGCTGAACAAACTCAAATGAAAGCTTTGTTCTGGACAATTTGTAAGTCACACAGTAAGTGGTGTAAGCTGATTATCGATAGTGGAAGCACAGATAATCTAGTTTCCATAGAGATGGTGGAGAAGTTTGGGTTGAAGTGGTTGAAGCACCCCACTCATTACAAGGAATCATGGATGTAAAAATGCCATCAACTATTGGTAGATGAGTAATGCGAAGTGGAGTTTCATATCGGTAGATATAAGAATAAGGTCATTTGTGATATAATGCCAATGGATGTATGTCACGTACTACTAGGCAGGCCATGGCAGTATGATAGGAAGGTAGTACATGATGGGAAGACAAACTATTATAACTTTGTTAATGATGGGATCAAGCACACGCTTGTACCCATCAAGGAAGAAGAGACAGCGGAAACAAGCGGGACGAGAGTGTTACTGATTGGAAGAAAACATTTTTTGAAACAGATTGAAGACAGTGAAGTAAGCTATGGTGTTGTGAGAAGAACGAAGATGGTGCTGCTACACACAGAGGTGTCGGATTTGCCTGTGGAAATTCAGCAGATGCTGCAAGAGTTTAGTGATATAGTAGTGGATGACTTGCCAGATCAATTGCCTCCTAAGAGAATTATAAGTCATCATATTGACTTTATACCCGAAGTAAATTTGCTGAATAAGGCAGCGTATCGGATGAGCCCCAAAGGCAATGAGGAGATCAAAAAACAGGTGCAACAATTGCTAGATAAAGGGCTGATAAGGGAGAGTTTGAGCCCTTGTGCAGTTCCAACAGTTCTCGCTCCCAATAAAGGAGGATAATGGCAAATGTGCACATATTTGAGGGCCATCAACAAGATCACCATCCGGTATAGATTTCCACTGCCACGGATGGACGGCATGATGGACTGCCTAAGAAGGGCAACATATTTTTCAAAGATTGATTTAAAGAGTGGGTATCATCAGATTCGAATCCGAGAAGGGGATGAGTACAGTGTTCAAGACCAATGAAGGACTATATGAGTGGCTGGTAATGCCATTTGGACTAAGCAATGCACCCAGTATCTTTATGTGATTAAAGAATGAAATGCTGAAAGAATACATTGGGAAGTTTGTAATAGTGTACCTGGACGATATATTAATTTTCAGCAAGATGAGAGAGGAACACTTTTGATATGTTCAAAAAGTGCTAGAAAAATTGCAGCAGAACAAGCTACTAATAAATCTGAAAAAGTGTACTTTTTTGCAAAAAGAATTGGTTTATCTGGGTTTTGTGATTACAGAAAATGAGTTGAAGATGGACCCAAAGAAGATTGCAATAATTGTCAACTAGCCATCCCCGAAAAGTCTGTTTGAGGTACATAGTTTTCAAGGGCTGGCAAGTTTTTACCAAAAATTTATAAGAAATTTCAATGAAATCTGCGCACCTATGTTGGATACTATAAAGAAGGCAAGTCAGCCTTTTTGTTGGATCGAGGCAGCAGAAAGGAGTTTTTAGCTACTAAAGAAGAAGATCACAGAGAGACCAATCCTGAGATTGCCGGATTTTAAAAAGCTTTTTCAGGTTTGCTGTGATGTAAGCAATATGGCCATTGGAGCTGTACTTAGCTAAGAAGACAAACCTGTTACATTTTTTAGTGAGAAGTTAAATGAAAGCAGGCAGAAGTATTCATCCTATGTCAAGGAATTCTATGCTGTCGTCCAAGCACTGAGGCATTGAAGACACTATCTTCTCGGGAATGAGTTTGTTTTATTCTCGGATAATTTTGCATTGCAATATGTGATGCAACAGCACAAGCTGAATCACAGGCATGCTAAGTGGGTTGAATATTTGCAGAGTTTCACCTTTATGTTGAAACACATCAGTGGGCAGGCCAACAAGGTGGTAGATGCGTTGAGTAGAAGAGCCTTACTCTTGCAGGAGAGTATGATACAAGTGCTGGGTTTTGAGCACTTGAAAGACTTGTATCAGACTGACATGGATTTCAAGGAGGCTTATGAAGCATGTTAGAATCCTTTGGTAAGAAATAATAGTTCGTGGTTGGACTATAATTTGCAGGAGAAGCTGTTGTTTAGAGGAGGACAGTTATGCATTCCTGACTATTCAATGAGAGAAAATATCGTTTGGGAGAAGCCCAGTGGAGGTCTAACCAGACATTTCGGCATAGACAAGACATTAGAGCAGCTCAACCATTTTTATTATTGGCCAAAAATGCGAAGGGATGTGCAGAGATTTGTGACCAGATGTAAAGTGTGTCAGTTAGCAAAAGGACACAGTCAAAATACGGGACTTTACATGCCATTGCCCATTCCAAGTAGACCGTGGGACTCAGTCAGCTTGGACTTCGTCTTGGGTCTACCAAGGACACAATGGGGTTATGATTCGGTGATGGTAGTAGTGGACCAGTTTTCGAAGATGGCACATTTCATCCCTTGCAGAAAAACTAGCGATGCCACTCACGTGGCCCACTTGTTCTTTACAGAGATCGTCAGACTACATGGTCTACCTAAGTCCATTATCTCTTACAGGGACGTGAAGTTTACAGGGCACTTTTAGCGCACCCTGTGGAAGAAGATGGACACGCAGTTAAGTTTTAGATCTGCTTATCAGCCGCAGACCAACGGACAAACCGAGGTGGTAAATAGGAGTCTGGGAAACCTGCTACGAAGTTTGATTGGTGAAAATTCGTGAATGTGGGATCGAGTAGTTGCCCAGGCATAGTTTGCTTATAACAACTCACCCAACCATAGCACGTGTTACAGTCCTTTTCAGATCTTGTATGGCATGCATCCTCACAAAGTGTATGAGTTATAAGATCTAGGACAACAGGAAAGATGGAGTGCTGATGGGGAAGATTTCGCTAAAGCGATGAATGATTTGCACGAGCAGGTGAAAATAAAATTGCAGGATAGCAATAAAAAATATAAGCAGCGAGCAGATTCGAAATGGAGAGAAGTGTAGTTTAATGGGGGGTATCAAGTCCTCGCGCATTTGTGTAAGGAACGTTTTGCGAGAGGTGCCTATAATAAGCTGAAGTACAAAAAGAGAGGCCCCTACAAAGTTCTTCAGGAATTTTCAGCAAATGCTTATGAAATACAGCTGCCACCATGAATAGGCATTTCGCCCATCTTTAATGTGGAAGAACTGTTTCCATACACTGCTAATTCGGAGGAAGATAGTACAACAAGGTCTACATGGGACACCCAAGATGGAAGTGAGACTTGGATGAGACAAATGCCTTACGTTCAGCCCCCCGAAATCGAGAGGATCCTCGACACTCAGGTGGCCAAGCGAACTTGGTGAAAGGAGTATCAGCAATATTTGGTCATGTGGAAGAACCATCCTATTGAGGACAGTACATGGCTTAACGCCAGGCAGATAGAGCAGGCGGGTTATTCAGTTGAGAAGCTCATGGACCGGAGTCATGAATTCTTCTTACCCCGAAAGCCTGATGCAAAAGCATCCATCTAAGGGCACCATGACCGGGTGTTCGTCTTCACCAAGGTGGAAATATTTATCAGTGTTTGGTTTCTTTATGTTTAATTGGTCAAAGCAGAATGTAGGGACTTGCTGGTTTTTTTTAATTTCATTATTAGTTATGGAACAATATAGTTAGTTAGGGTCACTATCACAATTGTCTGTCTTTTAGTGAGTAATTATCTTATAACTGTTTCTTTCATTTAGAACAAAAAAGAAAAAAGACATCCATGCAATTGTAAAATCTTGCAGCGCAAGAAGAACCGAATGAATTAACCGTTATGTAACTAATAAAAGAAACAACTGAAGCGTAACTGTACACAGTTCAGGTAACTGTGGGAAAACAGTACAAATATGAAATATAAATCATTCTGAGGGGTTCAGCATATGCGAACAGAAGTATAATATAGAGAATCATTTTATTTTTTATCCGAGTCCATTTATCACTGTTCACTATAACATTCATTTACTTTTTGGTCCTTAATCACTGAGTAAGTTAAACTAGGCAAACATTGCGCAATCCTATACTTTTCATTATTTCTTTTTTTCAAAAAATAGAATGCAGGCAAAGAAAATTGCACGAGTACTTCCAGTCCAAAAGGCTAGCAAACCACACATAGAGTTCACGAATGAAAGAGTCAAGCATAATTATGAACAACTCGACCAGGAACGAGACTATACATGCTCGGCAACAAAACCCAAGATAGAGGTAACAAAATATAACCAAATCCACTGTTTAATTCTTTTCATTCCAACAAAAGAGATATTTGTATACATATAACAGTCCAGGGTTAACCTTCGAACGACGGAAGAACCAAATGAACTAGCAGAACCCTAAGGGCGAGGGTTTTGGATGGCCACCCTCCAACACAAAGTTTTACAATTAAAAAATTTGTGGAAATCAAACAAGGGTTTGTACCTAACTAACCCAAGTCGCATAGCGACGACTGAGGAGTATAAGAGAACAAGAACTAGGACTTTGTCCAAAAAACCCAATAGAGACTAATAATAGAAACAAGTTGATAACAGTGGTAGAGCCTACCGAGAAAGAGCTATAGCGCTCACACCAACCATGCCAAGGAACGAACCCCCAACCTGTACAAGCAAATCAGGTTAGCATCGTCAGGAAAATGTCAGTAGAGTGAAAGGCAAGAAGAAAACAAAGAGAAAGGAATTGTATGTACATTGGAGAAATTATTACCTGGAAGTTTAGACGTGCAGAGAGACTGCAAACCCATTGAGCCACAATCTACAATGACAACTTGAGACTGAGGAACAATCTTCATTAGAACCAAAGTAAGACAAGGAGGTAAAGTAAATCATGGAGAAGCAACATACCTGAAGAGGACTCTGAGCAAAGGAGGCCACCGTGACTGTGACCTGTAGCATGCAAACCTGTTAAAATAATTTGACAACCAAATGGACCTCAATAAAAATAGAATAGTGGAGCAGAAACTAGTTTAGCAACCAACAGACAAAGACAGTAGCCATTTTCTTACACAGACGAGCAGAACCGTCACTCTGTGCCCAAGGAACCAAGCAAATAAGTCACCAGAAGAAATGACAGAGCCACACCAACAAGCAGCATAGCTCATAGCCGGTGCATGTAGAGCCTGTGGCTCATTTCCATCCATCCATAGCACAAAAACTCACTTCCAGACCAAACCCTCAGCGCAGCAAAGTTGCAAGAGCGAAAATGAAAGAATGACATGGAAAACAGGGTTTTGGCATAGACCAAGGAATGGGAAATATAAAATGAGGAGAGTACTGCCAGCTGAGCATAATTAAAGACCACCATAAATGCCACCCAACGAAATCCAAAATCATCCTAAGATTAACCACTAATCACCACTGTTAAGTCCCAAGATCATCGCTTAATCATTTAATTATTGATTAGTGTATTATTGTGTTGTTGATAAGAATTATTGTGTGGAATTGCGGGTTGGTCCCATCAACTCATAAATGAAGATATTGGTATTTTTTGAAATTTTTTTGTTGTGTATGTTTTATGATATCGATTTTTTACTCAACCTCTTTAAAATTGTTCAAACCGAAATTCAAGCATTATGTTTCAAAGAAATTAGATGAACAACATCATATGAATTCAACAATGTCAAACTCATATGCCATTGGATAGAATATTCCTTCATGAATCCAACATGATCAACTCAACCACCTAAGGACAACTTTTTCCCTAAGTCCACTAAGGTAGAAAATGGTGTTACAAGAAATTTTGTAGAAGGGGTGCTGAAAATCTAGATTTTAGGACTTTAGGGGCTCGATTGAGTACTTAAAGCACTCAATCAATTGCTTAAATTTCAAATTCAAATAGCTCGATCGAGGGTTTGGTAAACCCTTGATCGAGCCATTTACGTGATTAACAGGGGCTCGATCAAGCTAGATGGATCGATTGAGCCTTTATCAAAAATTTGTGAATCCCATAATTTAATTTTTTAGAATCAATAAAGATCTAAAATTTAATCCATAAATAATTTAACTTATTTTCCTAAAAATGAAAATTCAACTAGATCTAGGTTATGAACAACATTAAAAAAAATTTATGTTATTGCATCGAGATGCACATTGTACAACCCAGTATGGGGCAATGTGTAAGTATGTATGTCCGTGCTCAAAATATACCTTAGCATATACCTTTTGAATAGATCTTAAATTTACCTTCCACAAAAGTTTTTACCACATTTTAAAATTCCAAATTTTATTATAATTTTTGTTATCATATTATGTAGAAAACTTATTAAATTTAATATATAATTAAATTATTATTATTAAATTATGAAATCTAATATTAATATAAAAAAATTAATGTTAATATTATTAATTTTGGATTAAATATAATATAATATAATTTTTGTTATAATATATACTAGCACAACCACTTTAAAATATGTGGTTTATATATGTTGTAGGCATTAGGAAAAGATCCATTACCACAAAAAGAGTCATACAAGCTAACTCAATATGTTAATTTTATAAAACCTATTTTTTTTATAAATCTAAAATAATAAAATATAATATGTTTAAAATCCTGAAGTAATCATAACCTAAAGCTACCTAAAGAAATAAAACCTAAGCAATTTCAATTGAAATGCATGAAGCGCTTTATGTATCTTTGATAGAAGTAGCTGGAACATTAATATTTTCAAAAATTTTAGATAATATTTCCATAAAAAAATTATCATTTTCCCTCTAGGTGAATGTGCAACACACATTTGAAACTTGAATTTTCAATATGTATTATATAAATAAAATATATTGTATGACATCAAAATAAAAGAATTATTTAAACACAATATTTTAATTGTCAAAATATTTTACAAATTTTGAAATATAGAGAGAGAGAGAGAGAGAGAGAGAGAGAGAGAGAGAGAGAGAGAGAGAGAGAGGAACAAAAATATGGAGAGAGGGAGAGGAGGAGAGAGTGGAGGAGAAAGAGAGGGAGATCGAGAGATGGAGTTGGAGGGAAAGATAGGGAGGGAAGAAGTTCAAGACATATATAGAGAAAAAGGTGGAGAGAGAGAGAGAGGGAGTGTCAAGGGAGAGATGGATAGAGAGTGTGTATGTTTGGGGTGAGATAGAAAGACAAATAAGGAGAGATGTAGAGAAGGGGGGAGAGAGTGAGAGAGGGAGGGAGATAGTCAAGAGAGTTGCAGGACAGAGAGAGAGCGAGAGAGAGAGAGAGAGAGAGAGAGAGAGAGAGAGAGAGAGAGAGAGAGAAAGAGAGAGAGAGGAGGGGGAGAGATAGATGGAGGTGGGAGAGAAAGAAAGAGAGAGGAATTGAGAGGGAAGGTGAGATAGAGGGATGTAAGAAGAAAGACATAGAGAGAGAGAGAGAGAGAGAGAGAGAGAGAGAGAGAGACAAGGGAGATGGAGAGAGGGAGAGAGAGAGAGTGACAAGGGAGGTGGAGAGAGAGGGAGAGAGGAGAGTAGAAGGGAAGAGAGATAGAAGGGGAGGCAGTAGGAGAGAATGGGAAGAGAGAGAGAGGGATAGGGAGAGGGAGAGGGAGAGGGAGAGGGAGGGATATATAGATATATATGGAGAAACAATGTGTATGTTTGCCGGGTGATATAGAGAGACGAAGAAGGAGAGATAGAGGAAGATAGAGATATAGATGGAAGGGGGAGAGAGGGAAGAAGAGAGAGATATAGTGGGGGAGGGAGAGATATGTATATATGAAGAGAGAGAGTATGTGTGCATGGGGGGTGAGATATAGAGACAAAGAAGGAGATATGGAGGGATATATCGATATAGATGGAGGGGGGAGAGAAAGGGAAGAAAACTGGTTGCACTAGATGCATTGATTTCAATGTACTGATGTTGATTTATAATCCTATTTGATTTTTTGCATTAGATGCATTGATTTATGTGTAGATATTGATTTCTAATTATATTTCATTGCTTGCATTAGATGCATTGATTTATGTGTAGATATTGATTTCTAATTATATTTCATTGCTTGCATTAGATGCATTAATTTCAATAAAAATGTTAATTTCTAATCTTGCTTTATTGAGCTTGCATAAGATGCATTGATCTCAGTGTTGATGTTGATTCCTAATCCTATTTCATTGCTCCCACTAGAAGCATTGATTTCATTGTAGATATATATTTTTAATCCTATTTGATTGCTTGCAGTATTAGATACATTGATTTCAGTGTAGATATTGATTTCTAATCCTATGTGATTTTTTGTATTAGATGCATTGATTTCAATGTATATTTTATTTCTCATCCTATTTGATTGCTTGCAGTAGATCCATTGATTTCAATGAAGATGGTGATTTTTGATTTGATGTAACTAGATGTATGGTGTACATTATTCAAGGTAATTAGTTTAACATTGTGCATTGATTTCAGTGTAAGCACAATAAAATTATTGATGACATGCAGTATGGCTAAACTTTTGTAGATAAACTAAAAAAAAATAAAAATAGAATAAACCTTATATTTGTAACTTTTACATCTCCACATCTTTTAAAATTGAATTAGAACTTATTTTAATCATATTTGAGTTTTTTAAAATTGAATAGAACTTATTTCAACCATAAGGAATTGATTGAAATATTTAAAAAAGTTGTCCATGCAATGGTATATGGGTGGGTCACAATAAATTTCAGATATATATATATATATATATATAGATATATATATATATATTATTTATTTTTAAAAATTGAATTGTAATAACATACATGTTGATTGCACTAAAAGACACTTTCTACAAGCCAATATGAAGCATGATTGTAATTCTTTCCATGTTCAATATTAAATTGATACATGATATATTTTAGTTCATTTTAAGTATCAAAGTGACTTGCATCATAACTTAAGATTGTACTTATTTTCTTAGTCTATGAAACTAGAAATAAAAATTGTTATATTTTCTAATAAAAGTTATAATATATAGAAAAAAAATTAAATTAGCGAAATAATTTTAATAGATACATAAACTTCAAAAATTAATGAACATCCATAAACAAGATTAATAGAAATCCATAAACTGAAATAGTGAATGTATCAATAAACTATCCATATGAAAATATATACAAATTACAAATATCACATGAACATCCATAAATTGAAATAATAAGCATCCTTAAACTGTCCATGTATGAAAATATACAAAGTATGTATCACATGTGAATGTGCCCTATGAAATGAGCCTGAAAATATACAAAATATCCACTCTAAGTATCACCATAACTCCTATGTGAGTTCCATCGCTCAAAGTAAGTGTTCATAAGTTGGTATTGCAACATAACACATTCAAATTCAAACTAATTAGATCATTATTTGTACAAAATAAACAATATGTAAAAAAAAATATGATTTTGAACCACATTTTTAATTACATATACATGAATCTACTAACCTCAGCCGAGTCCAAATGCAATTCAGATAGGATGGGGGTCTGATGAATCTAGATTTAGTGCTCCCCTGCCTATGGCTTAAGGATTGGGACCTGCATCAATGGGCCCACATCATTAGTGCCTCTAAACCCATCACCCACTCATGTGTCCACATAACAGTGACATCAACAACACTTTGCATATGGGTCTGTGTACACAACGACAAGGACAAATTATAATTAGTCTACAAATTAATTAGCATAAATGTGTAGCTTGAAAAAGCAATTGTTGAAATCTTAAGTATAAAAAAGTTTACCTCAATTGTTAGTCCATGTGGTTGTACATAGTGACTCTCTTCCAGATGAGTGTTATGAGGTGGAGGTGGAGGTGGAGGAGAATCCATGGAAACATGCTCTAGTGTAGGATGGCTTGGCTAATCAAGTGGTCCCTCGATGACCTCATAAACTCATTCATGTAGTTGGCCTATGTCTACATGTTATCATGAAATTATTAATATAAATTCAATCTAATACGAACTAGAAATTAATATTAATAATTATGCATAATTTGACAATAAGAGTCAAAAGTTTCATAAATATATGTACTTGGTCTGTGTCATGCGGTTCGTGCACCCTCTAAGTGTCACAAATGACATCATGATACATACATGCATATGTCGAAAGCTTGGCAATGGGTAAATGCGTGAGAAATGAATCATTATATAAAGGCACTAGCGAGTCACGAGGCAATGGTGATGGTATCCTAATCTCTCCATCCAATGCAACACGTGCACTGACCAATGACATTCAAATGTTATCTGCAATAGTTTCCCTTGTCTCAACACCGAGTTGCGACAACTCCTCTAGCTCTATCAGTAAACCACACTTCAAGACAACAATGGCAAGAATCTCATAGGTGGTGGTACATGCCCAGCATCCCAACGAGCCCCATCGCGATCATAGGTACGTCCCATGGTGGTTCCATAATAAAAAGATTTGGTATCAGTGTAATTTGACCTCATATGTAACATGAACTCTGCATATATATGCTTGGAAAAATAAATGGCAACCTGGTCATGGTGGGGGAACTGGCCCCAAGCTCCAAGGAATCGATCATACATAAAAGGATGGCATCAACATTCCTAAAATATTTCAGTGGAATCATACCTCTATGTCTCGCAGGGCGATCTGAAGGGATGTCGAACAACTCCCCACAACATCAATTTTTTTGGTGGCCTCTTTCACCACCTCCCAAGTGTGTGGACCTCTAACCTCATGCTTGCTAATCCTTTGTATGGACTGTAGGAGGTGGCTAAGTGGGCTCGACCTCTGGTATGTCTTAATCAACCAATTGATGCTATCTAACATCAAAGATAAACTACGAACAATAGGTGAAATGGCAGTGATGCTACACAACTCTTCTGTGATCCACGTATGTTGGGTCATAACATCCTCTAATTTGATATGAGTTGTAGCACCATCCCATTGAGTGATCGATGTTGCACTATGATCCTCATCTTCAGCCTACAGAGGGTCTACAAATAATAAACGTAATTTAACATATATAATTAACAAACTAGAAGAATAATAACATATACATTACATTCAAACACATTAGTTGAAGACAATTCAAAAATTAAAGACAATTTCAAGACATAAACACTTAAAATTTAAAGAGGATTTAAAAATGCAGGAGGTGTACCTGAAATAGGTGAAGAAGGTCCACTAAAGGTATCATGATCATCAACAAAGATATAAACGTTGCCTCTGACACTCTGACTGGCGTCGGAGGCAGGATCTATGAGTGGAACATGCACTTTGGGTGGGCTACATGATCTATCACGAACCCAACCATGTATAACAGATCCCCTCACACTGCGAAAACCTGTAATTGGACTTTGTATATGGGATGCCTTTGCATATGACATATAATACATATAATACATACAAACTAATCCAAGAAAAAATGTTGGCTTAGAAAGAATCTTGACAAAAAAATCATTTCTAAACTCAAGCCGAATAATCTAGCCTAAAGTGTTAAACTTTAGAGTTCATTTTTTATAATTTATCAACCAAATTATTGAGCTCCAAGTAAAAATAATCGAAAGAAGGGATAAAATATACCTTCACACTTTTCTCGTTTCTAAATAATGCATTTTATTCACAGTGCATAAATATGTAAACATATATGTAAAATATTGAAATAAACATATGTACAAAACTAATAAAATTTCATGCCAACCAAATACTCCAATAGACTTGAAGTTATTATAATGTTTGACTTTGAGACATGACATGTACTAGTTGCAAGCACATGAAAGCAACTTTTCCTGTACAAAACACTACATAATGAAACAATATGGTACAAATTAGAAAATAGTTATGAACTATAGTTATGGTTATGTTGTACATATTATAAACCATTATAATGTGTAATATAATAAAACACATATAAGAAGCCTCACTATATAATAAACTATATAATATCACATGTTATGTATTATATATTCTATATTATATTATATTATATATATTACATTTAAGCACATTGTTTCAACCAATAATTATTTTTTGTTGAGAATGCAACAAGATGATGGAGCTTAGTGGAAAGAAGTCGCCTTCACTATGTGGGCCCGTAGGGTATTTTTGGCGTAAAGTCTATTTTTAGACTATGTCTATTTTTAGACATATGGATCATGGTCTATGAGTTGCAAGATGTTGTTTATGGATGATTGGTGATGTTGGGAAAAAATAGATGGAATTCTATTTTTGGTTCACAGCGGAGTGATCAGAGTCTATTTTTAGGCTGCCAGGCTAAAAATAGAAAAGTCAAATATTATTGTCTCATAATAATATTTAGACTATAAACTTTATCTTATCCTCTTGGAGCACTTCAGTTTGAGCTACAAATGTGGCACATGCAGCTGTCAGAAGGAAATACGCTTTTCTTGTGAGTCAGTTGAGCTATTGCATGCAGGACTTCAGTTAGAACTCATGTGGTTGAGTTTGGTGGAGTTGGATGTGGAGTTGATGGAGTTGTGTTCAATTTGACTTGGTTAAACTAGTTGTAATTAGTCTAACTGCAAATAGACTAGTGATGAGTGATGTGAATTAATTGATTAAATTAATTCACTAATTATTAACTCATAATGCAACTGAAGAATACATCAGTTAACTCAGTGCATGTACAGTTCAATGGAGATAGGTGTTAGAGGTTGAGATTGCTATCAGTTGTGACTATAGTTGTGCATGAGACTTTACACAATCAATGGATTGAGTATGCCCATGAGAATTGCATAGTATATGCCCAGTGATATAGCCTGTGCTCACGTGATTTTCAATGTGGGTGATTTTCACATGGTATTGTGCAATAGAGGTAGGCAAAGCAGTGGAGAATATTTGAACCTGTGACTTTTTCGGATCTGAGCTAGTTTTGTGCGTAACAGGTGGAGATAGTGTTGGATACTTGAGAGGAGTATTGTACTATGTATTGTTACATGTTCTCAATCATTAATATACAGATAGTGTGGGGTTTTCAGCTGTAAGCTTTCCCCGGGTTACATACTGTGTTAATGTGTGCATGCTATTGATGTTTCATTGTTTTTGATGTTGCTAAATTGATGATCAACGTAGAGGAGGTTATGTATTATGCATGTATTTCGCAATCGTGTATAATCGGGATAATCTCTGTGAATAAGTGTTTATTATTCAAAATTTCTACATGGTATCAGAGCAGTTGATCATCAGATCTACTATTCAGGAAGTGTTTACATCTTATTTCTTCAGGCAGAGTCTGTAATCGGGCCAGGTAGCCTCTGGATTCATCCTTCCTTTGGAAGGTGAGATATCCGGTAAAAGCCCATACAGTCAATCTTTGTACGAGAAATACTTTGTTCTCACGAATCTTAGATCAGAGGCGGTTGAGTTTGGAGCTGGTGGAATTCGAATTTGCAGTAGTGTTTTCTTGGTATCAACGAGGCAATGTCTTTCAACAGATTGCGATTGGAGTATGCTCTTGAGGGCAGCTCAAACTATATTGCATGGAAGGACAGGATGGAGGCAGTGTTGGATGATAATGGGCAGAAGGATTTCATAGAGGCTGATGTCCCAAAGCCTACTGATTCTACTCAAGTTGATGCTTGGAAAAAGAGGACAACAAAGTGTCGAAGGATTCTGTTGGAGGGCGTGAAGGATCACATTATGTCGAGCCTGCATGGAAAGGCTTCTCCATACTTGATGTGGAAAGCGTTAACAGATCTATTCCAAAGCAAGAGCGATAAGAGGAAGCTAGAACTTAAGGATAAACTCAGAAACATCAAATGTGAGAAGGGAGACGGTATGCCCAAGTATCTCATGAAGTTCACTCAGTGCAGAGATGAGCTGGGAAGTGTGGGGGTGACTGTCGATGATGAGGACTTGGTGAGCTTGGCTCTCCTTGGTCTTCCGAAGAGTTGGCATTCCTATCAGGACTCTGTCAATGGTCGGGAGAAATTGCCAGGATGGGAGAGACTTTGGTTAGATCTTGTGCAAGAGGAGATCAGGTGGAATACCAGGGACAGATCTTCATCAAAGGGACCTGATGAAGAAAATTGCGCTTTGGCTGCCAAAGTAAAGAAGGAGAAGAACAAGAAAGCTTCTCAGTCTGGTGCGAAAGGCAAGAAGCAAGACATGTCCAAGGTGAAGTTCTTTCACTATCACCAGCATGGACATTATGCGACTAATTGTCCGTAGAAGAAGAAGAACAAGCAAGCTGCTCAATCTGCAGCAGGAGAGGCTCTAGCCTCGTAGTTTGAGCTTGATTTTTCATTGATCGCATGCTTGGTTTCAAGTATGATGGGATTGGTGTGGTTCTTGGACAGTGGTGTGTCTTTTCACATGACAGGAGATCGCGATTTGTTTTTTGATCTGGAGGAGAAAGATCTTGGAGTGCACATCGAGATGGGCGATGATGGTAGATATAGTGCGACCGGTATCGGTACCATTTCCTTTGAGAGGGAGTTTGGTAAACCCTTCGTATTGAAGGAAGTGATGCATGTTCCAGGATTGAAGAAGAATCTTATCTCTGTGGCGATGTTAGAAGACAAGGGATATGATGTTGTTTTCAGCGAGGGAAATGCTTTCCTACGCAGCAAGACAACTGGAGAAACCCGGAAGATAGGGGTTTGAGTGAGGAACCTTTATCAGTTGCATGTAGATGGATGCACATCAATGGCATGCAAGGCAGAAGGATTGGTGAGCCGGGATGATGGCGAGCTTTGGCACAGGAGATTGGGTCACCTTCACCATGGAGCCTTGAAGATACTACAGTAGATCACTACAGGGATTCCTAAAGGCACTCTTGCGCAGTCAGATCAGTGCAAGGGGTGTACTTTGGGAAAGTTTTTGAAAGCCACCTTTCACGAGAAGGATAGTCACGCCGCGATGATCCTTGAGAGAATTCACACAGATATGTGTGGACCTTTCTCAGTAGCTTCGACAGCAAAACACAGGTATTATGTGATTTTTGTTGATGATTTCTCTCATAAGTGTTGGATCTTCTTCATGCAGAAGAAGAACGAGACATACTCAAAGTTCTGTGAATTCAAAGCACTGGTGTTACAGGGAAAAGTGTCTATATAGAACTGCTCTATCCCACTAAGGTGTGAGAGCTGCCTTAGAAACAAACAGAGAAAAGCTACTTATGTTTTTCCTTTATGAATTATAGATAGGGAGGAACAGAAAGACCAACCTCTGTCTTGCGCTAATCCCTCGATTCGATCCCTCTCTTCTTTGATAGTCCTCAACGACCTACTCCCTTGCACGCCCAGCTTCACAAAGTACCTGTAAGATCATGGAAGCATAGCACTATACAAAGACATGGATCTATAATCATAAACAATCTAGGATCAGATGTAAATTGACCATACAAATGTAATAAGCATCAATGATACAAAAGAATGGAGGAAAACTCAAATAGCTTTTATTGATAAACAAGAAAAGAGCCAGGAGGAGTTACAACCGGCTGTTCTAACCCAGCATCAACCTCCCAACAAAGAAGCCCCTCTTCACCTCAAACAAAGAATAGATCACCCAACAATCTGATGTTTATCTCAAGAAACCAACAGCAATTCCTTACAATATGCAAAATTCCAGCCTCCTGGATCTCTGGGATGAGGGATCCATATATAGATATATGTAAGGGGAATGAGTCAGCTTGTGATTTGACTAGTGTCCTCCCTCTGATAGTTCTTGCTTCCACTTGGAGACTGAAGGTCTCTTACTCATCCTTGGTCGAATTCAGTGAGGCAAGTGTCAGAGGAGAAGATTCTGGAAGCTTCCAATGTCTCTCCACCTCGTGGAATGACACTGCCATTTGTCATTTCTCACCCATCGCACCCCACAGAAGGGACTTTTGAAATGCAACACACCCTCACAGTGTATTTAGGTGAGATGCAACGCACTTAGCCAGTGGAGCAGCTACAATGATCCTGTTTTGACCAATTCTGAGTAGTTTCTCATGGAGAACTTCTGGGAGAAGCTGTAATTTGTTGACCTTGTTCCTTTAGGGGTTAAAACAACACTTTTAGGGACTTAGGAGCCCTTGGTTTATGGACATTTCATGCTTGGTGTTGTAGGGCACAAAAATGTCTATAACAGTTGCCCCCTCAAAGTATGAGGCCGTTAACCTTTTGGTGTCGGGTGAAATTCTTTATTATGAGGATCCGAAGTTCTTTCAATGCTGGGAGGAGACCTGTAATAAGTTACAATACAATACATTATCTTCATAATATTTTCAGGATCTAGCTGAGGCGGGCATTCCCATGCTCAGTTTTATAAATTCATTTTTAATGTACATAGGACAGACAATCGTCTAAGTATAGACTGATGACTCTGATAGAGCCATCATCCTTTTGAGTGGAAGATTATCTGTGCGACAATGATGTATGTCGGATAGGTAAATCCCTTCTGTGGACAGAAGCGATCCCACAAGCCCAATAGGGGTCTAGCAACAATCAATCAAAGCTACTACGCAGGTTCCTAACTGCAAATAACAAAAATAGGTAAAGAAGGACCTACTTAGGGTCCAATGCTAGTGTTGAAGAAGCGGAGCCACTTTCGTTCCCTGGTCTTGGCCGGTCACAATCCTTCGCTATCCTCGCGAACGGACACCTGCACACATAAAGAACTATATAAACACGAGCGTGAAATCTGATATAGGCAATTATATGTCAGTCAGAAAGGACATAACTTTACATCAAACACCATGTAAACGATGAAAGTGGAACCATAATAGTAGTCTTCTATTATTAATGAAAAATAGAGAAGAGTACAACCAAGGTTCTGACGCTGAACCTCTCCTCTCTCTGGGCACAGCTATGTGTGTCTTGCAATCGGCAGCATCACCTCTCTATGCTTCACTATCTCTAGCACAAAACTCTAACTCAAGAACTCTAGCACTTCGGGACTCACTCCCAGAACTCAGAACTCCCAACGAAAAACTCATCAAACTCTAGAACTAAGAACTCCAAAAACTAGCTTGTCAAATGCATGAGGACAAGCTTATATAGATGAAGAAGGGAGGAGGATACAATGAACCGGGACACCCATTGTGGATTAACATTATCCCTGAAAGCCATAAAAGATGGTGATAGGATAGAGCTCGACATCAGACTGATTTTCAATCCTCAAAAAAACTCCATGTAATGAAGGAAACAACAGTCGGGCGTGCATTAAGGCAAAAAGCATGACCAAATTTGGTTGGTGCGACCGCTGCTCTAAGACAGAGCGCCAATAGTCGCGCCCTCTTTTGAGGATTTTCATGATTGGCGCGGGTGAGACACTGGGAACTCGCGCCACTGGAAAAAGAGCACTTTTCAGGGGTAATTTGCAGAAGGTGTCTTCAGGGAACATGAAGTACACACTCAGGTGAATATAATGCAAGTGTTTTTAGACTTTGTCACTTCTTATAACTCCTGGGATGAGTCCTCCAAAGTACGACAAGAGGAGTAACAGGGATGGTGACAAATTATTGTGTAACAGATGCCCCCTAAAGCATGAGGTCCGAGAGGTAGTGAGGGGTGAAATGCTTTACAAGAACACACAAGAACACATATAGCTGCCGCCGAGCATCTGCATTGAGAAATATGACTGATAGTTCAATTACATGATGTACATGGTATGGTCGCAGCCATCCATAAGAGAGTACATAAACAATCTAGATCCATAGTATGGACGCAGCCATCTAGTTAGGATCAATGAATTGACTCAGGTATGGTCGCAGCCATCCAGTGAATGAGTCATGTATCAAGAATCACGCCTGGATTACAACAGACACAATCCAGGGTCTTGCGCTCCATCTCGACCCGAACAAGAGTACAATTTCAAGCATGCGAATATATGAGCTGAAGTCGAACATGCATGAACATCGTCTGATTACCAGTCAATAGTGGAAACTGTTAACAGACGCGAGAGGTACCACCAATAATGACAATGGCCCTCAAGGTACTATAGGTACAATCTACGGCGTGCGAATTAATGAGCTGATGTCGAACACCCGTAGAATCATTCGATCGGAGGCCAATGATGAAAAACCTCACGTCGAACACGAAGAACCTGCCATTAAGGCATGCAGGCTCCAAGGCACCGGAAGGGAGTCTCTAGATCAGCTTCCTGGATAATGAGCTGGTGTCGACAGGAAGTGACCTTGATCGAAGGTGGGCCATAATGTTTCCCACATCATCGACACGAGACAGAGAAATAATGTTGTGAATCAAGATTATGTGAACTATCAGATGGAGGTTGTTTCTTTTCAGAGGTCAACTTCTCTTGAACATATCGGCGGCACGATATTGGAATTGGCAGTATTTGACATCAATGGATCAGAGGTCATGATGGCGAGACAATGAGCAGATGAGAGGTCAAATAGGATTACCCAAATCCATGGAAGCCAGTGAAAAATGAGATGAGATATCCCCACCCAGACACGAAAACAGATGAGTGCCATGTTCAAGAGCGACATACTGCCGACACGATTATGGTTCCAAAATTTTCTTTTCCCCCACCATTTCTGGTGAGTACCCCAGTTATTTTTAACAAGCTTGATGGGGATAGCATATGCTTGTGGTGTGTCATCCCGACAAAATCTGATGTCATCAGGTTTTAATGAGTCTGACAAAGGAAGAACTCGGCGTCTTTTCATGTTTAGAGAGTTTGAAAAGACAGCATAAAAGGAAACTCCAGGGGTGTCCTTTTTCGTAGAGTTGTGTCTCCCGAGCCCGAAAAAGTATAAAACAATGCTCGAAAGAACCGCCCGACCATTACGATCGAGGAGTATTTTTCATAAATAGTGTTCCTCACTTGAAAAAGTAAAAAGCGGTCAAAAACACGTCGTTTCATGACCATTAACGAGTTTGAAACGACAAAACCCGGTAATCTTTTTGCGTTTTAACGGTCGACAAAAAGAACTTAAAACGACCGCCCCGAGTTAAGAGGAGTAACTCGGCAATCTTTTCTCTTTAAATGGTCAGAAAAAGAGCTTAAAGCGGACCTTGGAATAACGCTTTCATTTGTTTTACTAAGCCTGAAAAAGTGGAAAAAGGAGCTCATTGCGTTGCTTAAGTTGCATCAATCCCTGTCATCATTCAAGAAACAGCGCAAAACCCATTTTGACATAAAAATACCCACAAAAACATTATTTTAATGTATTTTTAGGCCAAAAGAAGTTATAAATAGTGAAATGGTAAAAAATAAAATTACTTTTCACTTTTTACCTTTTGAGTTGACCGTTGGAGGGTTTTGGGTGTAAATTTCAACTGCTGATTGCGACCAATCCAGGAGACCATTCGAGCCGCCATTTGAAGCAGGTAAGAGGTCTCATCCTTAGCTCTATTTCTATTCCATTTATTTAGTTTTCCTTCCACAGAATGATCCTCTGCAAGGGGGATTGCAAAAACTAGGGTTGCGCCCATTGGCGCGAGTTTCCCGTGCGGGTCCGCACCAATGGGCAATTTTTCCTAAAGGAGTCGCGCCAACCGCGCGAACCAAGTTTTTGCCCAATTTTGACCGTTTAAGTTGCAATTTTTCTTGATATTTGGTTTAAGCATTTATTTATCGCTGATATCTTTGGTTTTTTGGTTGCAGGTATTGGTCAGAATGGCGATAGAATGGAGAGAAAGGGAACATGAGGCCGTAGATGTTATGGCAATGGAAGATGACGCATGCATGGATGCTTTGCGAGATTGCGGCTTGAAAAAGTTCTTTCTTACCTCATACCTACGTGCCCAGCCTGAGTTACTAAGGTTCATTGTGGATGCTTGGGATATTGAGGATCAGGTGTTTCGCCTGAAGGACCAGACATTGGAGTTGGATGTCTCTAATGTCTATTTTATCACTGAACTATCTCAGCGGGGTGCACGGCCCATCTTGACTGGTAGCAGGCCTTCCGGTGAAAAGATGGGGGAGGTAATGGAAAGGGTTTGCCCTGGAGCACAATTTGGATCGAACAGTGGCAAGGTAGATATTGGCACTATTCCGGATCTGGTGCTACGAGTGGTGCTGTTTACTATCACCCGGACCGCTGGGGTACAGGCACCCCACGAGGCCAGCAAGAATCACTTGCTGTTGGCTACTGAGTGTCTGCACCCTACCCTGTTTGATTGGGCAGCGGCAGTGACAACAAACATAAAGAGACAGCTTACCAAGTGTAAGCGAGATGGCAACAAGCAGTTTGGGTATGGTTCCATCATCGTATCGTTTTTTCTGGAGCGACTACCGATATTCCGGATCCAGAGCGGTTTAGTGGCAGATCCAGTGCCACGAGAGCCAAGGTTGGCTCGATGGGCAGCGCTTATGCCCAGAGGAGGAGGGGGCCAGCAGATGGCCTGGAGGCCCGAGTTCTTCATTTGGCTCCGACACCAGATGATTGTCGTGGAGGACTGGCCCTATGCGGGCACTGATTTTACTGGAGATCCAGATCTCCCGTTGCCTGAGGGAGAGGACTGGGACGAGGAGCTAGGTAAGAACTCTTTATGTTTTTAATGTTTTTACATATTCATGTTTTTGCAATACATGTCTGTTTCTTACAGCATCTATATGTATGCAGATGTTGGTGCAGAGCGACCGGCTGACTTGCCTCATAACGTGCGGAGAGCCCAACCTGCAGCAGACCCTCAGGTAGAGGGTGATGACGATCTAGTTCAGAACCTCGAGGCACTTACTCGAGGAATTCCAGATTATGGCAGGTTGGCCGACGTGCCTAGAGCGTATCAGAGGCATACGGTGAGAGTATCTACTCGCATCCATCGTCTGCTGAGACGTGTGGTGCGAGCGGTGACATGCTATCATGAGCATCACCGTGCTTAGACGCCTAGGTTTCATTTTTGTACATTTTGAGAGACATGTTGTCAGCGGCCGTATAGGACTTGGGCTTGTATTATTTTTGGGTTATGTAATGCGCGCGGCGCAAACATTACACACGTATATATATACATACGTTTATAGTTCATTATTGTGTTTTCATGTGCTTGCTTGTATACTGTTTTGATTACAAATTATGCAAATGTCTATCTAATACATGATTGGCCAATGCATCAGATAATGTGTTTAATTTTCTTGGAACATGTTGATATGTGATAAAATCAAAATGCCTTTCTAACAATCTTACACGTAGATACAACCTTAGAATATTATGGTTTCTGACGGAATATTGCCCATTGAGCTGGTGGACAACAAGTTGAGAGTCCAGGTTCACTACCAATGCGCGGATCCCGAAACTAATCGCTTTAGCAAGTAGCTCGATTACAGCACAGTATTCGGCGACATTGTTAGTAGTACGGCCTAAACATATACCCTGACAATCTATTAGCTTGCTATGAGGATCGTAGATCACCCATGCCGCAGAAGACAAATCGCGGGTACTACGGCAGGCACCATCAGCGAAACCAACATAAGGTGCATCTGACATCTGCACAAGAAGCGAAAAACACAATAAGCGATAGCTATGTCTTGAAAACTGACACACACCTACAACACAATAAAGTACATGTATGTACACAATAAAATGTACTAGCATTACACATAGTACTTTTTCAAATAAAGCCCATTCCGGGGCTTCCCAAGAGGATTCCCTTCATAATCAATCAGCTCGTAGGCCCCTTTTTGCAGAACTTTCTTGACAATGTAAGGGCCTAGCCACATCGACTCGAGCTTTCCTGCGCCTAGCTTATCTTTTGCCTGATCATAGAGCAGAACTAAGTCCCCCTCAACGAAAGAACGTGGACGGACGGCCTGATCGAAGTGAGTCTTGACTCGCTTCTTTTGCATTTCGATAGCCAAAGAGGCCAGGCGACGAGTCTCATCTAGCCGTTCTAAGTAAAGAAGACGTTATTCTAACGGAGTGGTATTGGGAAGTAGTTCGACAGCTAATTTTAACGAAGGGATCTCACATTCAATTGGAAGGGTAGCCTCTAGTCCGTAAACTAGTTGAAATGGAGTGAAACCAGTGGCATCCTTCACGGAGGTTTTGTAAGCCCACAAGGCCGGGAATAGCATCAAATGCCAGTTGGACTTATGCGTGCCAACGATACGTTGAAGCATTGTGACCAAAATCTTATTGACCGCTTCAACTTGACCATTGGCCTGAGGGTAATATGGAGTTGAACTATCGTGTTGCAAGCCTAGCTGGGTTGTTAATTCTGACATCATATGATTACGGAAATGCTTTCCGTGATCGGTGATGATGGCTTGAGGGATGCCGAATCGCGAAATAACATGATTGAATAAAAATTGTGCCGCTGTGTGACCGTCTTCAGTTAATGTAGGCATCGCCTCGGCCCATTTAGTAAAGTAATCGACGGCAACGATGATGTACCCATGCCCCCCGGCCGAGCGAGGGTTACAGGTCATATAATCAATGCCCCACTTAGCAAAAGGGCCGATGGAAACAATAGGGTGCAGCGGAGCAGGAGGCGCTCGCATTTTACGCTGGTATATCTGGCACTCATGACAAGAGCGGATGGCAAGGATGCAATCCTTGAAAATAGAGGGCCAAAAATAGCCAGCACGGAGAATTTTTTGGGCGGTAGCATATCCGGACATATGTCCGCCACAGACACCGAAGTGGCAGTCATTTAAAACTCGTTTATCTTCTTCGAGAGTAAGACAACGGCGGAGGATAGAGTCTTCGCCGAGACGATATAATGTGTCTCCAATGATACGGTACGGTTGAGATTGGTGACGAATTCTTCGCCGAGCGTCTTTAGACACACTCGGACGAAAGGAGGACGTTTGCAGATATATGATTATATCCCCGTACCATGGATCAAGGTTGCTAATGAGGAACAGAGTATCATCCGGAATTTGATCCTCGACAAATGAAGTCGAGGAAGAAGATGGCAAAGAGCAAATTAACTCAGCAAATACAAGTGATTTTTTGGACTTGGCAGTGGTAAATTCCAAGTCAAATTCTTGGAGGATAACAATCCACTTGGAGTACTTGCCCCCGAGCAACTGTCGTGACAATATATACGTCATGGGGTTGCAATCAGAAATCACAGTAGTTGTTCGCAGCAGGATATAATGACGGAAACGTTGGACAACGCAAACTACGGCTAAAGCCAACTTTTCAACATAAGCATACCGAGTTTCCGTATCCAACAGGTTGCGGCTGAGGTAATAAATGACATGTTCAGTGCCATCATCGTCGGCTTGAACAAGAACCATGCCGATAGTGGTGTCGGCGGCGGCCAAATACAGCATGTAATCGCGATAATAATTCGGAGGACGGAGTAATGGAGCAGAGATAAGGAGATTCTTGAGACGCTCAAAAGATTCCTGAGCAATGTCATCCCAATGAAATGGGATGTCGCGTTTTAGTAATCGTGTAAAACCTTTGGCCACCTCAGCATAGTTGGGAACAAAACGACGTAAAAAATTGGCTTTTCCCTGCAAACTCTGTAACTGATGCAAAGAAGCTGGGGGAGGGAGATTCACGATAGCCTGTACTTTAAGGGGATCCAAACGGATGCCCTCTCAAGAAACGATAAACCCGAGAAGTCTGCCAGATTCAACGCAGAAGACACATTTGTGAGGATTTAACATGATTCGGTAGTATCGACAGCGAAGAAAGATTTCACGAAGGTGTTTAGGGTGATCCTGACGTTTAGCTGAATGAGCAGGAAGGTCATCCAGGTAGGGTTGTACAATATGTCGAATGTCATGAAATGCATAAGACATTGCACGTTGGAAGGTAGCACCGGCATTTTTAAGACTGAAAGGGAGCTTCTTATAAGCAAAAGTTCCCCATGGGCAAATAAAGGCAGTCTTGTGTTGATCAGCGGGAGCAATATTGATCTGGTTATAACCAGAGAAACCGTCCATAAATGAATACATTTCACTCCCGGCACATTCGTCAATAATTTGATCGATGAAGGGTGTGGGAAAATTGTCTTTAGGACAGGCTTTGTTTATATCGCGATAATCGACACAAACCCAGATTGTACCCTGTTTTTTGGTTACAGGTACAATATTAGAAACCCACTCTGTAAGAGGAATAGGATGAATAAAACCGGCGCTGAGAAGCTTCTCTACCTCGGTCTTAATAGCTGCAGCCTTTCGAGGGTGTACAGGACGTAAACGTTGACGAACAGGCTTAGCACCTGGGTACGTGATTATTTCATGTACCACTATACTTGGATCAATGCCGGGCATTTCTTCATAGGACCATGCAAACACATCACTAAATTCGCGAAAAAGTTTGGAATAAAGTTGAATCTCTTCTGGAGTACAAGTGACTCCAATGTGAAGATGCTCGACAATCCCTGGTTTAACAGAGATGTCGATGGGTTGGGTTTGTGTAATGTTCGCCATATTGCCTTCAGAAAACACCTGGTCAATGTGAATAGGCATTTGAAGAATTTGTGACGAGAGAAAAGGAGCGAACTGCTCGAGGCATGTTAGAAAATTCTGCGTGGCAGGTAGAAATGAGGCGCGATGGTGAGAATCATGCCAAGGAGGTTCCTCCAGAGACATGGTCTCAATAATTGCTTCGTCGGAGAGGAATGCTTCTTCTAAGGAATCCGAAGAAGCTTCGTCTAGAATCCCTGAGGATGGAGTAAACGTAGAAGAGGGAACCGAGGCAGCAATGATTTCAACATAATTAAGCTTGGCAGGGCTCAACGGCATCCGGTCACCCCAGGAATCTAGTTGGTCTGCGGGAGGTATGATCCATGGGTCAGAACCAGTAGTAATCATGTTGACAGAGGTGATATTTGGAGGAGGGAGTGGAAAAACACCCATAAGAGCGGGATCTTTGAAAAGTCCAGCCCCCAGATTCACAGATAATTTGGAGGTATGCTCCACAAACGGGATAGTACCTTCGGAAGAAGAGGCAAAGAAGGAGAGCTGGTCAACGGTAATGATCTTCCCTTGATGAGGGAAACGAATGATTCGGAAGAAAGATGAAGCGACAGCTTGCATCGCGTATATCCAGCTACGTCCGAGAAGGAGGTTGTAGGTCAAAGTAGCATCAACAACTTCAACTTCCATCTCGACCGTCTTCCCTTCCAAAGAGATTGGTAAACGTTGGAGTATACCGTAAGGACGGGACGCTCTTCTGTCAAAAGCTTCCAAGGTGGTAGGAGACTGGCTCAGCGTTGGAGATCCAATAGCTTTCCAACAGGCAACAGACATGATGCAAGTTGAGGCACCTTCATTAATGACTGTACGATGAATCGTTTTGGAATCAATAATAACCTGTATAAGGAAGGCAATTTGGGGAGGCAGTCTCTGAGTATGGTTTTCTAAATCAAAAGTGATTAAATCCGAAGCAGCCGGGTCTATGCCACCAATGGCAGAGAGCATGGACTTCCTCTGAGAAGGGCAACTCTGGAGAACTTCTAAAGCGGACATAGCAGACGGAGTCTGCGCTAAGTCTTCAACGATGTTGTAGTGCTGTGCAGCACGAGCATTCGGGTTGTAAGAGGATTTCCTGAGTACTCCTTTTGGAGGGGGTCGAAGAGGCGTTTCAGTGGTAGGTCTCTCAATATGGAGTGGTCCTGAACTGAACGGAGGAGCGCTAGAGGGAACCTCAGGCTCCTTCCCGGCAGATGACGGATAATCTTTAGTGCGAGTACTGATATTAATGGGTATTGTACCAGCCATAAACACTTGAGAACCAAAGGAAGAGGGAGGCTGAGAAGGGTCAGCCACCATCTGGGTTTTTTGAGTTTGTTGGGTAGGAAAGGGTTCTTTGAGCACCGCAGGAGTCCCAGAGGTGCCTTTCAACAAACGACTAACTTCGGACCGTCTCGGGCAGTCCTTGGTAAAGTGATCCTCATCACAGATAAGACAAGGATACTTGGCTTTGCGTTTAGCACCATCCTCGGGTGGAGGTTTAGGAGTTTCCTGTTTGGGTTGTTCTGGCTTATTCTTCGCTTTCCCTTTCTTCTTCTCTTTCGAGGCCTTGTTTGCCGTATTGGATTGGACGGCATTAACCTCAGAAGTAACATTCGAAACAGGTGGTGCCTGGGAAGGTTGTTCGTTCGAAGCAACCGATTTTTGCTTCCCAGGGTTTGCGGGAGTTTTCTTTAAGGATGAACTAACCGAACCAATGATACTGTCAACGGTGGGAATTGGTGGGGCTTTAGATGTTCCTGGTCTTGGGACATCAGGCAAATAATCATATAATGTACCTGATTGAGAATACACTAAATCGAGGTACTGAGCGTGCGCAATAGCTTGCTCTTCAGTAACACACGCTCCCATGGCAATATCCCGGGCTATTGGAGGAACGAACGAAGTCGTAAACCAATCGGTAAGAAGTTGGTCGGGAATCCAAAATTTGATCATACGTCTACGTCGTCTCCATTCATGGATATGATCAGATATATGCGTAGCCGTAATTTGTCTTAAGGAGGTGAGGAGGTGCGTACCCGTTTCATATCGAATGGGTAATTGGAAATGGGTAAGAAATGCCATAGCCAAAGAATTAAAATCTTGAAAGGATCCGCGATTAAGTTCGATATACCACTTAGCGGCAGAGCCAGTGAGAGTCCTTTGAAAAAGGCGAAGCCGAACTGAATCATCAAGCCATGAATTAGATGAACACCACAAATGATAAGTCATGACATGGGCTTGTGGGTCTTCATTGGCTTTACCATGGAATTTTGGACAGTCACCAGGAATTTTAGTTGGAACCAGAGGCCAATAAGGATTATGAAGAATAGGGTCATTGGTCAATTTAGACACATCCGGCAATTCTAAAGTCGCTAAGAATGGTAGTTGAGGGTTAAAAGACATTTGGGGCTACTGGTAGGATGGAGCACCAGGGTTCCAACCCGATGGATTTGGCCCCATAGGGAATTGGCCATAGGGATTTGTATTTTGCCCCCCAGCATAAGGATTACCAAACGACACCGCAGATGGGCCATATGGCTGTTGATAGGTCTGTGAAGGGTTTGGCTGCAGTTGCTGGTAGGTCTGGTATGGGGCGAACGAAGGTGGTCCTTGAGGTTGCTGGTAGCCATACATCGGTGGGGCTCTCGATTGAGTTTGAACACCAGGCTGGGTTTGATAAAAAGTTTGAGATGGGTTTTGGGGTTCTGTCTGGGACCACGGACCGGTTTGAACATCGCCAAAAGGATGCCCTGTAGGCTGGGCTATCTGGCCAGAAGGAAAACCTTGTTGATACTGAGGTTGGCCTACCGGTTGGGATTGGAACTGTTGTTGCGCAGTTGGAGGTTGTCCTAGCAGACTAGATGGCTGAGGGGACTGGGCAGTTGGTTGGCCTAACTGTGGTTGAGGCTGACCGACTTGCCCAGAAGGCGGATTATACTGGACAGAAAGCTGCCCAAGATGTTGAATAACTTGCCCAGACATTGGACCATACTGGACATTGGATTGATTGAGATTAACAAAGGATTGACCAGTGTGTCCAGTAGGGGAACCCTGCTGGATACCAGGTTGAGCTTGTTGCATAGAGGGTTGACCTGGGCTACCAGTGGGTTGAGAGGTGAAAAACGGACCACTCGAGGCAAAAGGATTTCCTTGGAGGGATTGTCCTTGTAAGTTTTGCTGAGGTGATTAGTCGGGTTGAGCATACGATGCTTGACCACCATGGAAAACGGTGGAATTCCAGTCGATTGACAATGGAACTGAAAACTCAACCATCGGTTGACCCGTCAAATACCCATGAGGTGGAAAATACTGATCATATTGGCCTTCAAGTGGGGCGCTCGATGCAGGGTCAAAACCTCCGAATAAAGATCGACTAAGCATAGGAGTCGACGAAGCCACAAATACCGTTGGAGCGGTTGTGACTGAGGTAACAGATGTACTGTAACTCAGTGGAGTCAAAAGCCCTGTATTGGAAAAACTGAGTTGTGACCAAATGGAGGTTGGGAATGGAGAAGACATAACCTGGCTTGTTGCTTTATAACCTGGGGGTAGCCTCTCAGCAGTAGGAGTGCCACTGGCAGGTGTAGAGACTATCGAGGTAGGATTTTCACCACCTGGCATACCGGATTCATCAGTCGTAGTAGGGGATGTGTCTTCCATGTTGGAAGAAAATGGAGGAACTCGAGGAGAAGTGTATTCCCAAAAAGGGATACCGTTTTCAGAACGTTCCCAAACAGGGTTCCAATGAGACTGGTAAGTCTCGTCGCCTGGAGCACGAGAATTGAGCGGTTGTATACTTGGAACAATAGAAAGTTCACTCACAACCGGTATCTCGGAAGACGAGAACGGTAATTCCGCCAGGATGGGACTTTACAAAATCCTAGGGAATCTAACGAGACAGGATTCTACCCAGACTATCGCACACAAAATCTAATTGGGTAAATGTTATCGTGGGAAAATAAATTTTAAGACATTAAACTTGACCTTTTCATTTTTTAAGAGTCGAGAAAAGGACAAATGATGACTCTAGTCTCCTTCGAATGTTTAATGAGCATGAAGTGACAAGACGCTCACTGGCACCTTTTCATTTAGGGAGTCCAAAAAGGATCAAAAGTGACTGCTCTGGAGAACTAGGAAAGGGGTTTACCAAACAATCCGTAAAACTGCTTATACACCTTGGCAATCAGACGAAAACCAAGGACTTCCCGTACTGCAGTCAATCTTCCCGAATGTTGTGTTCAGTGCATTACGGCTTGTAAGGCGGCAGACTCGGCTTCCTATGGATAAAGGTTAATAGCCTAGTGGGGTCCCCCAATATATACGCGACGGTACGTGGGAGCACAGTCCGTATTGGCACCTATCGTTTCACCGTGGAGGAATCACCCAACCACTCGACGATAAACTACCAGGTTTAAAGACGCCGAAACACGTCTCTACCTAGACCTCTAGAATGTTCACGTTAGGTTCCAATGCGTTGTTATGTTCATTCAGTTGATTTTAAAGTTTATCTTGAATTATGTTTCAGTTTTTGGTCCTACCGTATGTGATCTCTCAAAAACTTGCTAAATGCAAACTACATGCCAAAATTATATCATTTCATTCAATGAACTCTATCTATAGGAGAGTGGAGATTTTTACACAAACGAAGTGATCACTCAGCAAAGAACAAAGATCCTAATGCAGCTAATAACAAGGAATAAAAATCTTTCTTTTCTTTTTCTTTTTAAAAGCAATAAATAAAAAATGCTCACTAGTATAATGCAAAAGATTTTTTGTTTTTCTTTCCATTAAGATGGCATGATGCATGCAAGCAAATTCAAGAGATATTCACAAGTACAGATAAACAAAATTCACTCGATAGAAATATGACCAATTCTGAAACACCAAGACGAACTAAGGAAGAACACAAAGACTTTTCAATGGACCATGTGATGAAGTGGAGCAAACTTCAAACAGACTAGAAGTGAATCACTCAAAGCATAGAGAACCAAGCTTTAATAATCACTAGATAGGGGTGAAACACAAATAACAAGATGACTGGAAAATCCACCAGAACTTCCCACAGAAGGCTCGACATGCAAAGCCACCAGCTATGCTAGGGCAAAGATACAAAATCGATTGAAATAAGAAAACAACTGAAGGATCAAGGCACAAACAGTCAACCAGAGGTCCAACACACTTCCAGACACTGTGAAAAAAACCAAAAACTGAGCTAAAAGAGCTTCCAACCAATCATACAGGCAAAATTCACAGAGCTGGCGCGACTATCAGCCTGCAACTTGCGCTAACAGTCGATTGGCGCGACTGTCAGTCTGCAACCTGTGCCAACTGGCGCGACTGTCAGTCTGCAACTTGTGCCAACTGGCGCGACTGTTGGATGAAAAACCGCGCCAATTAAGTTTGGCAGCTTAAAAAATAAATACCACGACCCCAGGTCGGGCTGACAGTATTTAGATGGATCAAACAGTAAAAAAAACAATCTCACAACTGACCCAGAAAGCTCATAGACTCAAGCAAGCAAGAGAAAATTAACATGCAAGACAAATAGCTTATCCCAGTGGAGTCGCCAAATTGTCGGATAGGTAAATCCCCTCTGCGGACAGAGGCAATCCCACTAGCCCAACAGGAGTCTAGCAACAATCAATCAAAGCTACTACGCAGGTTCCTAACTGCAAATAACAAAAATAGGTAAAGAAGGACCTACTTGGGGTCCAATGCTAGTGTTGAAGAAGCGGAGCCACTTTCGTTCCCTGGTCTTGGCCGGTCACAATCCTTCGCTATCCTCGCGAACGGACACCTGCACACATAAAGAACGATACAAACACGAGCGTGAAATCTGATATAGGCAATTATATGTCAGTCAGAAAGGACATAACTTTACATCAAACACCATGTAAACGATGAAAGTGGAACCATAATAGTAGTCTTCTATTATTAATGATAAATAGAGAAGAGTACAACCAAGGTTCTGACGCTGAACCTCTCCTCTGTCTGGGCGGGCAGCTATGTGTGTCTTGCAATCGGCAGCATCACCTCTCTATGCTTCACTATCTCTAGCACAAAACTCTAACTCAAGAACTCTAGCACTTCGGAACTCACTCCCAGAACTCAGAACTCCCAACGAAAAACTCGTCAAACTCTAGAACTAAGAACTCCAAAAACTAGCTTGTCAAATGCATGAGGACAAGCTTATATAGATGAAGAAGGGAGGAGGATACAATGAACTGGGACACCCATTGTGGATTAACATTATCCCTGAAAGCCATAAAAGATGGAGATAGGATAGAGCTCGACATCAGACTGATTTTTTATCCTAAAAAAAGCTCCATGTAATGAAGGAAACAACAGTCGGGCGTGCATTAAGGCAAAAAGCATGACCAAATTTGGTTGGCGCGACCGCTGCTCTAAGACAGAGCGCCAATAGTCGCGCCCTCTTTTGAGGATTTTCATGATTGGCGCGGGTGAGACACTGGGAACTCGCGCCACTGGAAAAAGAGCACTTTTCAGGGGTAATTTGCAGAAGGTGTCTTCAGGGAACATGAAGTACACACTCAGGGGAATATAATGCAAGTGTTTTTAGACTTTGTCACTTCTTATAACTCTCGGGATGAGTCCTCCAAAGTACGACAAGAGGAGTAACAGGGATGGTGACAAATTATTGTGTAACAATGTACATTTAATGTCTTTATTTCCCTGAATATATATCACAGCCCGGATGGATGAAACTAGATCCGGGGTCTTCAATCTCGTCTGATCTTCACTCGAAGTACAAGTCGATCCATGTGAGAAATGTTCTGAAGTCGAACATGGAAGGACATCGCTTGATTACCAGCCAATAATGTAAACTGTTAGCAAGCGCGAGAGAAATCATCGATAATGATAATGACCCTCAAGGTACTGCAGTACAATTCACGTGGTTTGAATAAGGGACTTGGCGTCGAACACCACGCAAAATCTTTCGGTCGAAGGCCATTGATGTAAACCTGTCGCCGTAAGTGAGAAACTTGCCATTGAGGCATGCAAGCTTCAAAGTACTGAATGGGGTGTTCCTAGATCAACTTCTTGGATAATGAGATGATGTCGACAAGAAGTGATCCGTCATAGGAGGGCCTTAATGAATCCCACATCAATGACACGGAATGGAGCAAATGATTTTAATGGAGGTGAAAATGGTATGGTGATATAAGGTTCAAGGTGGCGATTATGAAAAATGGAGGTAAATGTATGGTAGTGGGCAGGACACAGGTGAACTCTCTGAATGACTTCTCTTGAACATATCGGCGACACTTACATGATGGATTGGTAGCATTAACCCCAAATATGGATGGTGTGATGGGACCATGGTGATGTGACCAGTGAATGAGACAACCCAACCCGACTTGGATGTGGAGTGAAAGTGTCGTGTTCAAGAGTGACTTGCTACCAACAAAGTTTCTTTGAGTTTTCTTCCCAATTTTTCCCCAGTCATTGCTGACCAGTACCTCTTTATTTTTGTCAAGCTTGAGGAGGATAACATATGCTTGTTCTATAATTTGCCCTTCGGGCAAACCCATCGCTATGTTTTAACGAGCCTAGCGATAGTGAAACTCGTTCTCGTCTATAGACAAGTTTGTCGCTATTAACGAGTTTAACGACAAAGATAACTCGGTCCTTTTCAATTTTAGAGAATCTAAAAAGGAACGTAAAGGCAACTCCAAAATTCCTTTTTCGTCATCTAATCCCTTAAGTCTGAAAAAGTATAAAACAATACAGAAGGAATGAATTTTCGATACTTTTAACGAGCCAAACAAAACAAGCGCTCGATCTTTTTGTGTAATGATCCCTTAGGTCCAAAAAGATTAAAATCTAGAGGAGGGATAGCACTTCCTGTCCCTTTAACGAGCTGGAGAGGCCAATGGCTCGGCAATCTTTTCATATTTTACGAGTCAGTTGAAAAGAGCTTAAAGGAGACTCGTCTTTTGAGGAATGAGTGATAAAACGGGTAGCAGCTGATTCTAGGTAAGGTTTGGAATTTTCCAATCATGGCAGTGTTACAAGGATGGCTAGTGAGATCACTCTTCGCAGTTGTTCCTCAAAATGGGTAAACAATCAAATGGAGGTGAATGATCGGCCAATGTAAAAGTGGAGGTGATGGTGCAAACACGACCAAGGCTTTAATGGCTGAAGTACTACATTCACGATGGTTATTTACCGGAAATTGGTTCATTTTTTAATGAGCTTAAACTCTGGAGGAACATTTGCTCATGGCTTATGTTTATTTTTTAACGAGCATGAAGTCCGTTCTAAAACTGCTCGATTAATCCAGTCATATAATAAGAATGTCTCATATAAAAACGACAACTTTTAGATTTTTGCCCCACATCCTTTCTTTATGTAAGTTAGGAAATGACCAATCCTACGAGTTTAAGGGTTAGAGGTCCTACAAATTTAAAAAAATAAATAGTCGCTCTTTGCTTGCACTCCAAAAGGTTTGCATGCCCCCAGGTATAAAACAGAGTTTCAAGGTTACCCCTTAATTTGCAAATAAAACATTTGTTTTATCAGGAAAGGCTTACCTCTTTCAGGCTACCAAAGATTGTTCTATTCACGGTGTAAACAAAACACTTCTTCGGTGATGTCTACCGAAATAGAAAAAGGCGAGTGACGCAGACGCCTCCACTCACATAACTTTGACGAGGGAATCTTGTTCTAGAATAACGCCCTCTTCCAACCACGGACGGGGGTACAGACTAGTCATATTCTCTCGCGGAAACCTACCCTATACCCGAAGTTTTCCTACCGAAGCAGACCAGGGTGCATGCCCCCTGGGTTTCAGTCATGTCTCCCGAATCACTCGCGCTCATCAGGTGGAAGGACTGGGGACTGAGACATTTCTTGCGTGAAAAGACCATTTAGGGATGGTATATGACTATTTGCTATGTGTGATCCGGGAAATGAAAGCTGGTCTACGAGTTGGACCACTCTTCCTCCATGCGGAAAACACATCACTCTAAAGAGTGATGAGACAATGGCTCTCATGCAATAAATATAGTCTCGTCCAAGGAGTAGATTGTAATCCAAGGGTCCTTGAACTACCATCACTTTCATTTGAACGGTTTTCCTTCTCAATGTTATGGGCACATTGGGAAGGATCCCTAACGGTCAACTGGTTCCTTTATCAAAGCCAGTCAGATTTCTCATCTCAGGCAAAAGCGATGACGAACCGAGCGCTTTCCAAGCAGTCGAGGAAAGGATACTCACAGAAGCCCCTTCATCTATGATGGTACCGGCCATAACCATTTTATATATTTGAACAATAATTCGGAATGGTATACTAGCTGGTAAACGGGGTCTGCCTAGTTGATTCCAGTCGAAGGAGACAACTAGGTTGCTTGGAGGTGGGACCGAATAGATGGCCGGGTACGACTCTGACGAACTTCCTTCCTGCGGTAAAGGAACGGGTAAACTGCCCCCATGTTCGTTGGAGTCTGTTCTTACGAAAACAATTTGGACGGTGTCATCCTTGTTCTCTTCAGTGACTATATCATCTGAAGATGGAACCTCTGAAGGCAAGACCGGGTCAACTGCCGTCTCGACCTTTTGACTTTCGTCTGGTGTTGATTCAGATGGTTTTTCTTCGATGATAGAAACTTTGGCCGACCATCTGGGCCGGTCAGCCGGGTTTTTGACTAGTGACGGACTCGGCAAGAGTTTTTTATTTCCAGGAGGAAGACGTAACGGTGAAACCGGACGATCGTCCAAAACTCTTTTAGCTTCATCTAAGAAGGGACAACGGTGGACGGCATGATCGCCTTCGCACAGTCTACAAGGAAATCTATATTTTCCTTTTTGTCCAGGGGCTTCACTTTCACTAGTCGACGGTGTGTTTTCAACATGATCTTCAGAGGTTGACAACACTGGGTTGTGCAAACGAGGAGACCAGTCCCTTAAGATCTGAGGGATGCAAGGACAATCTCTATGATAGTGGTCTCCTTTGCAAATGACACATGGCGATTTCGGCCTGGTCAGTGCAGTGTGTGGATTTTCGCTAGACGACACTCGTTTGCCCCCATTCGCTTTTGGCTCCTTCTTCTTCTTCTCTTTCTTCTTCTTTTCCTTCTTCTCCTTAGGTACTTGACTTTTGGCTTTACCAGCCCCATCAAGTGAAGAGGAAGGAGGAGAGGAAGAATTAGAGGAAGTAGAAGGTTGGTGGGTAACTCTAGATTCGTCTAATTGCTGACTCGATTGTTCAGGAATTGTGGTGTTCTGAACGACAGAGGTTGAGAAGAGCCATACAGGCAAACCAATTATCAGTCCTGGAAGCGACAATGTGGCCATATGGGGTGCACCAACATCTCCCCAAGAGGAGAAGGGACTAGGATTTCCTCCAAGGGGAATTCCTTGGTTGGTGGATTCCATTTTCTCAACCCAAGATCAACGTAGGAAATGGTAATGAATATTCCGTTTAAAATAAATTTTAGATGCTTTGACACAACTTGTTTCTTCAATTTTAAAGAGTCGAGAAAAAACAAAAGATGACTCTAGTCTCCTTCGATTTTTAATGAGCCTAAAGTGACAAGTGCTCAGATGGACCTTTTCTGTTAAAGAGTCTGAAAAGGAACGAAAGGGACTGCTCTGGAAGTCTAGGTAGAGGGAGTACCAAACCAATCGCAAAACTGCAGAATACTTTTTACGGTACGACAGTCAATCTTCCCGAATGCTGTGTTCAGTGCATTGCGATCGATAGGGTGGCAGACACGGCTTCCTATGGATAAAGGATTTAAGCCTATTGGGGTCTCCCAAAATATACTCGACGGTACGTGGGAGCACAAGTCCGTACTGGCACTTATCGTCTTAAAGTGGAGGAATCACCCAACCATCATTAAGAACAACAGTTACCAGGCTTTACGACGCCAGAATATGTCTCTAGCCTAGACTTCTAGATGTTGTGCGTTAGGTTCCAAAGCATTGTTAGATTCATTCAATTTATTTTAAGTTGATCTTGTTTATGAAGTTTGTCTTTCGGGTTCACCACGAGATGTATATGTAATTCCTAAAATGCAATCTAAGATGATAAACAAACTTTTTAGCTTCTTTATGCAATGAAAATCCTAGCTACTAGGGAAAAGAAAGACAAAATCTTTTCACAAAGAGCAAAGAGCACACTCTAAATGCACTTTCCTAAATCAAGCCAATCAGACTGTCTAGACGCAAAAATGCACATGCATTTATTTTTTTCGACTTTCTTAGTATATGGATGCTAAAAAGAAAGTTGATGCACAAATCTGAATTTCTTTTCAAGCGACAAATATGAACAAGTTTCTTTTCGAAATAAAAAAATGGAGACGATCACAACGCCTTGTGATTTTGAAATGAATACTTGTTTTTGACACTAGAAAATCACAAATTCAGACCAAACACAATAGTAACAGGATAATCTACTATCAATAGCAATCAAACTCTTTCCTAGGACTGAAATCGACACTTGCGACAGTTTCAAATCAAAGGACGACAGTACGATTATGCTACTTTTGCAAAGGAGAACTGTATATGACTCAACAAACACACAAAAACATCTACAGTTATTTTGTACAAAGGAGGCGTAATAACAACAAGGAAAAGAGGTTTCAAACAGACATATACTGATCACAGGCAACAAAATTCAGGAATAGAATTGAAAAGAGTGAATCTCAGGAACCAAAAAAAAATGCACAGAGCCTAGTCTGATCAGCACACCTGTAACACAGAGAATCTGAAATGCAGTGCAGGTTGCCCACTCAGCAAGTGTGCTGAAATTCAGGATCTCTAAACAGTACCTGCACTGGGCCAGAGACAAGACTTTGGTTGGGTTCCGGGTCACAGTTTGCAGTTCAGTTCTTGGTTTTTGGCCGAGTAAAAAGCAATCAGTAATGCAACAATCAGGGGTAGATCTAAAGAGGATCTAAGAGCTATCACAAGGGCAATCAGAGAGTTTGTGAATCAGTTGTTTAAATCATAAACAGATCCCGAAGATTGACTGAAGCGGCATTTATCTACTTAGCATTTGCATAGCAAATGCTTTTCGAAAGCTACCTGGCACGACTTCAGGCTCCATCTGTAAGTTTATGAAATAGACAACAAGGAAGATAAAACAAACAAACTAATTCGTCCCCAGCGGAGTCGCCATTTTGTTACAGGGAAAAGTGTCTATATAGAACTACTCTATCCCACTAAGGTGTGATAGCTGCCTTAGAAACAAACAGAGAAAAACTACTTATGTTTTTCCTTTATGAATTATAGATAGAGAGGAACAGAAAGACCAACCTCTGTCTTGCGCTAATCCCTCGATTCGATCCCTCTCTTCTTTGATAGTCCTCAGCGACCTACTCCCTTACACGCCCAGCTTCACAAAGTACCTGTAAGATCACGGAAGCATAGCACTATACAAAGACATGGATCTATAATCATAAACAATCTAGGATCAGATGTAAATTGACCATACAAATGTAACAAGCATCAATGATACAAAAGAATGGAGGAAAACTCAAATAGCTTTTATTGATAAACAAGAAAAGAGCCAGGAGGAGTTACAACCGGTTGTTCTGACCCAGCATCAACCTCCCAGCAAAGAAGCCCCTCTTCACCTCAAACAAAGCATAAATCACCCAACAATCTGATGTTTATCTCAAGAAACCAACAGCAATTCCTTACAATATGCAAAATTCCAGCCTCTTGGATCTCTGGGATGAGGGATCCACATGTAGATATCTGTAAGGGGAATGAGTCAGCTTGTGATTTGACTAGTGTCCTCCCTCTGATAGTTCTTGCTTCCACTTGGAGACTGAAGGTCTCTTACTCATCCTTGGTCGAATTCAGTGAGGCAAGTGTCACAGGAGAAGATTCTGGAAGCTTCCAATGTCTCTCCACCTCGCGGAATGACACTGCCATTTTTCATTTCTCGCCCATCGCACCCCACAGAAGGGACTTTTGAAATGCAACACACCCTCACAGTGTATTTAGGTGAGATGCAACACACTTAGCCAGTGGAGCAGCTGCAATGATCCTGTTTTGACCAATTCTGAGTAGTTTCTCATGGAGAACTTCTGGGAGAAGCTGTAATTTGTTGACCTTGTTCCTTTAGGGGTTAGAACAACACTTTTAGGGACTTAGGAGCCCTTGGTTTATGGACATTTCATTCTTGGTGTTGTAGGGCACAAAAATGTCTATAACAACTGGTCGAGAAGGAGTCAGGGAAGAAGGTGAAGGCTCTTAGGAGAAACAATGGTGGTGAATACATCTCTGGCAAGTTCAAGGATTTCTGCAGTGTAGAAGGGATTCGAAGAGAGCTCATAGCTCCCCATAACCCACAACAAAACGGGGTTGCTGAGCGGAAGAACAAAACGATTATGGGTGCTGCACGGGCGATGTTGCATGATCAGGGCCTACCCCTTCACTTGTGGGCGGAAGCATGCAATACAATAGTTTATGTGTAGAACCGTTGTCCTCACATGATACTTGGCATGAGTACACCCGAGGAGGCTTATTCTGGTAAGAAGCCTGATCTTTCTCATTTGAGGATTTTTGGTGCTAACGTTTACATGCATGTGATGAAGGATGCTAGGAAGAAGTTGGAGCGGACCGCAGAGGTTGGGATATTTGTGAGGTACACTGATACGCCCCACAACTATCGTGTGTATTTGCCAAACAGTGGTAAAACTGTTGTGCGACGGGATATAAAATTTCAGGAGGAGAAAGCAATGAAGTGTTCACTTGAGAGGGAGCTACACTTGCATGCAGATGAGGAGCTATTAGTTCCTAAGGATGAGCTTCAAGACGTGGATCAGCCATAGGACGAGGTTCATGGAGTGGAAGAGACCACTCATGCAGCGCCAACCATCAGAGGGTGAAAGTGCTTGACAAAAGCTGAGAGACTGGCTCAAGATGCAGAGAAAGTTGTAGGACCACCTATGCCCAACGTAGGTAGAGACAGTCACCTGATCGGTACACTGGATACATGGCTCTTATGAGAAAATGTGTTGTGACTGAGCCATCCTCTTTCGAGGAAGCTGTGGAGGATCCCGCATGGGTAGACACCATGGTGGAAGAGTATGATTCTATTGTCAGAAACAGTGCATGGGAGATTGTTCCTAGACCGGAAGGGAAATTAGTGGTGGGTTCGAGATGGATCTACAAAGTTAAGCAGGCAGCTGACGGGAGTGTGGAGAAGTACAAGGCAATATTTGTTGCCAGAGGCTTTTCACAGATAGAGGGGATCGATTATGAGGAGACCTTTGCACCTCTCGCAAGGTATTCTTCCATACGGATGATTCTTGCTCTCTCAGCGCAGATGGGATGGCACATTCATCAGATGGATGTGAAGACTGCGTTCCTCAACGGAGTCATTGAGGAGGAGGTGTACATTGAGCAGCCCGAAGGTTTCGAGATCTTCAGCAGCGAGTCGCATGTGTGCAGGCTCAAGAGAGCACTGTATGGGTTGAAACAAGCACCATGTGCTTGGTACACACAGATAGACAGTTATTTCACCGGACTTGGATTCTCCAAGAGTGAGGCGGATCCTAACCTATACTAGATTGTGATGGAGGGTAAGTTGCTTATCATTGTACTTTATGTAGATGATTTGATTCTAACGGGTGATGAGTTGTTGATACTTTCATGCAAGGATGATCTTGCTAAGGAGTTTGAGATGAAGGACTTGGGCCTCCTTCATTATTTCTTGGGATTGGAAATTTGGTAGCGCAGTGATGAACTATTTGTTTCTCAAGGTAAGTATGCTCGGGAGATACTGGAGAAGTTCAACATGCATGGCTGCAAGCCTGTTGATACTCCTCTTCCTAGAGGTTGGAGAAAGGAGGATGCCACTTCGGCAGAAGAAGTGGATGCCATTGTTTATCGACAGTTGGTGGGGTCACTTATGTATCTGGTCAATACACGACCTGATATATGCTATGCTGTTAACCAGCTTTCACAAGCTATGGTTAAGCCTACCAAGCTCTTCTGGAAGGCGGGCAAGCATGTATTGTGTTATTTGAGAGGCACATTGGGATATGGTTTGTGGTACAGACAAGAGGATGAGGTGAAACTATGTGGCTTCACGGATGCAGGTTGGGCAGGGAGCCCAACGGACAGAAAGAGCACATCAGGAGGGGTCTTCAGTATCGGGTCGATAGCAGTTTCTTGGTACAGCAGGAAGCAGAGATCCGTGGCACTCAGTTCAGCAGAGGCCGAGTATATGGCAACAAGTTTGGCTGCATGCAAGGCTATATGGATGAGGAAGATCCTGGTCGGTTTGTTCGGTTCTTACTTGGAGCCTACTGTGATTTACTGTGATAACCAGAGTTGCATTAAACTCTCGGCTAATCCTGTATTTCATGATAGATCTAAGCACATTGACATCAGGTACCATCATATTAGACATTGTGTGCAGCGGAGAATCATGTTACTTTCATACATTCCAACGGAGGATCAGGATGCTGATATCTTGACGAAGGCACTCACCATGAGAAAATTCAAATACCACCGAGGCAGGATAGGGGTTGCTGATAATCCATATCTTTTTGAGATGGAGTGTTGAGAATGCAACAAGATGATGGAACTTAGTGGAAAGAAGTCGCCTTCACTAAGTGGGCCCGCAGGGTATTTTTGGCACAAAGTCTATTTTTAGACATATGGATCATGGTCTATGAGTTGCAAGATGTTGTTTATGGATGATTGGTCATGTTTGGAAAAAATAGATGGACTTCTATTTTTGGTTCACAGTGGAGTTATCAGAGTCTATTTTTAGACTGTCAGGCTAAAAATAGAAAAGTCAAATATTATTGTCTCATAATAATATTTATACTATAAACTTTATCTTATCCTCTTGGAGCACTTCAGTTTGAGCTACAGATGTGGCACATGCAGCTGTCAGAAGGAAATATGCTTTTCTTGTGAGTCAGTTGAGCTATTGCATGCAGGACTTCAGTTATAACTCATGTGGTTGAGTTTGGTGGAGTTGGATGTGGAGTTGATGGAGTTGTGTTCAGTTTGACTTGGTTAAACTAGTTGTAATTAGTATAACTGCAAATAGACTAGTGATGAGTGATGCGAATTAATTGATTAAATTAATTCACTAATTATTAACTCATAATGCAGCTGAAGAATACATCAGTTAACTCAGTGCATGTACAGTTCAGTGGAGATAGGTGTTAGAGGTTGAGATTGCTATCAGTTGTGACTATAGTTGTGCATGAGACTTTGCACAATCAATGGATTGAGTATGCCCATGAAAATTGCATAGTATATGCCCAGTGATATAGCCTGTGCTCACGTGATTTTCAGTGTGGGTGATTTTCACATAGTATTGTGCAATAGAGGTAGGCAAAGCAGTGGAGAAGATTTGAACCTGTGACTTGTTCGAATCTGAGCTAGTTTTGTGTGTAACAGGTGGAGATAGTGCTAGAAACTTGAGAGGAGTATTGTACTATGTATTGTTACATTTTCTCAATCATTAATATACAGATAGTGTGGGGTTTTCAGCTGTAAGCTTTCCCCGGGTTACATACTGTGTTAATGTGTGCATGCTATTGATGTTTCATTGTTTTTGATGCTGCTAAATTGATGATCAACATAGAGGAGGTTATGTATTATGCATGTATTCCGCAATAGTGTATAATCGGGATAATCTTTGTGAATAAGTGTTTATTATTCAAAATTTCTACATTTTTGATTTAAGATTTCTGCGATTTATAGTTTGTTCCAATTGATTTTCCAAATTCGTCGCATCCATGCTGATCTAGAGTCAATGTTTCGAAATCACAACTGTGTAAACATATAAACATATATAACAATAGCAAATCCATGTAAGTCATACAATCACAAACCCCTTGTAAGTCCTATAATCACAAACCCCTTAGTATATTACGACATGGGAGGTCTTGCCACCCAGTCAGGTTCGTCAAGCCAAGTCAGAGGTTTTGATAATATTTCATGCCAGCCAAAAGAGCAAAAAGGAAAAGCTCGCTACTATTGCAACACTAATATCCAAAGTGTTGATTGGTCAGCCTTGGATCGTGGCTTTTCCCATCCATGGGGAACCCCCCACCTAAATAAAAATTCCCAGGGCGGAACAACCATTAGTTAGCACCAAATTCTCATACAATCAACACACACTACAATATTAATATTCCATTTCAAAACTAGTATGTTTTTTACATCAACTTTAATCGACAGAATTCTCTCAAAGCTTAGGAACTTGAGGTCTCAGATGACTTTCAAATTGCAATTTCACCTCGAGATCTCTCAAAGGACAAGATTTGAGAGCGACACAAAGATTATCAAAGTGGTTTTTTTGTGTATGCTATATTTTTAATGGTTTATGTGGACCCTCTTACCTCTCCATGTTCGTTTTTCCATAAACCAAGTGTGACCAATACTCCATGTTAGTTATGTGTGAGGAATAAAGGTTTTAAACTTTACTCCATGTGAAATAAAGGACTAGTTTGAAACATACGCATAGAGTGAGTCATGGGTCCGCTCAACCATCAATCAATAAAAATAAAATGAGAATGTTTGATATATATGCCACAGGGTAATTAAAACTTGTCAAACATACAATAGTTGCAGAGATACCCAATTTTTAATCCACCAAAAATGAAAATATGGAATAGATTTATCTCATATGTTACACAAGCAAAGCAAAAGGGCCACGTTGCCCATTTCACACATCGTTGCACCCAATCCTCCACGAAAGCATACGAATCATTGTATAGGTATTAGGCCTCATTGATAAAGTCAAAATGGATATTGTTGAGTGATTTCACACCCAACATCTCATATTAAATGCAGATCAACAGACCTTCAGATAACTCAATTTCATCATTAGTCACATATAAAATTCCGTTGAGATTCAACTTTCGGAAAAAATTATTATTATTATTATTATTATTATCCTATTTTAAGGTCATGACCAAGCCAAACACCGAATTATTGTATGAGACCCCCTTGCTTGTGGGACAAGGGACCCACCTTCATGCAATGATTTGACTGCTAAGTCTACGAAGGCATACATACTCTACCCCCCTTCAGTTTTGAACCTGAGGGGGGTAGATTATGTATGCCTTCGTAGACTTAGCAGTTAAATCATTGCATGGAGGTGGGTCACTTGCCCCACAAAAAAGCGGGTCTCATACACAAATTTGGTGTTAAGCTTGGCCATGAGCTTAAAATAGGATAATAATAATTTTTGATAGTTGAATCTCAATAGAATTTTATATATGACTAATGATGAAATTGAGTTATCTGAAGATCTGTTGATCTACCTTTAATACGATATGTAGGGTGTGAAAGCACTTGACAACTATAAAAATTTTGCAACCTTGAATTTTCGATACTCTGACTTCGTCATTTTATGTAATAAACTTTCATTGGAGCTCAACTTTAGAGTTATTGCCATAACTCTCTCATCATTATTTTTTGGAAAGGTGATTCTTTTCTTTTTCTAGTTAAATATTAGCAAGTATTATTATACATCAACAAGTGAAAATTAAAGTTAGACTTATATTAATTTTAGATTAGATCACACATTTAGTTTAAGTTATATTTAGGTTGAGGCAACTGAGCCCATAATTGGTCGAAATAACCACACCAAATTGAAAAGGGTCTAATTGGGGCCTTGACCAAGTGATTTCCTTAATGTTAGACATTGTAAATGTTGGCCATCAACACTTCCTTCTTATGGAGTTCCTCTGAAAGGTTGTTTCCATTTCACAATCTATTCCAAATCAGAATTTTGAGGCCTAAGGTATTTGACTTCTTCCTTCTGCTTGAGTATACCTACCAACTCATCAAAAGAGGGAGATTTCTCCCTTGTTGCAAGACCTATAACGAACATCTAGTACTCATCTAGCTTTCATTTAAGGTTACGGTGACTAAACTAAATATAAGATACCTTTTCTCCTATATCTCCAAGCTTATCTTTAATGTCTTGAATTCTTGAAATGAAATTATGAATGATTTCATTTTCTTCCTTCTTAATGGAAAGGAGCTTACTCTTTAGAGTCAAGACTCAATTTGTATTCTTCGACTCATACATGTCTCTAATTGTTGTTCACATCTCATTGAAGGTATTGCATTCTTGGATATGGGGTATAATGTTTCCATTTATGAACATTCTCAACAATACCTTTTCTTTGGTCTCTCACCTCTCCTAATCTTGAATTGATGTAGTTGTAACTCCTATGGTGGCATTAGGAATCACTTCATCACCACATGCTATCAACTATACATTGTAACCTTCCATCAATGTTTGCAATTTAAACTTCCAATTTACATAATTGACATCATCTAACTTAGTTTCTTTATTTAGATATGTTTCCACCAAAAGGTTAGCCATTGAGAACAATTTACAATATTGCACACCTCGAAAAAGAAAACTTACAGTAAATCCCTTCAAACCAAGAAAAGTAAAAAAAAATTCCCAATGTAGATAAATAATTTTAATTTTCACACTCATAGTAACCCCTCACAATGCCTTCAATACACTAGCTCAGCCAATAGATTCCTTTTTTAAACAACAAATGTGCCACAGGTTTGGTCTTCAAAAATATTATCTTATTGAAAGATGACGCACCATAGGGGCACAATCCACACTTTTGTTGCACCTTACAACAACCACATTGCTTCAGAAGATCAGGCCAAGTCCAAAAAAAACCCCTTAAAATCAAAACTCCCCCCAAAAAATTGACATAGTTTAATAATAAAAACCCAAATTTATTTTTAAGTGTTGTATTGGGTGATGCTAGCAGCGTTAGGTCATAAGAGACATTTCTTTATACTTCTCAGTGGCGTAGTGATCCGTTAATTGGACTAACCCTAAGTGTTCAAATACATTCTTAGTCTTATCAGTGGGTGGTGGCCCAATTAGCTACTATCATTTAATGGAATTGTGTCCATTAGTTGACGTCCATCAACCAAATAAATATCTACCAAGTTTGAAAGTTAGATGGAGCGAAGCCTATATATTTTTTAAAGAAATTAGTGGGGAAGTGGAGACAATATATATATCCAAAGATCCATATATCAAACATTTAGAAAAACATATGAAAGGATTTTTTCAAAAATATATATGCCAAATGGAAGAACATGTGTTCAATGACACCTTGAGCAAGCAAAAGGAAGGACCCAAAATTTGTTAAGAGCTATAAAAAATGACATCAGAATCTGTTAAGTGGTGGATACCAGCACTAGAATCTGTTAAGAAAAGGAGACCAACACCATAGTCTATTGGGGGTGGAAGAACAAGCACCCATCAAAGATAATTAAAGTTTTTGATGAAAAACTTCGATTCAAATGGAAGTGTAGTAGACTATGGTGACTGGTAATGATGTGGCATGATGGCATGTCATGCTAATATGGCATAACGTACAAGTTTGGGTGATGTGACATGCTAACATATTATTGATGTGGCATGATTATCTGGTGAGTGGTGCTACAAAGGAGTTGACTTGGAAGCCAATGTGTTTCCTATCATGGTAGGTGAAATGGAACCTAGAAATTTGAAATTTTAGATATTTTCGAAATAGGGATTTTTTGGTTTTCCGAGATCTAGATGGATCTAAATGAATCCAAAAATGTTGAAAACACAAATATCTTAATGAGTGAGAGTTTCACCTACATGGAGCTTGGTTGACATGGTTGGGTGTTATCATGGATCCAAGGTGCAATGGTGTTGAGGTGGAGGCTAGCTAGTGGCCATCATGGATAAGACATGGCTTAGTGGATGTTTTGAATAGTGAAAATATATAAATCTAGATTTCTATAAAAATGGGGAATTTTACATTTTCTCAAATTTGGATGTTGACCATTGACCAAGAGAATCCATGAGAAGAGGGAAATTCCACTAGAGAATGAGTAAATAATCCTATATTTAGATGAATTTAGAAGACCAAAAATCTAGAAATTTGATGCAATGGGGATATATGGAAATCTTAGATTTGAATGTGAGTAGGGGGCTAATGTGTTAGGTGAGCACGTGTAACATATCCTTAATTACACGTTCTTCTATTTTTAAGAGTGAATAAATTTTTTTATTTTATGTTCTTCTTTAATAATGTAACAATTGAGGACTAACTTATTTATTTTGTAATAAAATCTTCGGAAATCCTTTTTGCAAATAACCATGTCTTGTAACTTGATATTTAAGCACCATATTTTCTTTTGTTTCCATTCTTACTTTATATTTTGATCTAGATTTTCTAACTACGTCTTATATTTTGATCTAGATTTTCTAACTACATCTTATGGACTCACTGTCATGTTTACATTGTATATAATTGATCATAATTTTAAGAAAATCCTCTACTTTTTATTTTCATGTGTAAATATTCTCATCCTCAGTTTTTGGAATATTAGTACTCCTTGTACATTCATAACTTTTCAATGATAACTTTGATAAGGTATGATTTTCTTGCAACTTATCATATGCCTTGTATTTTATATCTTAGAGTAAAAGCCACTGTGAGTTTATATCCTATGCATTGGTGCTTTTGATACTTTTACTACAAACCTTTATACTTCAACACACATAATGGTCTTGTATTATTATTACTATTTTAAAAACAACACACATAAACACACATATATATATATATATATATATATATATATATGTCCACACTTGCACGTTATATTATTCCTTCATAGGTACGTTATATTATTCCTTCATAGGTTGTGTTTTGTGACTAAATCACTTTGTTTTTCCTGCAATGTTTATAAGTTATGTGTATGGTATTCTTCACTAAATATGTTAGTTTCACAAAGTGGTTGTATCAATATATGTTATATATTTCATAAACCTTAAGTCTCGATTTCGATGTGGGATGAAATTATATGAAGGTCCTTCCAGATTGTTCCAAGGCTAGGCTTGTACTAACATGTGTACGTGTCTCCTCTTGATCCTAACATGAAGGCTTCTGCATCCTACCATTTCAACAATTGTGTTGAGATCTCTTCAGAGCAATGGTTATTAGATAATTTAGGGTTTTTCTTTGGTTTAATGACTACTTCGACAATTTTTTTTCTACTCACAAATTCAACAATTCCCTACCTTGATTATATTTTTCTATAACCAAGATTTGTTTATTCTTTACTGCTCTACGTTAATGATTAGAGAATTAAATTTTTGTCTGAGCAAGTTCTTTTGTTGAGTCTTCGAGGCAAAACTGTGCATGCTTATTTTTTTTTTATGGAGATTATCTCAGAGGTAACTTTTTTTTTCATGTCGCCGCTTACCATTTTTTTTGGATTCCATTTATATACCTTACCAAAGTTTGCTTTGAATGTGTTAACTCTCTTTATTTCTGTTTCTTGCAGGTAGAATTGAGGACATTTTTAAGAAATTGTTATGTTTTCATTTACTTTAACTTAAGCCGTCATCCATAAGTAGAATTATTGGGTTTATCATTCTTGATTGAGAAATTCGTCGGCGTGGGCAACGTCGCAACATTTCCACCATGTAGCTCTTCTAACGGTAACCTCTGTGATGAAATTCATTAAAATTTCCATATTATTAATAAAATTTCCAACTTAAAAGTTCAATTTTTTTTTATCCTCCATTTTTTTGTACTTTTCTACAGGATTTTGAGTTGTGTCTATGTTGACTAATTTATTGAAGTTTCACGGTTTTCTACCCTTAGTTATTTTCAAGACAACTTCATAGTTTCTAGGTATACCCATATGTATAATTTTTATTTTAACTCTCTTTCATATTAATATGTGTCTAGTGCCTAGGTTTTTATATTACTCTAGATTTTTCCATAGTATTTATTCGTTTTCTATACATTTTCTTGTTTTTCTTTTGTTATTACTTTTAAACAAGGTCTCTAATATAAAACCCTAATCTCTAAAGTGTATTCTCGTATTATTTCTTCACTTCTAGTACTTCAAATGTCAATCTATGGTTTTGGCCGCCTGTACAATATTATGCGAACAATTATTAATTCTTTGTGTATTAAAATGTTTATGATATTTTTGATAAAAATTTCATCTCAAGGTATATATATATATATATATATATATATATATATATATATATATATATATATATTCATATTCTTCTGGTTTACTCCATAATTCTTTTAACTAGGTTAGTTTCTTTTGGTTTACTCCAAAATTCTTTTAACTGAGTTTTTAAACCCTCACAATTTATTAGTTGTTTTTGTCAAGTTTTTCTTTTTATTTTTGGGTTCTAGGTTTTAACCAGAACTAAAAAAAAATGCTCTTGATTCTAATACAAAGCCTTCGTCATGTACAAATTTCATGAGTTTAAGCCTTTATGATAGTATTTCTAGGCAAAATCCCTTAATGAATATTGTCTTTGTTTCCATAATTATTTCAGTTTAATTACATGTTTGAAATATGATTAATAATCGTTTACTCTTATTTTCTTTCCACAAGTATTATATTGTATTCAAAGTGGAATTTAGACATTTTCTCCTTCATAGCATTACTTTGGGATTTTCTTTTTTCTCATGAAGACTTCATATTTTTCATTCCAGGTTGGAAGAACTTGAAACCCTGAACCGTTTTCTCTGCGTGTTCATCATTATAACTTCAAGAAATTTCACCAAAGCCTTCTCTTATTTAGTTTTTATGTTATATGTTGACATTATTAAGTTCCTTCTTCCTTCATGAAATTTTTCTAGGTTATACAAGCTTTCATGCATGATGATGTACCTATTTGTGGGTTCTTCCAACCTAGAACTCTTGACATTTGTAAGTTATTGAGGTCACATCGACATACACTATTCAATAAATAGTTTTGTATATATTTAATAATAAATTGTTGTCAATGGTATGCTTCAAATTCATAAATGCATCAATTTTCATTATGTAATGTTACTCTTGGTTTTGCACCCAACGACATATTTTACTCGGTTTCATTTGTTTAATTTTAATTAAGTAGGTCTTATCAACCATTTTCCACAGTGCAATGTTTTTACCTTAGTAATTTGTCTTTCCTATATATATATATATATATATATATATATATATATATATATATATATCGAGACAGAGAGAGAGATAAACACCATATTATAAATGTACAGTTTGTTGGAGAATATAACCTTAATGTAGTTTGTACATGTGGAGAACTATAGATTCCATTGTTATGTATTAATGTCTAGGTTATTTCTAAAAGAAAATTAACCATTACACATGTAGTACTAAGCTGACATAATAATCATACTTCAATCACTCAGGTTTTCCATGTATTCCAATTCTATTTTTTAGTCTCTCAGTTTGCTAAATTAGCTTATCATGTAACTATATATGAATGGAAATGATATTTTCCTTTTCAATTACGAAAAAAATTCCAGCAAGTATATAAACTACTATTTACCATTTCTATGTTCATAAATTGGTGAGTATAATCTCACGATGTCCTATGACAAAAAGACTTCTTTCAATGAGTAATAACATTTTTTTTAATTCAAGTAAATCAAATTCACATATACAAATTTACTACAATAATTCTGAAAAAGAATTAACTCCCTATCTTTTCACTAATATCATTATTTTGCATTTCATTATTCACAAGAAATCAAATACTAATTTCTATATAGTCTCACCTTTAGAAATTTCACTTTCTTATGCCACCTCAGTAACACTTGATTTGACATGTGCCTTTCCCCATATTACCAACATACAATGCCACATTATTTGACAAATGATAGCTTCCATGTGGGGTCACATCCTCTGTCAAACACTTTGGCCTTCCTAACCCATTCAAATCCAAGAATTTAGTTTAAATTATTTTATAAAACTTTTCAAACATACGGTCTTTATAGATTTTGATTTTTCCAAATCCAAGATTTCCAAAAAAAAATTGAATCTATTCACATTTAACCTTTAATTTTCTTTTGTTGTGCTTTTCTCTTTCTTCCAGATTTTGACATAGTCAATAAGTCAAATATATAGACTTTTAGATTCCTTATCAACATGCGAAATTGGCGCTAGTAACATATAGATTTTTAAAAATCCTAGAAGAAATTTTTTCCAACACCCCAAATATGTTATGATCAACCAATCAAATCTCCAGATATCTAGATCTGGGAAAACTTGAAAAGGCCCTTCTTTTTAGAAATCCATATTTACTAATATTTATCAGAAGACAAGAATACTCCACGATAATGGAAACTAATAGATTTTGATATGTTTATATCAATATGGGAATTTATCAAATTCAAAAGTTTAGCACCTGTATTCTATCGAGTGCCAAACTATGGATATTGAAATCTATCAAATAAAAGACATTCAACACCTAAGTTTTCCCAAGTGTTGAAATCTAAATATCAAAATATGTCAAATACAAAAAGTTTGGCACTCAGGTTACGTTAAGTGTCAAAATATGGATATCGTAATCTATCAAGTGAGAAATTTCCGTGGCATCTAAAACATATTAATCACTGAAGACTAGGTTAGGTTAACTATTGAAGTCCAGGAATCTAGATTCTATTAATAGTGGAAGTTCGAACATCTAAGATTTATAAAATGTTGAACTTATGGAAAAACTATAATACAAATACTAAGTAAATAGGATATGACATCGAACTTCCATTGATGTGGTAGGTGAACATGTCATGTAGATGTTGCATTAAGGTTAGGATTGGATGATATGACATGCTAAGAAATATATGTTGATGTGGCATACCAACGTGGCATGCTTCCACAAAATTAGTATGGAAGAGTCATCGTGGTAGTTAATGTGGAACCTAACTAACAAGGATGAATTACATATTTTTGTAAGGAAACATCATCATGCAAACTTTGATCAAATGATAATCTCTATATTTTTCAAAACTAGAAGAAAAATATGAGAAATTCATATCATCAATATAGTTTTCAACACTCGGTTTTTTCCTTTGAAATAAAATATTTAACTTATTTCCACAAAAGAAGTAATATCAGGAGGTACACAATTATTAAATACATCTTCGTGAAGTTATATATCATATAATATTAACATGTCTAATGGGAGAACATTATAAATGGATTCAAATAAATCAAACCTACAATTACAATTTTATGATGAACTAACATCTTTAACAACATGCATATTTTGAGAAAAATGTATAAGTCAGACATTATGCAAGATTGTGAGGCCAGGTTTGGCTAACTCCACAAATAAGTGATTTGCGTTAAGAGAAAATCATGAATATATACAAGGAGATGGAGACCATTGGAATTCATATTCCAATGTCTCTTCATCTTCTTTTTTTTCTGATTTATATTATTTACAATTTTCCTAATCCAAAATATTAGGTGTCAACATCCCCCCGCCCCCAATATGAAGGGATGTTGGTTAGTCGAAGCATCATTCTGAATCTTTCAAACTTTTCTCTTCCAAGCACTTTGGTGAAGATGTTTGCAATATTCTCATTTGTGGAACAATGACATAGGTGAATAGTCTTGGTCTCAACATGATGTCGAATAAGATGATACTTTGTATTGATATGCTTGGTTTGATCATGGAACTTTGGCTTCTTAGCCAATTTTATTACAAAAGTATTGTAAATCAAAAGAGGAGTAGAATTCACTTGTTTCTCTTGCAAATCTTTAAGAATTTTCCTAAGCCACACAATTTCAATTGTTGCTTCTGCAATATTCTGCTCTGTTGTGGAATCTATTGGAACTGATTTTTCATGTTATCTTCAGCAGACAAATCCCAATCCAAGACTCATAACATAACCTAGAGTAGATACGTGTTACACATCAATTTGTCAAATCCATTAAAATGATGCCAAATTCAGATCTTTCGCTATTCGACAAACTATTGTCAAGAATCCCTAAGAAATATGGAAGAAATTCCTCTCCATGAAGTATAAGAATTTTTTGTCACTGCGACAAGCACTCTCCAAAATTTTTCCTACACCTGGTGTTTGGATCCTACTGAGGATCTTATGATCTGTCATTCCATAGTCACTTCATGGTCAATTGTTGTTTTGCGAAGTGTTTAAGTCTTCTTTTCAGATTCTAAGTGTCAAAGTCACTTTCTCTCACATGATTGGTCCTTGATAAATGCATGAGTGCATTTTTAGTTTGTAAGCCTAGACTGTCGACAGTTAGTGTGCACCTTCAATTGATAGTCCCCCTCACTTTAGTTGCAATTATACTTCTATTTCGGTGAGTTTTCCCAATTGTCGCTTTTGCATACCTTTATTTTCACAAGTTTCGCTTTTACATTCCCAACCGTCGTTTTCAATTCAATTGCTTTCACTTTGACAAGTGTTGTTTTCATGTTTTCTTCGCTTTGGCATGGGTCACTTTTAGTCTCTTTAGCTTTTGCAAGAATCATTTTCACATTTTCTTATTGTCATAATTGTTTCTTTTAACTTTTTTCACTCCTATATCTGTCACACCTTTTCACGTCACTAAAGGTAGCTTTAGCGAACTGTTCTGCATTATATGGTCCAATATATCATAAGAACACGAACTAGTTAGCGCAATGTCAGATCACAGTCATCACTTATGTTATAAGTGTCTTAATGTTGCATTTCAACTATTGCACTCGGAAATAATTGTTGCTGTTTTTTCGTTTTAAGGTGTGATTCTTTATCATGAATCTTGTACATATCCCTCACCTGTATTGATGGCATTCATGTATGTGATTTGTTATTTGGACTTGTTTAGATGTCTCTTTACTCCACTGATCCCACACTTAGTCGTTTTTGAGCTCTTCTTGGTCCTCCTCCCACGTGCAAGTTATGGAAGCATTGTGGTGAAGTAAAATTATGAGTGCGGACACAAACGAATTCCTCTAGCCCGATAATGGGTCTAGCCACAACAGATACATTTTATGGAAGATTTCCTTAGGTTAGAATCAATCAATAGGGCCTAACTCTTGGTTGCTTATCCTTCTCGATGATGTGCTGGCTTGCTCGCTCCAACAATCTCTTGCTTCCTTCTTCAAGCTGCGAAAACAAGTAAACAACAACAACATACAAACATAATAATAGACAAATTGCAATTCAACCTACTTAATGAGTAAAGAAGTATCAAGAAACAAATATGTAATATTACGAAACATGTAGGAAATCAATCGATAGTTGCATATATTAATATCAAAGAGAGATCACAACTATTCGTCTTGACACCGTAGTCTTCCTCTGACAAGACCAAGTTCCCAAAAACTTCTACTAGCATTCCATGATGGCTTCAAACAAAAATAGTTTAAAGGCTCTTCCCTTTAGACTTCACTCCAAACCAAACAAACTTCTCCCTCACACAACAAGATGGCTACAACTAGTAATAGCTTACTTTTCTAATCAAAATAGTATACTCACACTCAGCCAACACTCTAACTAGCATGTGCTTGGGAAGAAGGGAGGTTTATATAGGAAATATGGATGGGAGATGGATCCTATTCTCATGGGAGAAGGACTTATCCCTTGAGGTAGTTCCATCATTATAGGGGAAAGGAGCCCAAACTGGCATTTCCGATCCCATCTGGCCAAACCATTTACTTGACTTCCGTTACGGAGCTTCTAGAGCTGGAAGCTTCAGCTCTAATTTAAAAAACTTTCCATAACAGGACTGACGTGACTGGAACATAGCTCAGTTGCACCGGTCGGCGTAGGGAATAGTGCCAATCTCTACACATTAGCGCGGGGGAGACAAAGGTCATAAGCGTCAACCTTGTAAATTGGGCAAAACAAAAGTTTCAGGGGAAATGGTGCAAAAGGGAAATGATCTACTCATGAAGAGGGACATAAGAGGAGTTTCTCCATGAAGGCAAAGCATGCGGGGTTCACTGTAGAGGTACTCCAGGATCAAGGAACAGGGAATACAGGGATAGTGACAAAATGTTGTGTAACAGATGCCCCCTAAAGTGTGAAGGCCGAGCCGGATTGAGGGATGAAATGATTTATAAATCAATGTGGGGAACTGGTTTGTCGTCGGAAAACCTACAAGAAAGTACAAATACATATACATAAATTGATATCTCTATCAATTGATACATGAATTGCGGCATGGATGCAGCCATCCAGAGAATGTTAATGTAAATGGATCCAGGTATGGGCGCAACCATCCAATAATGAGAAAGATCGCATATGATAACTCATGGTCTGGTCACAGCCAACCATCTGAAATAGACATGCATATCATCATAATCATGTCACATTGCTTTGCAACCTGGAATTTTGTGATCTGAGTCTAGGGTCTTGTGCTCCAACATGACCCAATCAAAGTACAGATCCTAGTGTGCGAATAGATGTGTTGATGTCGAACATGCTAGAAAGTCGCTTGATTACTAATCAATGATGTAAAATATTAACAAGCGCGAGAGAAACCACCAATAATGACAATGGTCCTCAAGGTACTATCAGCGCAATCCACGGAATGTGAATATAGGAACTGAAGTCGAACACCCGCGAAATCACTTGGTTGAAAGCCAATGATGTGAACTTGTCGTCGAGTGCGAAGAACTTGCCATTAGGGCATGCAATCTCTAAGGCAGTGGAAGGGAGTCTCTTGGTCAACTTCTCAGATAATGAGTTGAAGTCGACGAAAAGCGAGCATGTCAAAGTTGGGCCATAATGAATCCCACACCATTGACGCGAGACGAGAGGATGGAAAATGATTTTGGATGATACAAAGAATTAGAAGTAAGTGTAACTACAGAAGGACAACTCATAATCATTTCGGCGACACAACTAGAAGTTTGGCAGCTTTTGGATCCATGGGATCGGTGATCATAATGACATGGCAGAGATCAAATGGAAGGCAAAAACAAACGGCCCAAACCCAGGAAGGTCAATGATACAAAGGAGGATGTCCCAACCCAACACGAAGCAAAGAGTGTCATGTTCAAGAGTGAGTTTTTGACACAACTGATAGATTTCCAAATTTGCCCCCACCATTTTTGGCAAGTACCAATTTTTTTTTAATTGCAAGCTTGAAGTGGATAACATATGCTTGCAGTGTAAGTTCATCCTTCGGATGAATCCGACCTAGTAAGTTTAACAAGACCTAGGAAGGAGAAGCTCGTGTTCATCATGGTGACGAATCCGATGTCATTTAATAGTTTAACGAGTCCGAAAAAGGTGTAACTTGGTATCTTTTTCATGTTTAGAGAGTTTGAAAAAGACACATAAAAGAAAACTCCTCATGGTCCCTTTTCGTACATTTATGTCTCTCGAGCCCAAAAAGGTAGAAAATAATACTTGATAGAACCACTTGACCATTTCAGTCAAGGAGAACCTTTTTCGTAAATAGTGCCTCCCAACCCGAAATATGGGTAAACTTATACTAGGCACATGATGTTTTGCATTCGTTAATGATTTTGAAACGACAAGGGCTTGGCCATATTTTCATTTTTAAAGGGTCGAAAAAGAGTAGAAAGCGAACCCCCCCATTTTTATTCTTTTTAACGAGCCAAAAAGGGAAATATTACTCAACAATCTTTTCATGGCAGTTTAACGAGTCGAGAAAAGAGATGAAGCGTGACTCCTCCTAGAGGAACGAGTGGTATAAAGGGTAGCAACTGGTTCCGACAATGGAGGAACTGCTCAAAACATGTAATGGTCAAGAGGCTAGATAATAAAACCACTCATCGCTGCAGTCCCTTAGGAAAGGAAAAACAACCAAGTGAAAGCATATGATTGACCAAAGAGATGGTGATGATGGAATGAAACAACCAAGGCTCTTCTAGCAAAAATCAACTGATTAAAACGACAATCACAGATGTAAGTCAGGGCATGTGTTCATTTTTTACACAAGCTTGAACCATGGAGAACATTGCTTAGATTCAATTTTATGTTTACACAAGATCAAAATGAAAAACTATGCTTGAATAAGTTCGCATGCCCTCAGCATAATGACTCAAATGAGGTACATGCCCCCCAAGCTTCATTTCATTCAGCTAGGTGAATGGAATGAAGGTTCACTTTTGAGATCCAAGAGAGACTTGACTGGGATTTTGCGAGATCTTAATCAAAGAATCGATTCAGAAAAGGGAGTTGGTTCATTTTTTAACGAGGTTGATACAGGAAAAAACTATCCTCGGACATCTTGATTCATTTTTTAACGAGCTTGACACAGTAAAAGAACTATCCTTGGGACTCGTTGTTTCTTTTTAACGAGCTTGACACAGTAAAAGAACTATCCCTGGGACTTTTTGTTTCATTTTTTAACGAGCTTGACACAAGACAAAGAAATATGCTCATACCATTTGTTCATGAACCATACAAGAACGTGGCTCCCAAGAGGTCTTCACTAGAGGGAAGAACCATGCTCTGGGAGGAATACATGTCGTTTGATACCAAAGACAGATCGGGTTCCAATGCCCCAGTACATAATGTACAATACCATCTGTATGATCATTAGCAAATGTGGAGACGAAATGGGTAGCCACATAATTTACCTGTGGCGGGGAAGGTACTGCTTGCAAACAAGAGCTGATAGGGGATGATGGCTGTAAAGAAGGTGCCTAGTTACCAATGAACGAAAATTGATCAATGATCACTATTTTCCCTTCATGCGGAAAACAAACCACATGAAAAAGTGAAGAAACAAGAGCTCCCATGACATAAACATAGTCACGTCCAAGGAGAAGATTGAAATCTAAAGGACCTTGGACTACCATCACGTCTATATAGAAGATCTTCCCTTCCAAAGTAATAGGGAACTTCACAAGGACCCCCAAGGGTTCACTGGTTCCTCTATTGAAAGCCAACAGATTATGAATGACAAGCACAAGTTGTGGGGAGCCTGAAGCTTGCCAAGTAGTAGAAGACATGATGCTAACAGATGCACCTTCATCTAATATAGTGCTAGGTACTACCATATTATAGGCTTGTACTATGATCTAGAAAGGCACATAAGATGGAAGGCAGAAATCAGTCAGTGGACCCTAATAAAAAGAGACAACATAACTACTTGGTGGGTGTATCATATGATTTCCCCCATGTTATACAAGAATAGGAGAAGGACTCTCTTGAACAACTGGGATGGGAGGGTCACTCTTCGATTCATGAGAATCTAAGGAGACAAGAAGTACATGAGCAGTATGATCATCACTCTCTCCTAAAACAGAGTGAGCAACTTGTGGTGGAACCAAGTGGACACTCTTTTTGACCAATGGTTGGTTAGGAACAGACAAAAGAGAGTCTTGCTCAGGAAGAGTGGGATGGGAAAGATATGAATCCAAGTTAATCTATTTACTAACTAGGAGAGGGTTAGAAGAAAGCCTCTGATAACCAACAGGAAGTTGGGGTTGAGGAACTGCAATGTTTTCCAAAATTTTGGAAGCTTTATCCATAAGAGGGCAAAGCTGAAGAAGATGCTCTCCTTCACATAACCTACAGGGGGATCTAATCTTTCCCTTCTTCTTAGCATCATTAGTTGAAGGCGTAACATCGACATGATTGCTAAAGGTTGATGGGGATGGTCGGTTCAGGTTTTGAGACCATACCTCTAAGACTCTAGGAATGCCAGGACAGTCCCGAAGGAGACGGTCACCCTTACATAGCATGCAAGGGAATTTTACCTTTCGCAAAGGATTAGAAGGTTTGTTGATGGGGGGGTGCATTTGGAGTAATAGTTGCATGGTTGGCCTCTTGCTTATTTGACTTCTTCTTCTTCGCCTTCTTCTTCTTCTTCTTAGCCTCCTGGTTACTAGATTTCAAACTTTCACAAAGCGAAGTAGAAGAGGAGGATGAAGAAATGGGGAAAAAGGCGAGGGTTCAACCTGAGAATCATCATGATGTGATTCAAATGAAGGAGATGTTTGGATAGGAGTCGAGACACTTGGGACCACCAAGGTCGAAAACAACCAGACAGGTAGACCAATGGTTAACCCAGGAGGGGACAACGTCACCATATAAGGAGCACCAGTGTTTCCAAAAGAAGGAAAAGAACCAGGATTCCCATCTGAGGGGAACCATTGACCGGTAGATTCTGGGAATGTTGCCATTGGAATCGACTTTTGAAGAAACACTAAGGAAGATAACTTTAACCAGGTATATTTCGTGGGTAGTTAATTTTAAGACACTGAAACAAAACTTTGCCTTTTCATATTTTAAGAGTCAAGAAGAGGATGAAAGGTGACTCTATTCACTTTTAGAATTAACGAGCTCGGAAGGACAAGTGCTCGAATGATCTTTTAATTTTAATGAGTCACAAAGATCAAATGGCTGCTCTGGATGATCTAGGTAAAAAGGATTACCAAGCAACCGTGAACTATAGAATACCTCCTGGTGAACCGAGAAGTACGAGCAGGCAATCTACCCGAATGTTGTGTTCGGTGTATCACGTTCGCAAGGCGGCAGACTCAGCTTCCAACGGATAAAGGCTTGCAGTCTAGAGGGGTCTCCCGTTATATACTCAACGGCATGGGGAGCACAAATCCATATTGGCACTCTCTAGTGGCAAGTGATAGCTGCTAGGTTTAAATACGTCGGAACACGTCTCTAACCTAGACCACTAAATGTGAGCGTTAATTCAATGCTTCCTTAGGTTAATTCAATAAATTTTAATGGTTGATCTTGAATTAGGTCTCAATTACAAGGCCCTACTGCTGTCATTTGAAAACTCCTATATGCAACTATATGAGAAAAGAGATCTTTGTCTTCGATGAAAGTTAACACTAATTGAGGGATAGAGAGCACATAATCAATGAAACAATCAAAGAAGGAAATATTTCACTAATAAATCTCTTAAATGCACTAAATCTTCCTATAACAACATAAGAAGTTTCATTTCATTTCCAATGCTTATGATGAGGCAATTCTAGCTTCTCAATAACGCTACTAATGCAATATTTTCACTTAAGTACACTAGAATGTTGTTCTTCTTTTCATAAAATGCAAAATGAATATTTCACATAAAGCACTTTAATGAAAAATTTCACAATTCCGAACAAACAAGCATCAATAAAATCCGAAGCATGATAAGTGAAACTAAAAATAAATTCTTCCCTGAATCGAACAAACCAAACACATAAATGCTTCACTCGACAAACCAAGCAATGTAATCTATGCTTGGAAAGAGAAAAGAGACACTCGAAATAAGAGAACAAACGAGACTCTTTCACTCATTCAATTGAAAACAAAGCATCCTAGTCACTTCTGGGAGGAAGAAGAGAGTTTGAGGGTCAAGACACACTGGCACTGGAATGGGAGAAATTATGATTTTTTCTTACCCCTGAGACCAGAGCGACTTTTGGGCCAAAAGTAGCGCCGATCGACATGACTGACCAGTACTACAACTAGTGTTGATGGTTGATCGGCGTGACTTTTTGGCCAAAAATAGCATTGATCGAGGGATTCAAAGAAAAAATAAAAAAGAACTTCACATAGGGCCAGACTTAACACATCAGAGGGTGGGCTAAACCAAGCAAGCACACAAAGCAAGCTAAATGAAGCTTTCTAGTCAGGGAGAAGATAGTCTAAAAGGCTTACGGGGTCAAAATCACAAGAGCAGAACACACTGGCCAAGATTGGGGTCAAGCCCTAATCTTCACTTACAGGCATCAGCGCGATTGCCTAACTGACAACAAGTGCCAGAGGCTAGTCGACACGACTATTCCTCAACAATTCATGCTGGTCAGCGCGACTGTTAGCTTATTAAATATGTTTTCCGAGGGAACTAAGGAAAAATAAAAATAAAATTCAAAATAGGGACCAAATCTGCTACTATGAATTTTAGACTTAGGCCAGTCAACAAGAGAAAAGAAACAAAACCAAAGGGAAAATGTGAAACTAGCAAAGTTGTCACGAACTCATGAAATCCAAAACAAACAAAAGATGGGATCTCCCCAGTGTAGTCGCCAATTTGTGGTGAAGTAAAATTATAAGTGTGGACATGAACAAATTACTCTAGCCCGATAATGGGTCTAGCCACAACAAATACACTCTATGGAAGATTTCCTTAGGTTAGAATCAGTTAAGAGGGCCTACCTCTTGGTTGCTTATCTTGCTTGATGATGTCCTCACTTTCTCACTCCAGAAATATGTAATATTACAAAACATGTAGGAAATCAATCGATAGTTGCATATATTAATATCAAAGAGAGATTACAACCATTTGTCTTGACGTTGCAGTCTTCCTCTGACAAGACCAGGTTCCCACACACTTCTACTAGCATTCCATGATGGCTTCAAACAACAATAGTTTAAAGGCTCTTCCCTTTAGACTTCACTCCAAAGCAAACACACTTCTCCCTCGCACAACTAGATGGCTACAACTAGTAATAGCTTTCTTGTCTAATAAAAATAGTACACTCACACTCAGCCAACACTCTAACTAGCTTGTGCTTGGGAAGAAGGGAGGTTTATATAGGAAATATGGATGGGAGATGGATCCTCTTCTCATGGGAAAAGGACTTATCCCTTGAGGTAGTTCCATCATTATAGGGGAAAGGAGCCCAAACTATCATCCTCGATCCCATCTGGCCAAACCATTTACTAGAATTCCGTTATGGAGCTTCTAGAGCTGGAAGCTTCAACTCTAATTTAAAAAACTTTCCATAAGAGGACCAGCGCGACTGGAACACAGCTCAGTTTGTTATGAAACTGGCTCACAAAAAGATAGAAAATATAGATGAATTCCTTAGAAATAAGCCTCTTCGAGGGGGCAACCTCCTTTACATTACACAAATGAACAATTCTTGGATGATACAAATGACAAGACCTCCTTTCTATATATAGGAGTCTAAGGGGTCATAACGTAATCAAAGCCGACATAACAATAATAATGTAAGGGCACAATAATAACAATAGTGGGCTTTTATGGGGCACAATAATAACAATATGGGGACTACATGGGCACAACAATATAATAAGGGGGTTGTACTAATAACAATAAGGGGTTACACTAGTAGTATAGGGGCCTAACATGCCCCTCTCCTTCAGAAAGTGTTGTCCTCAACGCTTTAGTAGTTCTTGATGCTTCTGTATAAAATTATTTTCCTCCCATGTGGAATCTTCAGTGGGTAAGTTCTTCCACTTGATGAGATATTTTGAAATTGATCGATTTCGTAGCTGTCGGGTTCTTGTTTCTGTGACTGCTCCAGGTTTTAATATGATTTTTCCTTCCTTTTCAAGTTCTGGCAATATTGTTTGAATTGGGATATTCTACAACTTTTGAATGAGTGGCCACACTTCTTTTTCCTTATTCCATTCATCCCTTGCCTCGTTTATCCAATTTGGTTGGATAATAGAAATAACACAAAACAATGCTTCCACATCCTCATTCTTTCTTAAGAGTGCATCTGCAACAAAAAATTTCTTCCCTTTTCTGTAGATGATGTCAAAGTCATAACCCAACATATTTGTGACCCATTTTTTCTGTTCTTCTAAAGATAATATTTGTTCTAAAAAGTATTTAAGACTATCATGATCCATTTTTACCTTGAAGTGTCTTCTCATTGGGTAAGGTCACCATTTCTTAAGTGCATGTAGTATTGCCAACATTTCCTTCTCATAAATAGCTTGCTTGAGATGTAGCCGTAAAAATACCCAATCACCTACATCAAAACTTTTTTCACTATGATGTTGATCTACCTGTTGTTTCATTTGATTCTGCACCAAAGTGGTGTTATCCTTTAAAAGTTGGAGAACTTGTTATTGATGCTCGATGTGATCTTTCACTTCTTGAACCTTTTTCTTTTTGATATGTCCTTCTATCTTGAGAGTTTGAGGAGTGGTAATTTCTTCCAATGCTTTACAAGATATGGTCAGATTCATTTCTTGATGCTCGATGTGATCTTTCACTTCTTGAACATTTTTCTTCTTGATATGTCCTTCTATCTTGATAGTTTTAGGAGTGGTAATTTTGGCCAATGAATTACAAGATATGGTCAGATTCATTTCTTCTTTATCGATGTGATCTTTCACTTCTCGAACATTTTTCTTCTTGATGTGTCCTTCTATCTTGAGAGTTTGAGGAATGGTAATTCTTGCCAATGCTTTACAAGATATGGTCGGATTCATTTCCTCTTTCTCTGGGGTTTGTTCCTGGTGTATATCCTCTTCTTTTGACATTTCTTGATCCTTTTCTTCCTCCTCTTCATAATCTATGTAAAATAATTTCTTCTCAGCACACTTATGACCTTTAGTGTATTTTTTATCACAATTGTAACAAAACCCTTTTTCTTTTTTTTCTTCCAATTGTTGTGGTGTCAACCTTGTAGGTTGTGGAAGGATAGGAGAAACAATACTTTCATCTTTATAGTTGTTAGGGGTCAACTTCCTTGTTGCCATAATTTTGCTTTGTACTTTTCTTTCCCTCTCCAATGAATCAGGTTCCCAATGACGAACCTCATGTTGAATGTTATCCTTTAAAGTCCCTATGGAGACATCAATCCTCTGCTTCTCTAGAATATCATTTTCCCTTATATTCAATTTTTGAAAGTCCTCAATGTTCTTTGTCATTGAACACTTTTGTTTGAGATTTATCAATAGGCTAAAGAAGGTGTTGGTCTTTGTATCCTCATAATGTGCTATCATTTCCTCCGTGAAAATTGACCACGTAACAAGTGGTTTACGAGAACAAAGCCCTTTATACCATAAAAATTGATCCGGTTCTAAATAATTGGATGCAATATGTACCTTTTGTAACAGTTGCACCTCATGTAGATCAAAATATTGATCCATCTATAGTATCCAATTTACCAGATCCTTGCCATCAAACTTCCTCATATCGCCTTTTCTCGATTTTAGGAGCTCGATCTTGAAATGAATATAACTCTATAATTTCAACTCTTCTAGTTCTAAAATTGCGACTTTTAGTAGCCCTCTGTGTCCTCTTTCCAATGCCCCCAGTCTGATCGAAATTGGATTCTCCAAGAAAGAGTTATGAAAAATATCCCAAGATGACCTCATTATATACCTTTTCAGAAGAGCAAACTTGTATGAAGTGCCATATGTCACTGTTTTGTCCTTTGGATCTGAAAATGATACACAAAAACACATTCCGTCCTCTTTCTGTAACTTCCTACGAAAATTCAATCTAATGCTCAGAGAAAAAGTTATGAAAATGTTCCCAAGGTTACCTGTTTGGAATGTAATTCGGGGGTCTGCAAAAAACCTAACTTCTTCAGATTATATCTCCGCAAATATTGCGAGACAGGATCTAAAATTTGGAACCAAGGTTCACACTGACTTCGTCTCCAATGGGTTTTTTGTTTAGCTTCTGAGAACTTCGTAGCGAAAGAGTTGTAGCGAAACTTCCACAATGACCTATTTTAGATGAAATTCTGGAGCTTGCCAAAACCCTAACTTCCTCAGATCATATCTCGGAGGATATAATGAGACAAACTCTACAATTCAGACTCGAAGTTTAGAGAGATTTCATCTCAAATGGTTTTTTTTTTAGTTGCTGAAACATTGCCGAAAAAAGTTATAGCGAAAATGCCACAACAACCTGTTTGAAGGGGTTACACTAGTAGTATAGGGGCCTAACACAGTCACACCGGTCGGCGTGGGGAATAGTGCTAATCTCTGGACATCGGCATGGGGGAGACAAAGGTCATAAGCGCCGACCTTGTAAACTGGGCAAAATAGAAGTTTTAGGGGAGATGGTGTAAAAGGGAAATGATTTGCTCATGAAGAGGGACATAATGGGAATTTCTCCATGAAGGCAAAGTATGCGGGGTTCACTGTAGAGGTCCTCTAGGATCAAGCATGGGGAGTATAGGGATAGTGACAAAATGATGTGTAATAAGCATCAATATTTCACCACATGATGAGCACAACCTATCCATGAGCCTTATTGATGAGATTTCCCCCTACCAGACTTGTGCACTGAGTCTTTCTCAAGATCATCTTCTATCATTATGCATTAAGAATCTTCAAAACTTAGTCACCTAACTCTTAATCTTTCTGTTGACCCAGTGAACTGAGTTTTGAGAAATTATGCTTTGTATAGTGCATGCAAAATTTATAATGACCCTCTGTAAAAGCATATTGTGCAAGACAAGTCCCTCCTCCCTTCACATTGTAGCAAACTCCCCTTGGGTAAAGTGACTTGATCTTTTATCGCTTTCCTTAGCCAACTATGCAATCTTCCTTCCTAGTGAGCGTCCCTTGGCATAGGTCACATATCTAGTGGATAGTCAACCACTACAGAAGAAAATTACACTAACATAGGAGCATTCCCCTCAATCCTAGTTCACGTCACAGTTATAGTGCCTAGGCTTTCCTTCTCTATTGAATGGAACCCTTCACTGCACCATGTCTTGTTCTTCTTGCCTTCCTGGTTGCATGTTGCATTTCTAGTGGATAATGGAGCCTTTCCTAGATCACTATTGAAGAAAAATGCACTCTCCCTTAAGTATGCCTCTCGATCATAATGCATGTCACAATTTTAGTCAGCAAGCCATCAACCCTTTTTCACTAAACTCCCTCATTATGCAGTCACTGTGTTCTCCCCTACCTCCCTAACACATTTCATAGTTTTAGTCCATAATTAGGGCCTCCCTTAGTCATTGTGAACCTTAATTATGCTGTCATTGTGTCAAGCTAGGAGATCAAATCCACGAACTAATTATGTTTTTGCATTAAGCAAGAACATGGATATATACAAGGAGATGGATACTATTGGGATTCATATCCCAATGTCTCTTCATCTTCCAATTTCCTTTATTTTGTTATTTACAATATTTGCATGGATTTTCCTAATCCCAAAGATTAGGTATCAACATTCCCCACCTTAGTTTGGAGGGATGTTTTTGAGTCCAAGCATCGTTGTAAATATTTCAAACTTTTATCTTCCAAGTGCTTTGGTGAACATGTCTGCAATTTTCTCATTTGTGGAACAATGTTGTAGGTGGATTATCTTGGCCTCAACATGATGTCGAATCAGATAATATTTTGTATTAATGTGCTTGGTTTGATCATGGAAATTTGGGTTCTTGGCCAAATTTATTGCTGAAGTGTTTTCAATCAAAAGAGGAGTTCAATGCACTTGTTTCTCCTGCAAATCTTCTAGAATTTTCTCAAGCCACACAATTTCCTTCATTGCTTCAGTTGCTACCATATATTTTTCCTCAATTGTGTAATCTGCTAGAACTGATTGTTTGTGTGGCCTCCAAGAGACAACTCTTGATCTAAGACTCATAACATATCCTGAAGTAGATACTATGGTTTCTTTATCTCCATCCAAACATGAATCAGAGTATCGAATCAAGTTGAAGTCATCCACCTATGTATACTTGAGTCCAAAGTCTTGAGTTCCCTTCAATTACTTTAGAACTCTTTTTGTTGTAGACCAATCACCCTTGCAAATCTTTTGCATAAACCTGGAGAGGATTCCAACATCAAATGAAATGTTTGGTTTGGTAGTAGTTAGGTAGTTGAGACTTCCTACGAGATGTATTTACTTTGTTGTATCCTCAAATTCTTTTCCTTTAGTGGATGTAAGATATAAATTATGTTCCATTGGAGTAGTCAAAGGATTGCACTCAGCCATGCCAAACCTGTTCAACAGATCTCCAATGTACTTCTTTTGAGAGAGGAATATAAACTCTGGATCTTGGGTTACTTCCATACTAAGGTAGTATTGGACATAGCCCAATTTTGTCATTTCAAAACCTTTCCTTATTTCTTTCTTTATTTATGCAATGTAATTCTCATTCGTCCCTATCATAAGAAGATCATCTACATACATAACAAGATATACAATTGTTTTTCCAACTTTCGTGAAAAACAAAGTTGCATCATCAAGATCATAGTGTTTCAAATTCAGTTTCAAAAGATGCTCAATCAATTTCTCGTACTAGACTCATAGTGCTTGCTTGAGGCCATACAAGGATTTTACAAGTTGCATACTTTGTGTTCCTCACCCTTTACAATAAGTCCTTCTATTTGGAACTATTGTAGCGGCTACAACCATCCTCCAAAATTTTTCCTTAGCTTAATTTTGGAGCCTCCCCACCAACCATCCTTAGCAGCATGTCTTACACTACCCAGGTACTTAAGCTTTAGTTGAGTTTCTTTGGCTTATCAGCTTGTGTTCGCTAACTTGTTTTCATTTCACCCATAAGCTGACATCTCGTGACTTGGCCTTCAAATGGCTCTTGTGATCACTTGGAGAATTGCATAGAAATGGAGGGAAACCATCCTTGCTCTACAGAATTGTGTAAAGCGTCAAGGTAGCCAGCTGCTCTCCAAAATTCCATAGATCATGCAGACTACCTTCCCCCCTGAAAATTACATAGAGCAGCCCATCATCGAGCTTTCTCTTAGAATTTTTGTAGTTCTGGCTGGCAACCTTGGCTTCAGTCTAGAAATTACGCAGAGCTTGAGGAGCAGCCAGAGCCACTCAGCCCAGAAACTGCACAGAAGTCATCCAGTGCTTGCAGTCTGTTGCATGTGCTCCCAAGCTGACCAGTTCCCTCCGGGACTGAGAAGTATTGCCTTTCATGCATGGCAACGTTTTCCCGAAAAGGAAAAATAAAAAAGGAAAAAAATAATTCCTATATTTTAGGGATCTATTTTTAGCAATTGGAGGTCACATGCAAAAGTCATTTTAGAAACCTCCCACCATGTGTCACTTTTTCCTAGATTTGTGGGATGCGTATCATAAGCCTTGATCTTGTAAAAACTATTTATTTGATGCTTCAGAGCTCATTCTTCACTTCAATCTTGGAGATCTAGCATCGCCAATGCATCTAGGAGCATTCAACACACTCAACTCAGCTTTTTCTGGGTAAGTCCGCTTTTCATGTCTTTTGCTACTTTTCTGTCACTTTTTGTATTTCGGTTTGTGTGAGTGTTGTTTGCTTGGTTTTGTTGAATGCTTGTTGTTGTTTTAATGCATGTTAGCTTGTAGAAGCACTATTTCAAGTTTCCCATTGCATCTCCTTGTTGTCGCATGCATGGCATTGTTACTGCACTGACGGCCATAGTTCCGACGATTCGCTTCACACACTTCGTTGTCTTTCCATTTTACTAAATCTTGTACTTACGAATTGCATGGATGTTCAATCACTCATGTCTGCACCCAGTTTCACACATGCATTCAGTCCTTACTGTTTTCAGTCGCCCGTCAGCGGGTCTAAGCTACCTTGGCCCAAACCTTGCCTTGCCCAACTTGCACTCTGTATTGCTAGGATAGAAGGCCTTGCCTTTCTCCCAGAAATTTTGTAGAGTTTTCCTCACACTAGCCTTTGAGAGTGTGATCTGCACAATTCTGAGAGGCAGTGCCTTGGTTGGCCCCTAGAATTGCGCAATGCAATTTCCCCAGGTTGTAGCGATGTTGACTAAAACTGCGCATTGCACAATTCCAGTCCTCAGTAGGCCAAGCTAGACTACGCTCTGTGCAGTTTCAGTAGTCAGTTAGCTCACTGACAGTTCAGACTGTGTTCTTTGCAGTTCTAGCAGTCTATCTCCCAGCCTCCTAGTGAAAATTGTGCAAATCTTCCAATCAGTCACCTAGGTGTGTTGTATGTCAGTCCCCAGGTTTCTCATTAGGGGAATTTTGAGATCTAAAATGGGCCTCCTAAGAAAAATGTACAACCAAAATAAAATCTATGAGAACCAATAGGATTCAAGATTGTTATGTCAACCATGGGGGATGATTCACCATTTTTGGAGTCAAAAATAGTTTTTTCTTTTTTCCCTCTAAAATTTGATAATGTAATCTAATATTATTTTATTATTTCCTTAAGAGGCCCATTTTAGACCTCAAAACTCCCTTAATGTTTTGGTTTTCAACTAACAGTTTGTTTGCCACGAGTGTTCCTCTGTTTCCAGGTATCACGGGTGTTCATCAGTCTCTTAGTAGTATAGGTACAATGGATTCCAAGAGAGGAGGGTCAAAGGACACCATTGAGAGCACAACTAGAGATGTGGTCGACCAAGTGTTGATGAGCTTGCCCATCTATGAAGACACTAAGCTCATCATAGACAAGGAGATCAAGATCAAATGGTAGGACATCAATGACATATTTTCAGGCACCTTCGAGGAGAATCTGGAGGACTGCAGAGTCTATGTTAACATACACAAGTTTGGGTTATATTGGACTGGATGCAGGTATCCCGCATTTCCATGCACGGACATGATCCACTAGATTGTCTCACATAATGATCCATAGACAATGGTGTTGAGTATTGTCAGTAGAACAGAACTTGCTATCTTCAAGGTAGAGAACTTTCAGGATATGTATCACTTGCCGCAACTAATGGTCACAATGGATGCACCCTTCACCAGGCCCAACAACAGTGAAAACTCAAGAGACATCTTGAAAATCTGGGTGAAAGATCCATCTAAGTTTAGGACAACACCCAACCAAGTTTACAAGACAAAGATATTGCGGAAGGATTATCAGCTCTTGGTCATCTTCACATGTTTCTTATACAACCAAGAGAGCACATAGACCTTCTTGCAGAGTTGGGTGATTGTTTTGGATCAACTGGAAAATGAAGGAAGACCTTTCAATTGGTCTGACATGTTGGCTCTCCTACTAAAGGGACAAGTAACAGATGCCTGGCATATGCCCAAAGGGTCAGCAAGAAAATCTATTCATGTTCGCCTACATACTTGATGCAATTTGTGCCCATCATCTGTTCCCTAGCTTGGGTTGGGCATGGACACCTTCAGAAACCTCTGTGCACACCTATTGCAGGTTGTTCTCCGAGTGCACTTTCCATGGAGTTATACTACAACTATCAGACCACTTCATCGCCCCAGTGTATAGGATGATCATTGAACAGGATCTGCCTTGCATATCACAGGTAGTGATGAAGCCATTGGTTAACATAACATATTGGTATGCCTCACCCCTTAGCACTTTCATACGGGTGTACAATGCAAAGAAGGCTCTGCATGTGTTACCAAAATTTTCCATGGACAAGCTAGTCATGAAAGAGGTTGCATACCACATCTTGATAGGGTTGTCATCAAGACTACATAGGAAGAAGAAGGCACATTGGCCCACTCTTCCTTTGCGGATCGGGTTGTATGAGATCCAGAATCTCAAGCATGCTGAGGCTGAGACGGAGGAATTCAAGAGATTCACCTTCGGAACCAAAAGTTTCAATCCATATGACCTGCATCGCTTAGTGGAAGACCATTGTATGAGAGTGTATCATCCTTGGATCCACAGGGCATGTCATTGGCCTAAGGAAGACCCATGGAGATATTTCTATAACTTCTCAAGGCTCAATGAACCAGTCAGGATGGCTATAGAGTGGGTAGCAGTGCAAAAGGTAACAACATCTCAGAGAGCAGCAACATCAGTAGTAGCATAGGGCAGTAGACATGCACATGACAAAGGAAAGAGGAAGGTTGCCGACAGCGCAGACGTAGAGAAAAGATGAAAATTCAAAGCAGATCCACTTGTATTAAGAGAAGCTTTGGAGATTTAGACAAAGAGGCAACAACACGACAGAAGGATTGAACAAAGACAGAGGGAGAAGAAGAATATGCAGGAGCCAAAAAATGAGTTGCAGGAGATGAAGCAACTACTAAAGGAAGAACAAGAGATGCACATAAGAGAGAAGGAAGCGCAACAGGAATAGGAACAACAGGAGGTGCAACATGCACACATTGATGAAACTACGTTTATACAGGTTATTGATTCATCAGAACAACTGAAAAATAGCAAACAGGATGAGCAGTCACAGGAGCAGGATTTTGCTAAGGAGATTGAACGGATGTTGGAACATATGGATACATATGTGGTTTAGCCTAAGCAAGATCAAGACATTGACCTCATGCTTAAGGACCAAGAGGTCACTCCACCAACTTCACCAGATCTGGGAGAAGAGCAAGTCCCAATTGATCAAGGAGGCACTGAAATCCTTGAGGACAATTCAGAAGTGGATGTGCACAACATATCCTTTGATGAGTCATAACATAGATTTGTGCAGTCGCATAAAGTGCCCACTCTGGATGTCCATGTATCTCCTACGCAGTTTGAAGAATGACTGATCGTGTCTGATGTGCGTAGACATCTAGTTGCATTGGCCGATGCTATAAAGGCATATATCGAAGCCACCAACTCAAGTTTGAGATTCTTGATAGCTGAGAACGAGCGCATGGCTAAGGAGTTACAAGCGGCAAAGCAGGGAGAAGAGCAAGCTACAACATCCGCTAGAGCAGAGTTGAAGAAAGAGATACTTGATGAAGTATCATCCCTTGAGACAATCATGCGGAAGTAGTATTTCAGGTTCATCACCATTGTTTCCGGAAAACTAGTGTCCATTCAGAGCTGCTAGTCCCACTAAGACGGGTAGTTATCTTAGAAACAAACAATTCAAAGTAACTTGTGTTTTCCTTTATGAGAGATAGATGAGAGAGGAGCAAAGAGTACCAACCTTAGTCTTTCGCTTGGCTCCTTGCTTGTTTCCTCTCTCCTTTGTGTTAGCCTCCTAGTGCCAAAAATTTTCATCTTTTCCATGCTGTAAAAGTTTCATTTTTGAAGGATTTCTCAGTTAAGGAAAGGCCAAACAGCTTAATCTTGGCTTCCCTAGGTTTAAATTTCTTTTTTTAGAAGATATAGAATGAATATCTGTCCAAACTATTTAATCTTGGCAGATCTTAGCTAGGTAGAGAAACAAGGGTGCTCAACAAGCTTAATCTGAGCCCCTGGAAGCTAAAAGGGTAGATTTAGATAGGAGGATAGTTGAAAGAAAAATTGTGAAGCTGGGTTTGCAAGTTCAAGTGCACCCAAACCAAAAAGAAGACAAAATGCTAGGTGAGTAGGCCGGGTAGGTAGTTTTGTGGTGGCAGAATGATGGATTGTGATCCATTTTATCTTTTCAAGTGTTATATCTATTCAGATCACAAGTATAAAGCAAAAATCCATTTGGAGGAGCTCAAGCGAGGCATGTCTAACTCCCCCTTCTTCCTATTCCCCAAATCATTCACTAACTTCCCCAACGAGGTCAAGATCTGCTTGATATCTCTTAAATTCATCATTTTTCCATTTCACTTGCCCAAGTAAAGATCTACTTTACTTAGGAGTACTCTTGTTCACTCTTTGAGTCATTTTCCCCTTTAAATAGCCTAAGATCTCTAAGCTTAGCGCTTTCTTATCATTCTCATATTAATTTCTAACTATACTATGTAACTCCCTATCTATTTCCCCTCCCCCTACTAAAAAAGAACTAAGTAACTCCTCTATATTCATATCCCCTCCCTCTGGTTGAAAGATAACCATAAGTATGCTTGGGAATTGCTAAGTTTGCCTGGAACTTAGCAAGAACCCTCATTCGCCTCTCAAACCATCTTCTAAATGCATTAGGACTCATTCCTATATATAAAATCCCCTCCAAAATGTAAAATCCCTCTTTCTAATCTTGATCTTACCTTTTCCAAGGCATAAATCCTTCTTTTCATGCTTTCGGACCCCTTCCGAAACATTAGAAACCCTTCAAAATCATTAAAAATCCCTAAAAAACATTGAAAACCTCCCTCCGATCTTCAAAGAGCCCCTTCCGATACACATAAACCCCTTCGACGTCATATATTCTTCCTCCGATCGGAGAGGCCTTCCCCTGATCGCAATAACCTTTGGCCGAGTTAGAAAACATGCCTCCGATCCCATGTTCCTCCCCTCCGATGCGATATCGCTGTCGAAGGAGGCAGTTAACAGTTGGCCCTTTTTTATAGTCCCCGATGGATGCTCTGCCGATAGCGATATCGGTAGTCGGCCATCGCAAATGTTTTATGGCCATAAGTTCATGTTTTTGGCCCCTGGCCGATGCGACATCACACATAAGTATCGCATAGCATATAAATATCGTTATCGCATTATTATATCGCATCGCTAATAAACAAAGGCCCGTACCCTGGTCCATTGCCGATGCGATATCGCCGATTTATTGGCAGCCGTTGGATCGGACCCTCGGATCAACGGCCCTGATCATGTCATGCATTTCCATTTTTCTCCGCCCATATATATGATATCCCCGTCCCCACCGATCGCCGATGCGCCGAGTTAATCGCGACCGTTCGATCGCACAACCGCATCAACAGTCCACAATCCATCGCTCCCATTTAATATATCAGCCTGTCGCAAGTTTTATATATGGTAACGCCTCCGCCCGATGGTCCTCCCGACAGCGATATTGTGATCTAACCCTGGCCGTTGGATCGGCCCGCGCCGGATCAATGGCCCGGATCTCCTCTTCTCTACAGTGATCGCTCAGCGCCCAATTTTCGCAAAATTTCACGTTTAAAGGCATTTTTTCCTATTATAAGGGAAAAAGCTATTTTCACTTGTTTTTCGGTTCGCGCCCACGCGCGTTTCAGTTTAAAGGGCAGCAGTTCATTTTCCCATCATTCTTGGATCGCTCCAGGCCCGAGTTGCTCGAAATTTGCAGGTTTTTACCTCGGCAAGCCATCAATGCCAGATCTCCACCATTTTTGCATTAATTCATCACTTTTTAGCAGTGTTTTGATCGGCCAAGCGCCGATAAGCTTTCCAAAGACAACAGAATGCCCAACAGCGTTTCTTTTATGCCAAATGTGGCAGGCAGGGGCGATTTTGCAGCGGCAAAGTGTATCAGTGGGAGAAAAGCGGCCCGATTCAGTTTAAAGAGTATCAGAGCGCCGAAAAGTGTATCAGGTGAAAAATATCAGCGGAGGACTTTAAATGCGAGGCAGATGGCAGTAAAGGCCCCAAACAAAGTCAAAAAAGCAGCTCAGAGCCATCAAAGCCCGCCAGATCACAGTTATGGGCATTAAAGCCACTTTGCAGCAGCAAAACCGCTTGAGAGGTGCTGATAAAAGGATTTAAAGCCCAGATATTGCAGAAACAGTGTATGAAGACACATATGGGCAGCGCTTCAGTATTCAAGGCGTAGTTATGGAAAAATTGCCAGCGCATTGCTGCAAAGGACCCTTATTAATTCATTCTTATGAATGTTGCCTCCAGCACAGCTCATAGAGATATTTTTAGCATTTATTTCAATAGATGTTAGGTTAGAGTCATTCATTTCTCCAGATCTATTTTAGATCTACTGTTGTAGATATTTTTTAGATATTTTCTCTATTTATACCACCCTCTGTATTGTGAAAAGGGTTGGTTGGTTTATTTCCTCTTTCGAGACTTGCACTGTATATGTTGAGAGCTTCTGTAATCAAAGATTGCTGGAATATTTGCATCTGAACTGGCTGGTTGTGCTTTCAATGGCTGAAGAGCTTGATATGGAATTCTCGTGCTTTCTCATGGTCCAATAAGTCTTTCCTCCCTCTGTTTATCAGCTTATATGTATCTGTATCATCTATATATCATAATCTAAGTTGCAGGAAGAAGGAATAGTTCAGACCTGGCTTCCATGCCCTCTGTGCTCAATTCTTGTAACTTTTCTATGTTTTCTTCTGAATTAGTGATGAATATGCATACTTAATTGATCATGTTTAAGCTATTTCTCGTTTCTGAATGCTGTCTAGGAAACTCTTCATTGCTCCTATTTAGCCTTCATCCACTTTCCCTCTTTGGCTGGATGAGAGATCCTTAATTTCCTCTCATCCCCTGACCTCCATTTCATCCTTGTTCCAGCATTAATCATTGTGCCATGTGTAGCTATCCTGCTCCATATTCCTCTCTTCTACCAAAGAAAACACATCCATCAGTTCACATTCATGGACTCCATGCCCAATGGTTTGAAATTCTTACACTTTGCATGCCAACTCTGCTTGAATAGATCAACAATCCCACCAAACTCAAACAAAACCCATGTGCATCATATCTAGCCTAAAATCATCCCTTAAACAAAGCTAAATCCTAAAGAGAGAGCCCTCTCTAACTGCTGGTAGGCTAGGACCTACAGTCCAAAGATTGGTTTGTGGTTACCTCAGCCATATTCCCTTAGGAGTCAAAGGGAACAACCTGAGTGATAACACTTTGATAGAGCTTCACCACTCCTTTCTCACTTGTTCCACTTCAAAGAACACCTGTAGAGTCAAAGCAACAAAATACCATCAGAGCATAAAGATCTATAACCATAAACAATGTAGAATCAGATGTACATTAACCATACAAATGCATACACAAATACAAGATTTAGAAATATACAAGTATATGGAGGAAAACTCAAATAGCTTTATTGATAGAAGTAGTAGAAGAGAGGATTACAACCTAGCTGTCTGATTCAACGCCATCCTCCCAGCATGAAAGCCCTCTTCACCTCATGAAAAGCTAGATCACCCAACAATACAATGTCTCAAGGAGAAACCAATAGAACTTCCTTACAAATTACAAAATTCCAGCATTTGGAGCTCTAGGATGAGGGATCCATATACAGATTTTTGCAGGGGAGTGAGTCAGCTTCTAGGATTTTGATTAGTGTCATTTCACTGATAGTTCTTGGATCCACTTGGAGATTTCATGATCTCTTACTCATCCCTAGGCGAATTCAGAGAGGCAAGTGTCATATGAGCAGTTTCTAGAAGATTCTCTGAGTTTCCACCTAGCAAACTGCCTCTGCCATTTGTCTGTTCTTGCTCATCGCACCCTACAGAAGGGATTTTCAGTATGCATCGCACCCTTTGTGTGTAGCAGGTGAGATGCATCGCACCCTCAGCATGGAGCAGTTTGTATGGTCCATTTTTTACCAGTTCTGAGTAGTTTTTCAGGGAGAACTTCTGGGAAATGATGTAATCAGTTGACCTTGATCCTTTAGGGTATGAAACAACACTTTTATGGGTTTGAGAGCCCTTGGTTTATTGACATATGTGATTGGGGTTGCAGTGCCCAAATATGTCTATAACAATTTCCCCCTAAAGCATGAGGTCGTAAATCTTCTAATGTCAGGTGAAATGTTTTATCATAAGGATCCAAGGTTTTTCGAATTGGAAGGTGACCTGTAATAAGATACAATACAATACATTATCTTCATAATATTTTCATGATCTAGCTAAGGCTGGAATTCCCATTCTCAGCTTTATAAATTCATTTTCATGTACATAGGACAGACAACCGTCTATGTGGCAGACTGATGATTCTGGTAGAGCCATCATCCCTTAGCTTGGATGATTATCTGTGTAGCTATGGAGTACATTTGATGTTTTTATTTTCCTGAATATATCATAGCCTGGATGGATGAAACTAGATCTCAGGTCTTCAAACTCGTTCAATCTTTGCCCAATGTACAAGTCGATCCATGTGAAAAGATGTTTTGGTGTCGAACATGGAAAGACATCGCCTAATTGCCAACCAATGATTTAAGCTGTTAACATGCGCGAGAGGAATCACTGATAATGATAATGACCCTCAAGGTACTACAGTACAATTCATGTGGTGTGAATACATGAGTCAATGTCAAACACCACGTAAAATCTTTCGGTCGAAGGCCATTGATGTAAACCTATCGCCAGAAGTGAGAAAGTTGCCATTGAGGCATGCAAGCTTCAAAGTACTGAAAGGGTTGTTCCTAAGTTTACTTCTTGGATAATGAACTGATGTCGACAAGAAGTGACCCATCGTAGGAAGGCATTAATGAATCCCACATCTACGACATGGAACGGAGCAAATGTGGAGGTGAAAACGATCTGATGATACAAGGTTCAGGGTGGCGGTCATGAAAAATGGAGCGTGAAGGTATTGCAGCGGATGAGGTGTTAGCTTGGTTGGTGAATTCTCTGAGCGACTTCTCTTGAACATATCGGCGACACTGATATGGACTTTGGTAGCGTTAACCCCATGGATGGCACGGCGGACCAATGGTGACGGTGAACGGAAAACCCCAACCCAACTCAATCACGGTGATGGAGTGAAAGTGACGTGTTCAAGAGCAACTTGCTACCAATAGAGTTCTTCAAGTTTTCTTCCCATTTTTCCCCAGTCATTATTGACCAGTACCTATTTATTTTTGTCAAGCTTGAGGAGGATAACATATGCTTGTTCTATAATTTGCCCTTCGGGCAAACCTGTCACTATGTTTTAGCGAGCCTAGCGATAGTGAAACTCACTCTTGTCCGTATGGACAAGTTTTTCGCTATTGTTTTAACGAGTTTAACAACAAATATAACTTGGTCCTTTTCAGTTTTATAGAGTCTGAAAAGAAACAGAAAGGAAACTCCAGTAGTCCTTTTTCGTAGTATAATCCCTTAGGTCCGAAAAAGTATAAAATAATATGAAAGGGATGAATTTTCGATCACTTTAGCGAGCCGAAAAAGACAAGCGCTCGATCTTTTTGTGTAATGATCCCTCAGGTCCAAAAATATTAAAATATAGAGGAGGGATGGCACTTCCAATCACTTTAACGAGCTAGAGAGGCCAATTTCTCGGTAATCTTTTCATATTTTACAAGTCTAAAAAGAGCTTAAAGGAGACTTGTTTTTTAGGAACGAGTGATGTTTTTGGATAGCAACTAGTTCCAGGTAAGTTTGGAATTTTTCAATCACAGCAGTGTAAATAAGGTGGCTAATAGAATCACTCATCGCAGCTATTCCTCAAAAGGGTAAACAATCAAGTGGAGACGTATGATCGGCTAAAAAAGGTGGAGGTGATGGTAAGAACACAACCAAGGCTCAAAAGCTAATAGCAATGCGATCACAAAAGTTATTTACCGAAGGTGGGTTCATTTTTTAATGAGCTTGAACTCTAGGGGAACATATGCTCATTGCTAGGTTTATTTTTTAACAAGCTTTAACTTTGCGGAAGCATTGCTCTTTTTTCCTTTTTATGTAAGCTAGGAACGACCAAACTATAAAGCTAAAAAGCTAAAAAATGAAATTGGTCATTTTTGCTTGTATAAAAAGGTTTGCATGCCCCCAACATAAGAAAAAAAACTTCAGTAGCCATATGAAACTTACTATGGTTAAGCAAGATGTTTTTCTATCAATACTTAGACAAAACACTTCCTGCACTTTGTCTGCCAAATAGACAAAGGTGAAAGGTCACTCGGACCAATCACATAACTTACATGGAAACTTATCTCTACAGTTGGGTTTGTCCACAAAATAGACAAGGGTGCATGCCCCCTAAGCTTCGTTACATTCACCAGACTACTCGTGGTAACTAGGTGGATGGAATGAAGGTTCCTTTACGAGATCAAGTGAAAGACTCGGCTTGGAACTTTGCTCAACCTTGTTTCATTTTTTAATGAGCTTGACACAAGACAAGGAATTCTGCTCAGATCCTTGGTTTCATTTTTAACCGAGCTTGACACCAGTCAACGAACTATCCTCTGGTGACCTTTGATCACAACTCATAAGGGGTCATGAAGGAAAGATCTAGTTCCAATGCCCCCAGTACAACATCACTGAATTGATCGTTAGATGATGTAGGTATGGTAAGGCTTGGAGGCAATACCTCGCAACGATCCACACTATCAAAATGTTCAGAGTTCTTCTTCATCTTTGTTGATGTAGAAGATATCATGTGACAGGTTTCCAACATGGCCACTTCTACCAGATTACTCGGAGGGGGGAGGGCAAAAGTACCCATCAAGGAAGGGTCTTTCAGGAGACCTACTCCGATATTTTGAAGTGATTGAGAGCTTCCGTGGATCAATGGAATGCTTCCGGTAACTTCAGAGCTATTGGGGAGGAAGGTTAGTTGGTCAATGATTGTAATTCCACCTTGAAAGGGGAATGCAATCTTTCTAAAATATGTTGACACAACAGCAGCCATAGCATAAATCCAGGGCCTGCCCAATAGGATGTTGTAGTCAAGGTTTCCATCAATGACCTCGACTTCAATTTCTACTGTCTTGCCCCCCAGTTCGATTTGCAAGTTACTTAATATCCCATACGACATGGATGTTTTCCCATTGAATGCTTTTAATGTCATTGATGATTGTGACAAGGGTGGAGAGCCTAAATTTTTCTAGCAACTCATCGACATAATGCAGGTAGATTCCCCCTCATCAATGATTGTTCGATGAACAGTTTTGTTGAGGGCTTTTATCTGTATGGGGAAAGCGAGTTGTGCTGGTAATTGAGGTTCGTATCCTTTATGATTAAAGGCCACTAGATTGGAATCCACTGGATCAATCCCACCTATCGCTAATAACAAAGACTGCTTTTGGGAGGGGCAATTCTGTAGTACTTCAAGTGTCAACATAGCGGATGGTGATTGGGCCAGATCTTCCACTATATTATAATTCTGTGCTACTTGAGCACGAGGATTAAACGTCGATTTATGTACTACTCCCTTTGGTGGTTTTATTGTTAATTCTGGAGTGATTGGTGGAACAACTTCTGATGAAGTTGTTGTGGAACTGCTGGGTTGATCTGTAGCCTTGCCATTCGATGATTGTGGATTTCCATAATCTTTATTCCCTGTAGATATCAGAGCATCTTTTTGCTGTTTCGAGATGTATAGCATAAGCACTTGGGATGGGGAAGCATGATCGATAGCAACCAAGTTTGTTTTTGGGCTCAGAAACGGATTATTCAACACCGCTGGGGTATTTGAAGTTTTTAAAATTTTCATAACCTTAGCCTTATGTGGACAATCTTTCATGAAATTCTCATTGTCGCATATGTAACATGGATAACGAGGTTTCTTTTTCCCAGTAGGGTTTTCAGAAGATTTTTCAGGAGGTGAATTTTCCTGTTTCTTCTTGTTACTTTTCCCTTTCTTCTTGCCCCCCGATTACTTTGGATTTTTGGCCTTGTCAGATGACACATAATTAACCTCTGATGCAAGAGGTTCTTCATTTTCTTTTTTACTAGAAACTGCAAGTGATTTTTAAGATGTAGCCTTTGCGGTTTTCGTGCTTGTCGTACCTATCACGCCATCGCTGGCATGAGAGTCTTTGTTTGATTTAGGAGGGGTAGGAATAGAAAATTCCAATCTAGGAGCGTCAGGAATTTTTTCACAGAGCGTGCCAAACTGAGTATAGATCAAGTATAAATATTGCACACGAGCAATGACTTGCTCTTCTTTGACAACTCCTCCCTTAGCCACATCCTCTGTAATAGAGGGTTATAATGACTTTACAAACCATTTAGCTAAAAGCTGATCAAGAATGTATGTCTTCACCATTCTTCGACGACACCACCACTCATGAATATGATCAGATATGTGAGTGGCTGTCATCTGTTTAAAGTTGGTAAGGAGTTCTATCCCCGTTTCGTACCTTATGGGTAATTGAAAAATGGGTTAAAAAGGTAGTGGCAAGGGTGCTGAAGTTACCAAATGAAGTTCTAGGCAATTCTATATACCATTTAGTTGCTGGACCTGTTAACGTTCACTGAAAAAGGAGAAGTCTAATCGAATCATCATTTAGGGTGTTGGATGAACACCACAAATGGAATGTCATCACATGATTTGACGGATCTTCACCTGGATTTCCATTGAATTTAGGAATATCAGAGGGAAGTTTATGAGGAATTGCAGGCCACCAAGGGGCATAAGCAATTGGATCATTCATCAGCCGATTTAGATCTGGTAATTCTAGAGTTGCTACAAAGGGCAACTGTTGATTCAGGTTAGGCGAAGCATACCCAGGATAAGATGGAATCGCCTGAGCAGTGGGTCTTTGCATACCAGCATAATGTATTTGATGTTGGTAACTTTGATAAGGTTGATGGGCATAACCATTATAGTATGGTTGTTGATAACTACTTTGGAAATGCGGTTGCCCATTACTTACAAAGACTTGTTGTTCAGGTCCTTGGTATGATTGTTGGAATTGCGGTTGTTGATATTGAACCAGCCATGGTTGTTGGACCATTTGCTATTGTCCAATACTGGATGATTGACCAAGATGCAGAGTCATAGTACCTGTTTGAGCCTGAGTCGCTCCAGATAAGGAGGCACTAACCTGAGGTTGTGATTGAATCGCTAAGACGAGAGGCTGTTGTATTACAACCTAAGAAAATTGAGGTTGACATACAACAGGTAGCGCTTGTACTTGCGATACAGTCACAATAGCAAGTGTAGTTGGAATATTCGACACAGGATGGACTGGTTGCATTGAATATACAACCCTTGGTTGTTGACACAGTATTGGTACCCAATCGCTGGATGTAATTCCAGTTTGACCTAAATTTTGTTGTAAACTCTCACATGGTTGTTCTCCAGGAGGGAACAATGAAAAGGCATACTACCCCCCATATGGTGGCAATCTAGTATTTAAAGGGTAGATTGGCCTTTGAAGACACATAGGATCAACTTGTTGAGTTTCAACATAAGAAATACCAGATGAGATTCCGGATGAAGAAATAGGAACATACCATGTCGTCGAAACAATCCTTGATTGGACTCCGGTTTGTTGTTGATAACTAGCTGGGACAGATGGTATACTAGCAATCATTGTAGGAACGACAACAGGAAGCTCCACCATAGTTGTGTTAGTGGACACAGTCCTATATGTTGATGGTTGTTTAGACATGTTTAGTCTATCCAAAAGATTTCCCAGCAATTCGATAGGAACTTGCGATGAAAAAGAACTAACTTCTGTAGTAGAAGGATGTAAGTGGATACCAATTCCAAAATGCATTGGAGTACCGGGTGAAAGATCCTCTACTATCTCTTCTATAGCAATCAATCCAGGTGGAAGAGGTATATCGTCAGGTCCGTAAAATATTTCTGGAGCCGAAGAAAGTGTAGCTTTTGCAGTAACAGGTACTAGAGGGGTGACACCTTCTGAATTTTGGAATTCAACTTCCAGATGTCCAGGTAAGTGAACTTCAGTTTCTTGATCGTCCTAGTTGGAGCTACTTCAAGAATAGAGGTGACTACTTTTACACTAGGATCAGTTCTAATGTCCTCTTGTAACTGCAGAACTTCTTCTGTAAAGGTAGATGTACCAGAGATAATTGGAGTAACTGTAGTCTCTGACGATTTTGAAACACAAGTTTCAAATAAATCAGGTGTATTGGACTCAGTTAAATGAGAATGCTTTGCCTGGGAGGGTTTCGTTTCAGAGGTCAAAGAAGGTTGACTTGCTAGTATCCGTGAACGACGGGGTTTTGATTGACTTTCTTCCATGATTGCAGATTATTTGATCAACTCAAAAATTAAAGGGGAAAAATGTTATTCCAATTTAAATGAATTTTAAGACACTTATACACAACTTTCTTTTTCAATTTTTAAGAGTTGAGAAAAAGCTAAAGGTGACTCTAGTCACCTTCGATTTTTAATGAGCCCAAAGTGACAAGTGCTCAGATGGACCTTTTCTTTTAAGGAGTTGAAAAGGAATGAAAGTGACTACTCTGGAAGTCTAGCTAGAGGGTTCACCAAATCGATCGTAAAACTAAAAAATACACCTTGGTGATAAATGATAGATAAATTACCAAGGACATATGTACGGCAGTGAATCTTCCTGAATGTTGTGTTCAGTGCATTACGATCGATAGGGTGGTAGACATGGCTTCCTAAGGATAGAGGATAATAGCCTATTGTGGTCTCCCAATATATACACGACGATACGGGGGGCATAAGTCTATATTGGCACTTGTCGTATCAAAGAGGAGGAATCCCCCAACCTATGATTAAAACGATAGTTACCAGGTTTTACGACACCAGAACATGTCTCTAGCTTAGACTTCTAGATGTGTTGCATTAGATTCCAAAGCGTTTTTATGTTCATTGAGGTTTATTTTATGGTTGATCTTGCTTAGAAGTTTTTCTTTCAAGGTTCACTGCGTGATGTAGATGTGAAATTCCTAAATATGTAATCTAAAATGATAAACAGTCATTTATGTTCTTTTAGCAATGAAAATCCTAGCTACAAAGGAAAGAAGATAACGATTTTTCTTTCAGCAGAGAGCATAGAGCACACACTAAATGCACTTTCCTAAATCAAATTTTGCAAGCAGTCAAAATGTAGATGCACATGCATGTATTTGTTTTCCACTTTCTTAATGTGTGAATGACAAAAAGAATGCTAAGTACAGATCTGAACTATTTTCTTTCAAAGCGACAGTACTAACAATTTTCTCTTTTCGAAACGAAAACAAGACTAAGACGACACTTTTCGATTTCAAATTTAAAACTGTTTTCGACACTTGAAATACTAATAATTTCAATATCAAGGACAATGACAAAATTACAATCAACTATCTAAAAGAGGAATACTTTACGACACTCTTTTTCTTGACTGAAAATGACAATTGCAACACTTTCGAATCAAAAGATGATAGTTCGATTAAGCTTCTTTTTGCAAAGGAGGACTGTAAATGATGAAAAATACATAAAAAAACATTGACAATTCCTTAAAAATGGAGGCTAAATAATGTGAAGGAAGAAGGTTTCAATAGTGATATACTGATCATAGACAGCAAAACTACTGAGTAGAGCTGAAAACAATGAAGAAAAAACCAAAATCTGGAGGCAGAAACAATCTCATTCAATCATTGCACCTGTCCTTAAGGAAACCAGGGATGCATCTCCCCTGTAGCACATGGGAGGTGCGATGCATCCAGACTACCAATGAGAGACAGTGCGATGGTCCAAGGATGAGAGTGAGCTTGGTTTTGACCCATAGTTTGCAGCTAAGTTCATGGATTTAGTCTGAGCTTATGATAGACAGTAAACACAAAGTATAGGGGCTTATCTAATGAGGTTATGAGCTACCACAAGGGCACTTAGGATGCTTTGTAAGTCAAATGTTCAGTTCATAAACCAACCCGGAGATTGACTGAATCAGCGTTTATCTACTTTGCAATTGCATAGCAAAGGAATTTCTAAGGCTAGCTAGCAAACTTCAGGCTCTGTTTGTAGTTTATAAAGCAAACAATAAACAAACAAAACAAACTATTTGTTCCCCAGTGGAGTCACCATTTTGTTTTCGAGAAAACTAGTGTCCATTCAGAGCTGCTAGTCCCACTAAGACGGGTAGCTATCTTAGAAACAAACAATTCAAAGTAACTTGTGTTTTCCTTAATGAGAGATAGATGAGAGAGGAGAAGATAGTACCAACCTCAGTCTTTTGCTTGGCTCCTTGCTTGTTTCCTCTCTCCTTTGATAGAGCTTTGCCACTCCTTTCTCACTTGTCCCACTTCAAAGAACACCTATAGAGTCAAAGCAACAAAATACCATCAAAGCATAGAGATCTATAACCATAAACAATGTAGAATCAGATGTACATTAACCATACAAATGCATACACAAATACAAGATTCAGAAATATACAAGTATATGGAGGAAAACTCAAATAGCTTTATTGATAGAAGTAGTAGAAGAGAGGATTACAACCCAGCTATCTGATCTAGCACCATCCTCCCAAAATGAAAGCCCTCTTCACCTCATGAAAAGCTAGATCACCCAACAATACAATGTCTCAAAGAGAAACCAACAACACTTCCTTATAAATTACAAAATTCCAGCTTTTGGATCTCTAGGATGAGGGATCCATATATAGATGTTTGCAGGGGAGTGAGTTAGCTTCTGGGATTTTGATTAGTGTCATTTCACTAATAGTTCTTGGTTCCACTTGTAGATTTCATGATATCTTACTCATTCCTGGGCGAATTCAGAGAGGCAAGTGTCATATGAGCAGTTTCTAGAATATTCTCTGAGTTTCCACTTAGCAAACTGCCTCTGCCATTTGTCTACTCTTGCTCATTGCACCCTACAGAAGGGATTTTCAGTATGCATTGCACCTTTTGTGTGTAGCAGGTGAGATGCATCGCACCCTCAGCATGGAGCAGTCTACATGGTCCAGTTTTGACCAGTTCTAAGTAGTTTTTCAGGGAGAACTTCTGGGAAATGATGTAATCAGTTGACCTTGATCCTTTAGGGTATGAAACAACAATTTTAGGGGTTTTATAGCCCTTGGTTTATCGACATATGTGATTGGGTTGCAGTACCCAAATATGTCTATAACAACCATGCATAAGTAAGTTGTCCATCTTAATGGTTGGCAGCAGCGCTGTGCTAGGAGAGCATGCATCTTGACAGGCATACACACTATTGTCGATCACATGCAAATATGGACAATGAGGTACAACAGAGCCCATTTGTACTTTCCAAAGGTGATGAAGCCAAAGGAAGTGGAGTTGAAGGCACACATCCGAAGTCAGATCCGGAACTATGAGGAACTCCCACATCTCATCACCAGCTTACAGCCTTCACATGCATGAGTGTTCAGGAGCATGGATGTCATTTTGTGCAAGCATGTGATCCCATCCATTAGCACACTCACCGAGGTGAAATAAAAGAACCAAGTCCAACTGGAGCTGGACATGTACTTCGAGTAGTTGATGCGCATAGCCACCAGCACAGACTTGTAGATGAGCGTAAACACTATGCCCTAGTATGTCGTTGGTCCGGCTGCACTCAAAACCATGATGCACATTCTATTTGACGAGTTGGATAGAGGTGCCAAATCAGTGTACCCAAATGCAATGGAGGGAAGATTTTTCTTTCAGAAGGATATCAGCACAGAGTATGCAGACACCATAGCAGACTACCAATCTTGGCATCAATTCATTACCATCGATCACCAAGAGGATATCAAAGAGTTAGTCTTCCGACAATTGTCTGAGTCTTAGTGATGTCTTGTATGGATTACTCAAGCCCATTTTTGTCTCACATGTGTACATGTGCATATTGTATTGTAAACATTTTGTAAAGTGAAAGACTAAGTGTTAATAGTAGAATGTAAACAGTCATGTGTAAGTTGAATATTCATAACGGTAGTTGAAGAGTCACAAAGGGGAATGTCAAAGGTCACAGAACCCTTTTCTACATATATAACCTCATACCTCATTGTACATGATTTTCAGATCCAAGCTTCTGATAGGTATAACTTAGAGAAGGCTTGGAGTGTATTGTAATGAGCCTTGGCTTCTCCACAGTGTAGAGCTAGTACATCTCTTTGGAGGAGCAGGTGGTAGTGACTGTAATGTTCCACTATTGGGGCTAGTGGTTTTCATGGTTGTATGTATGATTGGATCTTTCACTCTTTTAATATAATAGAGCCAACATGTTTCATGCATATATTTTTATTGTAGTTTGGCTATCTTGGTTACTCTAATGATGTATGTAGCTATAATTTACGCATGTATGTATGGACTATTCCATATGTGTTTGTATGAATCTTATTCAGGCGTGTTGTTGATATAACTCATCACTTTGGATCTTTGTCTATCCTTATTTCCATCTCGTAATGTCTTTCAACTCGTGTGTTCCCTTTCAAGATGTGTGCTATCACAAGCTTCTAAGGGGCACACTCTTCTCCCCATCCATGTGTTAGAGCCTTTCATGCACCTTCCCTGACTTGCTGCAAGTTCAAACCCTTGCTACCAACAAGGACATCTTACTTACCTCTGTGAGCAACTGCAGTCAAGACGGTACCGTACTACCCACTATTAGGACTCCTACTCCAAAAGGCCTCAGGTCTAGTTGGGACTTCTTACTAGGGAGATCCCCTAACATGTTGGAATGTCCAGCATCGTCAACAGGGACATAAAAACATTATCTTTCAAATCTCCATTCAAGAAAGTAGTTTTTAAATCCATTTGAGAGACTTTCCAACCATTCTACGCTGCCAAGGAAAAGAGTGTCTAGATGGTAGCCCATTTTTTTGTGGAGGAAAAATTATCTTGATAATCAACCCCTTCCTTTTGTGAAACAAATTTTTCCATAAGCCTAGCTTTATGCTTGTCAAGTGAGCCATCTGCTGTATACTTTTTCTTGAAGACCCACTTGTAGGAAATTGGTTTGGTTCCCAATGGAGGATTAACCAACTTCCAGATGCCATTCTTTTTCAAAGCATCATATTCTTTTTGCATCACTTCTTTCCATTCATCATGAGAAGCGACTTCTTTGAAGGAAATCAGTTCAAAATTTGTAGAAAAATTTAGCTCACAATAATAAGAAACATCCATATCAACAGTTGAATCAGGATAATCTACATCACCTCCATTATGTCTGGTTGAGCTTCTTGTTCATATCTTTCCAACCCCATCAGGATCAACACTTTCAAGTGTCTTTGTGAACCATTTTGGAGGACCTTTTTGAGGTGGCCCAGGTTGCTTAGTTGACTGAGATCGGGTTGAATTAAGATTTAACCTCCCAATTCTCTCAATTCCATCACTCAAAGTGTCATCTTGATTAGTGGTTGGAGTATCATTTGGGAGAGAGAGTGCTTCAGAAGGAGATTCCACAAATTGATCCAATATAGGGATCCCCTCTTCGAGATGTGGAATCTCATTATGAAACTCTTGAAAAGACTTTTCATGCTTGAATCTATCCAAGCGATCAAGTTGTTGCTCAACAACATTGTCAGTCTTGGAAGATTCAAGAAATATCACATCACTAGATATTCTAAACTTCTTATTTACTTCATCATAGAGATGATATGATTTGTAGGTATATGAGTACCCAAAGAAGATACATTTTCGACTCCTTGCACTAATTTTGTTTCTTTGTTCCTTGGGTATCAAGGCATACAGGTGGAACTAAAAACCTTGATATGCCTCACTGAAGGAATGTAGCTATACCACATTTCATAGAGAGTCTTGTTTTTTATAGCATGAGATGGACATCCATTATTTAAATACACAAAACATAGAACTGCATCAGCCAAAAACATTAGCTTAATATTCTTGAAAAACATCATTGAACACACCATATTTAAGATTGTCACGTTCATTCTTTCAGCTACTCTATTCTGTTGGGGATTAAGGAACAATTGTTTGATGTTTGATCCCATGCTCACGAATATAGTTTTAAATTTCATTCGAATTATATTATTTTCCATTATCAGTACAAATACATTCAAAATGAGATTGTGCATCATTTTCAATCCATGCATGAAATTTCTTGAATGTTTCAAAAGCTTCATATTTGTTCTTCAATAAATAAACCCAACACATTCTGATGTAGTCCTCAATAAATGTCATCTTATATTTATTACCATTTGCATAAGGAACAAGCATTGGGCCACATAAAATAAAATGAATGAGTTCAATTTTTCTACATGCTCTAAAATGAGAATCATGAAAAAACTATTTGTTGTTCTTTCCTAAGATACAAGCATTACATTGCTTAAGTTTCCTAGGAATTATAGGCAAACTAGTAACAAACTAGTAACAACACGTTTCTTCAACAAACTAAGGTTGTCATAGTTCAAGTGTACAAATCTAGCATGCCATAAAATACTTGATGGAAGTGTACCTTCAACATAGCGAAAAATTATATGATTTTTTTTGTGCATGAGCAGAGGTTCCTTGCTATTCAAAAATGTAACTAGTGTTGGTCTTCATAATTATATTTGAGTCACAATGTAATGTATTTGCCAAAAGAAAAAGAAAAAATATTATAAAATAAATTGACTTATTAAAGCATAGGTTTCATGCTTGGGTCAATGTTTTTAGTTAAAATCCTCTATTGTAGGCTTCTAGAGTTTATGTCAAGAGTCCTTGTCTTTGTCAATATGTAAAATACCCTTCTTGGGCTTCATCTATCAAAGAATAAATTTATTTTTATGTACAATAGGTCATTTTAGACTCCTCCACCAAGTCAGCATTAACATGGACAAGACTACCTAATTAGGAAGGTAGAAACCTCTATAAACTGGCAACAATTCAACTCATTTGGAGAACATCAATCACAAGTTTGATTTGCAGTTGCTCGAGGAAGAAAAGTGTGTGAATTTAAGGAAGGGGAAGGAAACCCTAACGAAGGAGAAGGAAGTATTTTTCAAGCATAAGAACCCAAATTTTCTCTCCCTTTGTCTCACACAGTGCTAAATTACTGGGTTGCTGGAAGTGCCAAAATTGTAATATTGTAGCTAGGACGATATTATGGAGTAGTTGGGCTAAACTTCTGGAGTAGCTGGGCCAAAATTTTGGGTTGTTGTTGAGTTACAACTACTAGACAAGAAGAGACTACTCAATTTTTTTGAATCATGTTGGAAGCTTAACTTGGTGGAGGAGGAAGATCTTTTGGTTAGGTATAACGTCTTGGTCTATCTCAATTTTATTAGTGGAAGAGTTTGATTGGGTTTTCCCCTAGAGAGAGATTTTTTTTCCCTAGCTCAGTTCCTACATATGGTGTCGTTGATCTTCATGTTTTTGTTTAGATGATTTCTTGATGAAACAAAGATAAAACAAGAACATAAAGAAAAGATAATAAGTCCACAAGAATATCACAATTAATTATCAATATAAGAGAATCTTTCTTCCTTTCTGAATTTCTAACATGGTATCAGAGCTAAGGTGAAGCAGAAAGAAAAAGATAGCTTGAAGATCTATTGAATAAAAAGAACAAAGGAAGGTCACTAAGAAAAAGGATCATATAAGAAGAGAATCCCACTATCTATAAAAAAATATGTCAACTACAATGAATACATAAAACAAGCTAGAAAGAGCCTCCAACTACAGGGCATGGAAAAAGAGGATAGATTGTATTCTCGCTAAACATAAAGTTTTGGATCTTGTTCAAGGAAAAGTTAAGAAACCTACAGATGATGTGGGAAAGGAGAATTTCGAGGAAACTCACATCTTGGCCATGAACCAGATAGTATATGGAGTAAAGGGTAATCTAATCCCATACATATCCAATATAGACTTTGCTCAAGAAATGTATGAAGCCCTCTCCAAGTTATTCACAATCAAGAACATTGGTGAGATAGCTAGCCTCAAGAATGAAGTAAGGACAAAGATGAAAAAAGATGATATTGTGTCATCATGATTTTTAAGCATATCTAAAATAAGGGATGAACTCCAAGAAATAGGTGAAGTTGTACCAGAAAAAGAACTCATGGATGCTGCTCTACTAGGTCTACCAAAATCTTGGAGTTATTTTTTCTAAGGAATTATTACTTGGAAGGATACACCAACCTTTGAACAAATGTGGAATGCATGTATTCAAGAAGAAGCCCACATCTCGTTAGTAAATGAAAAAAAGGAAGATGAAGAAAACAACACTTCTAATGCCTACTTTTCTCATCACAAGAAGAAGGGAACATTCAAGAAGTTCAAACGACCAAAGAATAAGGTTGATTTATCAAATATTGAGTGCTACAATTGTCACAAAATGGGACATTACAAAATTCAATGTCCTGAGAATCCAAGGAATAAAAAGAGAGATAGAGAATAAAAAAATGTTATCGATGAAGCTCCACCTAAGAAGAATAAGTCTAAATATTCGGAAGTCAAAGACTTATATCATTAAGTCTTATCTTGAATATCCTTCTTATTCTACTATTTTAAGTTTTGTAATATGTTTTGATTTATGGAGTTTGTAGGTCTAATATATCTTTTAGAAAATTTTGAATTATTTTGATAAGTTGTAGGTATCCCTTAGAAAGATTGGATTAATAGGGAGCCTCCACCATTTTACCAAAAGATAAGTATCTTGTTCCTTGTGGCCTCTTTTATGTTTGGTTTCCTCCTCACATCAATATTTGTTGTATTGTATGCTATTAACCTTTTCTTTGTAGGTTTTAACCCCGTATAGAAATTACCTGCATACGAATTCTAAAACACATAAAATAAACAATGCGAGAGCATAACACATAAAACACATATACATAAAGATTTTCCCCTGGATCCCAAAACTGGGACTACTAGCTTGATTTTTCATTATGTTCCTTTCAATGTTATAATACATATTTATACATGCCGAAGCATCCAATACCATGGACCGAAAACCATCGCGTCCAAAAACATGTGCGAAAATCATGCACAAAACCATAGGTGGTTCCGCCCAACCTAACATAGGTTCCAAAACCAAAATTTTCTGGGGCGCTGCCCCGGACCCCATAGAGTGGGGTTATCTGCACCCCTCAAACCCCCTATGACCCCCCCCCGCTACGCAATCGACGCAATGAAGGGGGGGCTTTGCCCCCCCTCTAACCCCCTGATTAACTACGTGGGCTAGTCATGGAAAGAATATAACACAACCCAACATTCTCCCACTTGTTGTTTTCTTTCCATAGGGGGCCACAAGAGAGCTTAGTCATTTATCCAGCCCTACAATGCCAATTGTTTCTCTAGACCAAGAGAACTTCTCAGAGCTCACAGATTTTGTCAATGAATCTGCAGTATTCTTCAAAGTGTCCACCTTTACCAACAACACCTTTTTGTCTTCTATCATATCCCTCACGAAGTGAAACTGAACATTGATGTGCTTTGTCTTTGAATGATATGCAGGGTTATTTGCCAAGAAAATTGCACTTTTGCTATCACAGTCTATCCTTATAGCTCCCTGTACTAACCCCATACTTGAACACAGTCTCCGCAACCAAACTGCTTCCTTGCATGCATGAGTGTCTACCATGTATTCTGCCTCTGTAGTTGATAGCGCCACTACAGATTGTTTCTTACTCATCCAACTGACTGCACCTCCAAATAGGTTAAACACATACCCACTTGTAGATCTTGTCTGATCCAGATCTCTAGCCCAATATGCATCAACAAAGCCACGAATATCCAACACTCTGTCCAATCCTGGTCTTCCTTGGTAGCACAAACCATAATCACTAGTGCCACGAAAATACCTAAAAACCCGCTTCACTGATGTCCAATGCTCCTTTCTTGGTTTTGACATAAACGTGCTCAATACTCCCACTGCATGTGCAATTTCTGGTCTAGTACAAACCATTTCATACATCATTCTACTGACTGCACTTGCATACGGAACATGGGACATGTCCTCTTCCTCTTCTTGTGTCTTAGGACACTGTTTAGCAGATAACTTTACACCTATAGGAATAGGAACCTTCACCGGTTTACTATCCTGCATATTAAATCTCTGCAATATTGTCTCAACATACTTCCTTTGGTTTAACCAAAGCTTCCTCTTTGCCCAATCTCTTTTAATTTCCATGCCCAAAATATAGTTTGTAGCACCAAGATCTTTCATGTCGAATTTGGAGGACAATTGGGTCTTCAAATCTTGGATAATTTCTTTGTGATTTCCAACCAGCAACATATCATCCACATACAAGACCAAATAAATAACACAGTCACCAATTAATTTAAAATACACACAGTGATCTACTTTGCTTCTGGTGATGCCAAGTCCCCGTATAAATGTATCAAATTTCTGATACCACATCCTTGGTGACTGTTTTAACCCATACAAAGACTTCTTTAACTTGCATACCAGTTCTTTCTTACCCTTCACCACAAAGCCTTCAGTTTGCTTCATGTATATTTCCTCTTCTAGATCCCCATGAAGAAATGTTGTCTTCACATCCATCAGTTCTACCTCAAAATCAAAAGTAGCAGCAACAGATAAAAGTAATCTAATAGAAGTACCTTGGCAACAGGAGAAAAAATATCACCAAAATCAATTCCCGACACCTGGGAATAACCTTTTGCTACCAATCGGGCTTTTTATTTCTCCACCTTTCCATCTACATTTGTCTTCTTCTTGAACACCCATTTGCTGCCAATGGGTTTCCTTCCAGCAAGCAACTCCACCAAATCCCAACCCTCATTTTTGTGCAAAGATGCCATTTCATCAACCATGGCCTCTTTCCAGAGTTTTCCATCCTCTGAATCTACTGCTTCCTTCACAGTTCTAGGATCATCATCAGTAATAGATAAAGAAAAATTTGAACAGAAAGCAAATGGACTATACCTTTCTAGTTGCCTTCTTTCTCGAACTGATCTTCTCACACTCGGAGTTTGTGGCTCTTCATCTTCTGATTACTCCTCTGTTGTAGAGTCTGATTCTTCCTCCTTTAGCTCAAACTCTATCCTCTCAGGTTCTTTTGGTTGGACTTCATGTTTAATAACATCTTTCACCTCTCTGAACACCACATCTCGGTTGTACACAACCTTCCTTGTTACTAGGTTCCAAAGCTTATAACCCTTTAAACCATCCTTATACCCAATAAAGATGCACTTTTCAGATTTACTATCCAACTTGGTTCATTTCTCCTTTGCAACATGTACATATACATCACATCCAAATACCCTCAGATGTGAAAGAGAGGGTTTCTTACCAGTCCATACCTCTTGTGGAGTTTTATCCTCCAACACTGATGAAGGTGATCTATTGACCAGGTAACATGCTGTCTCCACCACCTCTACCTAGAATTTTTGTCCTAACCTGGCACCACTGAGCATGCTTCTTTCCCTTTCCATCAACGTCTTTTTCATTCTTTCTGCAACTCCATTTTGCTGAGGTGTATATGGAGTAGTCTTATGCCGTGCTATACCACACTTCTTATAGAATTCTTCAAATTCCTTAATGAAAAACTCTCCACTGTTATCTGTCCTCAGCACCTTTATCTTCTTCTCTGTCTGGTTTTCGACCAAAGCCTTGAATTCTTTAAACCTGTCAAAGACGTCAGATTTATTCTTAAGGAAATATATCCATGTATTCCTTGAGAAGTCATCTATAAATGATACATAGTACATAGACTTACCCAGTGATGGAACCTTCACAGGTCCAAACACATCACTATGCACAAGCTCTAATATATGTTTCACCCTCTTACCACCAGAGGAGAAACTCACCCGATTTTGCTTCGCATATACACAATTTTCATAGAAATCAAAATCCAAGGAGCTATTACTCATACCTTCTACCGTACCTTTACCATGAAGTATTCGAAGGCCCTTCTCTCCAATATGTCCAAGCCTTTGATGCCACAGCATGGTCTTCTCTCCAGAGACCATCAGATTTTCTCCTCCACTTTCAGGAACCACAGAACTGTTTCACCCATTAACAACCGTGCTACCTTGCAGCTTGTACAGAGTTCCAATCCGAACTCCCCACATCAATACCAGTGCTCCCCGAACCATGATCTTACAGGTATCCTTCTTGAACATTTTTTTTACACCTGCATCATCCAACTTGCTTACAGAAATTAGATTTCTAGCCAATGCAGGAATATGCAGAACACCTGGATGTGTTCTAACCCTTCCACCTTGCAACTTCAACTTTACTTTTCCGTGACCAACAATTCTAGCCTTCCTATCATCCCCTAAGAAGACATCACCACCATCGTATTTCTCATACTTACAGAACCACTTTCTTTGGGGAGTGAAGTGAAACAATGCACCTGAGTCAATCAACCATGCTTCATGATCTACATGTGTACTTGAAGAAGCCAAGTACACATCCCCACCTTCATCTGAGGTGGTTTTCGCCTCTGTAGAATGAGCATCATCAGATCCCTTTCCTTTATCAGGAGCTTTAGATTTACAGTCCCTTTTGTAGTGCCCTTCCTTTCTGCATTTCTAGCACACGGCCTTTATAGGTTTTCCTGGAGATTTAGATCTCCCTCTAGATTTAGATCTCCCACTCAATGACTTATTTTTGTTTTTGTTCAAGGACTGTCCTTGTATAGACAAGGCATCACCATTATAGCTCTCCATATTTTTCTGTCTCATCTCCTCCGTCAACAAGGATGAGACTATTTCATCAAACTGCAAGGCAGTTGCATTGCTACTTATTGCAATAACCAAACTATCCCACGAATTTGGTATAGAACACAACAAACTGATGCACTTATCTTCATCTGAAATTTTAATATCAACAGATGCTAACTAACTCACCATAGTATTAAATGCGTTCAGATGCTCTGTCACCGAGTCTCCATCTTTCATCCTCAGGTTATACCACTTTTTCCGTAGGAACAATTTATTTACCAAAGACTTAGATTGGTACAAAGTCCCTAACTTGTCCCACAAAGTCTTCGCTATAGCTTCCCCTGATACATTCAGCAATACTGAATCTGAGACACACAATCGTATTATGCTCTTTGCCTTCCGATCCAACTTCTTCCATTCTTCATCGGACACTCCCATTGGTTTAGTACCCAGATCTACCGTGATCCACTGATCTTTATCCACCAATAGATCCTCCATCCTTAGTTTCCACAACTCAAAACTTTGACCATTAAATTTCTCAATCTCTATCTTTCCATTGCTCGCCATCTTCTTTCACCACTAGAATCGATCTCACAGATCTCCCACTAAATAAGATCTACCACAGGCCCGAGCGAAACCCCTCAGCAACAAAGGCATCCCCTTGAAGCCAAAACAACTCTGATACCAAATGTAGGTTTTAACCTCGTACAAAAATTACTTGCATATGAATTCTAAAACACATAAAATAAACAATGTGAGAGCATAACACATAAAACACATATACACAGAGATTTTCCCCTAGATCCCAAAACAGAGACTACTAGCTTAATTTTTCATTATGTTCCTTTCAATGTTATAATACATATTTATACATGCTGAAGCATCCAATACCATGGACCAAAAACCATCGCGTCCAAAAACATGTGCAAAAATCATGCACAAAACCATAGGTGGGTCCGCCCAACCTAACATAGGTTCCAAGACCAAAATTTCCGGTGTCGCTACCCAAGACACCATAGAGTGGTGTTACCTACAACCCTCAAACCCCCTGTGACCCCCCCTCTACGCAATCGGTGCAATGAAGGGGGTGCTCCGCCCCCCCTCTAACCCCCCGGTTAACTATGTGGGCTAGTTGTGGAAAGAATATAACACAACCCAACATTCTTTATATTTTCCACGGTTAGAAAGACTTACAAAATACACAAAGGCTATGGAGGAGACTTCAAAGGGAATACTTGAATCATGAAAGGATTTTTGTTGCAAAGGAATCCCTTAAAGAATTTATGTCCTCCAAGGTTTTTTAAAGAACAACTCAAGGTATGTCTTAGAATACAAGTTTTGTTATAAGGTTCTCTTTATGTAGAAGGAATGATCATTCTTCTTTTGAAATTTGCTTTATATTACTTAAATCTTTATGTCTATGGCTTTGAATCATAAAGATTCTTGTTTGGGTGATTAATCATTAGATTGAATCTACCATCGTTAGATTGTCTCTTGTCATTCGTCTATTTATGTGAAACCCCAATCCTTAGGGTTCACTGTAAAACCCTAGACTCTTGATGTTAAGGGTAAGTCAATGTTGATTATGAAACCCTATTTTTCTTAGGGTTTGTTCATAAGGTCTAGAATACATGATGAAATCATATTCTTTTTAAATTTATGGTTTTGATAGTGTCATAATAAAAACCCTAGTCCTTTAGGGTTTGTTGTTATATAATGAAACCCTAAATCTTTAGGGTTTGGTAAACTAGGTTTTATGAGAAAACCCTTGTAATATCTAAAGTAAGATCCTAGGAATGAAACCCTAAGTGTATATTTGTATGTATGATTGAAACCCTAGTCTGGTCCAAATTGTTGTATATCTAACTTTGATGTATTGATGTTTGTATCTTGGGTTTACCTAATAGTTATTGATGTGAAATATATATGTATATGCAACTATGATAACATAATGTTTTATTTTGTGAAATATAGGGTTTGTAACAAAACCCTAGTAGAGGTTGATATTCTAGGACATGATTATATTATTATTGATATGATTTAGCTTTGATGATAAAATATAGGGTTTGCATCAAATCCTAGTAGAGTCTGACATGTAATTCTAAAAGCATATTGTTGAAATCGTTGATGTGTAGTACTATGATTGGATTTTTTTTTTATTCAATTGTTGACATATAATGATCTGAATGTAAATTAGCATCGACCATGGTATTTATCCACTCATGGAAGATACCCATGGTATTGTAAGTAGAATCCACCCATGGTATTCATTCAACCATGGTATTTACCCATGGTATTGTAAGTGAGATCCACCCATGGTATCTACACACCCATGGAATTTACCTGTGGTATTATAACTAAAAAAACGATTATAAGTAACAAGTCGAATTTTGTAAAAGGACATATTGTCCACCACATTGTAGCTTTTAAAATTATTCTCTATTTTAATAAAAAGTTTCTTTGTGGTTTTGTTAATGTGTGTTCTCCTATTTTCTTCTAGAATTTCAATTTTTTAGATCATGGGGGCCTCCCCCAAGGTTTGGATTAGTGGTATCAGATTCAGGTTACAACTCCATGGGAATGAGGGTTTGACGCATATTTTAGTTTCAAAGTTTTACAACAATATTCAACAAACTTCATGCACTTTCTATGACCTCCAAAGATCACTTTCTTGGCCAAAGCGAGAAGAATTTTTTTCTTCATTTTTTTTGCAGGAATTTTTTGGGCGGGGAATTTGCAGATAAGATATGAAAATTTTGGTGCAAAATTTACAAAAAATAATAACAAATCTAATTTCCTTGTGAAAAAATACTGAAATAAAAAAAATTAAAAAATAAATTAAAAAAATTAAAAAAAAATTAAAAAATAAAAAAAAAAATAAAAAAAAAAAATAAAAAAATTGGTCGAATCGGAGTTTCGATGAAGGAAATATCACTAATTTAAAATCAGCTCTGTTGTAGAATTTTTTTTTACAACAATTCGTAGACAACGGATCTGCTATCATTTTTTATAGTTTTTGTATAGAATTTCAGGTAAATGATTGTGTATATGAGTTCCTCTTAAAAAATAACCCAATTTAAAAAAACAATTGGTTGAATCAGATTTCAGATGAGGGAGATATCGTTGATTTAAAATCAACATGTTTTCAGAAATTTTATGACAGTGGGGTAGTTGCAGCACAAATCTAACTTTCAGGGGTGTCTAGATAGGGATTTCAATCACATGGAAAGATGAAAAATAGTCATTTTATTCCCAAAAACATCTTATAATAAATATTATTAGTTATATTGACCGATTTATGCCCATTTTAAATTAGTTTTTATATCCTAAGAAGCATTCAGAGTGGGTTCCCTTTGGAGACGTGCCCTCCCACCCCTCTTTAGTAGGCACCTGCTTCACATTCATCAGTTTCAACATAAAAATTCATCTTGGCTTCTTTAGATATGTGCCTTCCCACCCCAGACTATGTAGGCACCTGCTGCTTCATCAATAGTGAGCATCACGGTTATGGGTCAACCACACAAAATCATTGTCATCAAAGTCCATTTACTAGGCTACACATTGTTAATATTATAGTTGGTCACAATCATTATAGGGTACCTCTATCATCGGATCTTCGTTTTTCATGGTTATGGGACATCCACAAACCCACACTTCATCGAATTCTATTTTCTAGGCTGTACACTATCAGTATCACAGTTGGTCACAAGCATTGCAGGGCATCTCTATCCTCCGATCTTCATTCATCACAGTTATGGGTTAACCACACAAAACCCTTCTCTTCAGTGGCTCTTCAAATTCAACAAATACTTCTTAGGATGGAGGAATGATCTGAATGGAAATTTGCATCGACCCATGGTATTTATCCATTCATGGAATATTCCAAGGTATTGTAAGTGGCATCCACACAAGGTATTCATCCACCCATGGTATTGTAAATGACATATACCCATGGTATTGTAAGTGAGATCCACCCATGGTTTCTACCCAACCATGGAATTTATCGGTGGTATTATAACAAAAAAAATACTATAAGTAATAAGTCGCATTTTGTAAAAGGACATATTGTCCACAACAATGTAGCTTTTACAGTTATTCTCTATTTTAATAAAAAGTTTCTTGGTGGTTTTGTTTAATGTGTGTTCTCCTTTTTTCTTCTGGCATTTCAATTTTTTAGATCTTGGGGGCCTCCCCCCAAGATCCAAATCATCTAAGGCTTTTTTTCTCAAAGATGGAGTCTAGGTTTTATGAAAAAACCCTAGCAATAAGTTGAAGTGTAGAATGTAAAAAGATGTGACCCTTATTGATAATGAACCTAACTAGGTTTAGGTATTTGATAAAGCTTGAATGTTTTGATGCTTCCGTTATAATGGTATGATTTTGATATAGTTAACTTCATGCTTCTATGTATTTGTATTTGGTTGTACTTTCTATTAAAGTTTTGCAGGTACATAATCTTCGAAGATATTGAAGATGTTCTAATTGAAGATTATAATAATAATAAGCATGATGATGATGATCAAGATGAACTTGATTCCATGAGGAAGAATGAAGCCTTGAAAAGTTGAAGTTTCTCCAATGTTATAAAAGAAGAAAGTTGTTCATCTCCCTAAGTTGAGAGGGAGCTTCAATATAAGAAAGGGTATAACTCCCGAGTTAAGAGGGAGGGCATATTATGACAATCATAATGAATACCTTGAAGAAAGAATGAAATCGAAGAATGAATGAAAGTACTACAAATAGATGTTCACGATACATGAAGTTGTAAAAGACTTGAGAAGCACTGAGGTTGTTTTTGGTGCTGCTGAAGAAATGAAAGAAGAAAGTTTCTGACAAGTTGTATTTGGATAACTTGATGATGATATAAGTAGCATTTGAATGATTGGGGACCTTGAAGGTTTGTGTTTACTTGTATATATATTTAAAGGCTATTTCTGACTGGGGTTGTGATTATGCAAGAACTCTCTATAAAAAGATTGAACGTTTTAAGCATGCTTGGACTGGTCAATATATATATTTGATTTAGTTAGGTGAGATGAAGCATCTTGTGGCAAAAATATTATTGGGGGGACATCTGGTTAGCCTATCTATTGATGTTTAGATCCCAAATTAGGGAGGGTGGCATTGGTCATGGAGCTCCGACCTCTGATACACACCTAGATCCTTGGGTTGGTGTTAGAGCTTAAAATCTTGATGGTACCTAGAGTGGCTAAAGCTTGAGTACACCTTAGTCCCACCTGATTAGGGTAGCCTTGTCAAGTATCTAATCTGTAGCACTATGTTTGATGTGAACTCTTCATAAAGTATATCATTTTGAGATATTCCACGTACCTATGTATATATGTAATTATGAATACCTCCCTAGTTAAGAGGGAGTGTTGAAAAATGTAAGTAGTGTCGATGTTCATAATTATATTTGAGTCATGATGTAATGTATTTATCAAAATAAAAAGAAAAAAATAAATATTATTATAGAATTAATTGATGTATTAAAGCATTGGTTTCATGCTTGGGTCAATGTTTTTAGGTCAAAGCCTCCATTGTAGGCTTCTAGGGTTTATTTCAAGAGTCCTTGTCATTAACAATATGTAAAAGACCCTTTTGTTGGAAATAATACTGAGAGGGGGGGTGAATTATAATTTATCAAACAATAACTTTTCTTTTCATACTCAAATTTATATACGCTACTTCATTGAAGGTAACTCGCGTGTGCACGCAACTATCTTTAAAGCAACCAACATATATCCAACAAACTTATGATTCAGTTAATTCATCATATGTTGATCTTTAATCATTACATCAGTACTTCATTAAGCATATGAACAGTAACCATGTGAAGTAATAACAGAATAAACCATCACACATAAGAAACACACATGAACACCAAGATTTAAGGTGGAAACCCAATGCGGGACAAAAACCACCTGTTGCTGTCTTCTTTTAATATAAGAAAAACATGTTTACAATCTTGTACTAATGCAAACTCATACCAGTATGCAGGCACCCACCTACAGAAAGCTACAACCTTCTCTTGTTCTCTAGCTTCTACTGGAAGGAAGCTAAAACCCCCTAGCTCTTGTACTAGTCGATATGTTTGCTAGTACATAGGCGCCAGCCTATAGAAGGCTCCAACCTTCACTCGTTTTCCAGCTGCTACTGGAAGGGAGCTCAAACCCCCTAGCTCTTGTACTAGTCAATCCATTTACTAGTACGTAGGCGTTAGCCTACAGAAGGCTCCAACCTTCACTCGTTTTCCAGCTACTACTGGAAGGGAGCTTCAACCCCTTGGCTCTTGTACTAGCCTAAATGTTTATTAGTACGTAGGCACTGGCCTATAGAAGGCTACGACCTTCTCTCTTCCTCCAAGGACCACATTTCATAAATTTTCAGACTGGATACTCCTGGAACACAACACCACAATCTGAAGGCCTCGTTTCATCCAATTTTCATACTGGACACATCAGCAACATTGAAGCTCAAAATCAATCACCACTGTAATACAACCAATCACTAAAAACCCATCATCACTGAAGAAAATCACAATCAATCAATTTGAACATTCAAAATACTGTCACCAAAACACGATCACTAGAACACAGAGTAGAACCCAAAACTCTGCAACAACAACCAGAGCCAACTACAACTTCAAATATCATATTTCATAATGTATATGCTATTTGGATGTGACGAACCAGCGTGTATACGTGCTTTTATCAAAGCAAACCAGCGTATATATCTGCAAATACTAACTTAAAACTTCACATCTATTCCAGACTTCATTCATACCCAGATCATAACATTTACAAAATAAAACATGCGTTAGTATTCATATCTAGACTATCCATGATCAAACCACATAGGTGCATCCTTAGTTCAAATCAAGCAAAGCATTAGAAACCCGTAACCTTCATATTTGATCTAACACTTCATAAGATATTCAATACTTGCACACATATCCCTCCGATCTTCTCCTCCTTATATAGTTTTAGGCCTTTCTCAATACCTCGGACCAAACCCACTTAGGACCAATACCTTGGACCAAAACCTTGATTTTCCATCCCATACGTGCTTTTCCTTCTGTGAAGGTGTGTGCATACATATATGCCCTTTTTGTTTTGTTAACCCGCGTGTATACGCTCCCTGGACAATGCGAACCAGCGTATACTTCTTAAACCACTCTCTTTCTTCAATCTCTAGAGTATGATCTATAATCCTTTGTTGTTAACCTGTTGCCCTATGAACTGTCATCTATGTGAGTTGCCATCAAGGACAACACCTGTATCATAATGCCATTAATCTCCCCCTTTGGACTTGATGGCAACCACAACACCAAGATACTCTCCCCCTTTGACATCAAGGGCAAAGGACAGGCAAAGATATTCTCCCCCTTTGATATACATTATGTTGTCCATGCTCCCCCTGAGTACATGCAGAGTCTGCAAAGATATTTTTCAAAAGAATAACATGACTATAAAACTAAACTAAGTGAGTATGACTTCCCTAGGACAAATGAATCATGCATACATCAATCACCTAACCAAGTGGGGATACACCAAATTTGACTCATCCACCCAACCAAGTGGGGATATACCAAATCTTTATACAAGACTGAAATAACAATTATTACATCATCCTTCCCATGCGTAGTGGGGTTACAAATTCGGTCTTTTCATGACCTTCACATCAAAAGATAGACATGACATTTATAACAAGGACCAGCGATCTAAACAAGACCATGATAGTCATCAACAACTATCATACACCATATATGATCTATACCATAAACATTTTTTAACAACATCAAGATCAACAACTTGTATATGTCCATCATCAAAAGATTCATCTGAATCAAAGCAACTATGTGAATCAAGTAGCATAAGTATCATCATGCGTAATGCCAACAATGCATTTTAGAAACATATGCTCCCCCTGAACCTGTGCCATATGTTCATGTCAGGTCTGATTATTGCATTTGTCAGTAAGAATCATCAAGGAATCATCATAAACCAGTTATTCATCAACTTATTAACAGCTTATGAGGACCAAAAACACTTCCACATATCATTAATAGACTGTAACCATCATCAAATAGAACATAATATATAATTTATAATTAACTGAACCATATCAAACCCCTTTTCCTGAGTCTGTCCCACTTCTTTTTATTCAAAACACCATATACATGACTTTGTAGCTTCTAACTCGCATATATACACGACTTCTCTTCATCATAACTGCGTATGAGAATTGGACTATTGAAATTTTACACTTTCAACTCCCCCTAAGTCTGTTATGTCTGTATACTATGCTATGCCACATTTTTCTGACTGTACTTCCTTCTTCTTCCATATCTTCGAGTGTGATGATGTTTTCTCCTTTTGGTATGGTGGCCGAAATTTGTTCCTCATTCCTTTGCTATATGTCCAAACTTGTTACATGCATAACATCTTACATGTTTCATATTCCTTCTATAGCAATCAATGGCTTTGTGACCAAACATATTGCAAGAAAAACAATATCCCTTAAATACCTGGAAGCTGATGATCTTTCTGTCTGACGGTCTTGAACCATTCTACTTCTGCATCTCGTTGCAACATGTCCAAAATTATGACATATAAAACATTCGACATTATTCATCGGAGGAAATAACCGACTATCACTTCCATACTTAGGAGTAAAAGATTTTCTTTGAATACTTTCTTTCCTTGGTTGTTGATGGGGTTGACTTCTCATCTCCTTGTTGAGCATTTCATATTTTGCATTAGAGTTCCTTACCTCATCTTGAGAGCTAGATTCACCTTCAACAGTTTCATGAAAACCAAGACCAGTTTTGTTGGTAGGAGACCTTTTACTACTAAGAATATTATCCAAAACCTTAGTACTATCTTGAAATCGTAACAGTTTATCCTTTTCTTCTAATTTACCTTTTAAGATATTTACCTCAACCTGATATTGTTCTTCCTTTTCAAAATATTGCTTCTTCATGATTTCTTCAGCCTTTCTTCCTTCTTCCACTTGTTGCCTTAATTTGAGAATCTCATTTTCTTGTTCTTCATCTGCCTGAGGTAGTCTTCATTCTGCTTATTTTATTTTTCAAGATATTCTTTTAGAGAGAGGATCTTAGCTTCAAGACTTTCATAGTAACTAGATCTATCTTTAAGTCTCTTGATTTTTGTGCTATTTTCGTTTACTTCATTTCTTAATGATGTTACTTCATCCTGCAGCTTTTAACATTGATCTCCCTTTTCTTTGTACTACTTCCTTACCTTGTTTCCTTCCTCCAACTGAGGTTTTAATCTGGTAACTTCTTCTTTGAAGATACACTCCCTTTTGTTAAATAGATCTTGTTGATCTCTAATTTTATCTATGAGTCTTTTAACTTCTGCCTCTATATTTCTTTCACTATCACTTTCAATATCTTCAACATTGCACGAACAGAGAAAAGTATCACCAGAAGACCAAAAATTTGTACCTTATACTTATTTTGCTTGTTCATCTTCAATATGAGGTGATTCTGAATCTGAATACCTGCTTCCACCTAATGACCAATTGTCTCTCCTATTGTCATTGTTCCTTTGAAATGTCTTCTTCTTCTGAGGTGCTTTCTTCTTCAACCTCTTTCCCATTGTTTCTACGGATCTCCTTCAAACAATCAAGCTTCTGCCAAAGGACCTACTCTGATACCAATTGTTGGAAATACTACTAAGAGGTGGGGCGGGGGGGTGTGAATCAGTATTTATCAAACAATAGCTTTTCTTTTCATACTCAAATTTATATACACTACTTCATTGAAGGTAACTCACGTGTACACGCAACTGTCTTTAAAGCAACCAGCGTATATCCAACAAACTTATGATTTAGTTAATTCATAAGCAACATTCATGAACACCAAGATTTAAGGTGGAAACCTAATGTGGGACAAAAACCACCTGTTGTTGTCTTCTTTTAATATAAGAAAAACTTGTTTACAATCTTGTACTGGTGCAAGCTCATACCAGTATGTAGGCACCCACCTGCAGAAGGCTACAACCTTCTCTTGTTCTCCAGCTTCTACTAGAAAGGAGCTACAACCCCATAGCTCTTGTATTAGACGATCTGTTTACTAGTACGTAGGCATTGTCCTACAGAAGGCTCCAACCTTCACTCATTTTCTAGCTGCTACTGGAAGGGAGCTCCAACCCCCTGGATCTTGTACTAGCCGATCCATTTATTAGTATGTAGGCGCAGGTCTATAGAAGGCTCCAACCTTCACTTGTTTTTCAGCTGCTACTAGAAGGGAGCTCCAACCCCCTAACTCTTGTACTGGCCGATATGTTTACCAGTACATATGCATTGGTTTATAAATGGCTATGGCCTTCTCTCTTCCTCCAGGGACCACGTTTCATAAATTTTCAAAATGGATACTCCTGGAACACAACACCACAATCTGAAGGCCTCGTTTCATCTAATTTTCATACTAGACCCATCAGCAACCTTGAAGCTCAAAATCAATCACCACTGTAATACAACCAATCATTAAAAACCCGTCATCACTGAAGAAAATCAAAATCAATCAATCTGAACATTCAGAACACTACCACCAGAACACAGAGCGGAACCTAGAACTTTGCAACAACAACCAGAACCAACTGCAACTTCAAATATCATATTTCATAATGTATACACTATTTGGATATGACGAACCAGCATGTATACACTCTTTTACCAAAGCGAACTAGCGTATATATCTACAAATACTAACTTAAAAGTTCACAACTATTCCAGACTTCATTCATACCCAAATCATAACATTCATAGAATAAAATATGCGTTAGTATTCAGATCTAGACTATCCATGATCAAACCACATAATGATAAATCATTTCAAGCCTTATGATCCGGATCCATAATCCATCATCAACCACATAGGTGCATCCTTAGTTCAGATCAAGCAAAGCATCAGAAACCCATAGCCTACATATTTGATCTAACACTTCATAATATATTCAATACTTACACACATATCCCTCTGATCTTCTCCTCCTTATATAGTTTTAGGCCTTTCTCAATACCTCGGTCCAAAACCACTTAGGACCAATACCTCAGACCAAATACTTCAGATCAATACCTCAGACTAAATACCTCGGACCAAATACCTTGGACAGATACCTTGGACCAAAACCTTGATTTTCTATCTCATACGCTCTTTTCTTTCTGTGAAGGTGCATGCATACATATACACTCTTTTTGTTCTGTTAACCCACGTGTATACGTTCCTTGGACAAAGTGAACCATCGTATACTTCTTAAACCACTCCCTTTCTTCAATCTCTGGAGTCTGATCTGTAATCCTTTGCTTTTAACCAGTTGCACTATGAACTGTCATCTATGTGAGTTTCCATCAAGGACAATACCTGTATCATAATGCCAACACCTTCTTGGGCTTCATCTATCAAAGAAGAAATTTATTTTTATGTAAAATAGGTCATTTAGGCCTCCTCCACCAAGTTGGCCTCAACTTGGATGAGTCGGCCTAATTAGGGAGGAAAAAACCACTATAAAATGGAAGAAACTCGACTCATTTGGAGCACATCAATCACAAGTTCAATATGCAGTTGCTGGAGGTAGAAAAGGGTGCAAAATTCAAAGAAGAGGAAGGAAACCCTAGAAAAGGAGAAGGAAGTCTTTCTCAAGCATAAGAAGCTCATTTTTCTCTCTCTTTATCTCAGTCGTTCAAAAAAATTTTGATGTTGGAAGGGTTGAAATTGCAGTATTGTAGCTGGGACAAAATTCTAGAGTAGCTGGGTAAAAATTCTAAAGTAGTTGGGTTGAAATTATGGGTTGTTGCTAGGATATAATTGTTGGACAAGAAGAGACTACTCAAGTTTGTTGAATCATATTGGAAGGCTGACTTGTTGGAGGAGGAAGGTATTTTGGTCAGGTCTATGGTCTTTGTCTATCTCAATTTTATTAGTTGAAGAGTTTTACTGGGTTTTCCCCTAGAGAAGGGTTTTAGCCCTGGTTGAGTGAAACAATCTGGTGTCATTGATCTTCATGTTTTTTTTTTATGATTTCTTGATGCAAAAAAGATAAAAGAATAATATAAAGAGAAGATAATAAGCCCAAAAGAATATCACAAGCAATTATCAATATAAGAGAATATTTTTCTTTTCTGATTTTCTAAAACTTACAACTTCAAAAATTTTCTTATTTTATCCCAGTCATGACAAGAGAGTGATTTGATGATTTTCTGACCTCAACCTTGCCATCAAATATGTGAATGAAGTGTCCTTTCTAGCGCACGTTGACTAAATACAACAAGTTTCTTCTCAACTCTAGGAGGTATAGAACATAATGTAGAAGAAAGTATAGAAGACTAGACAGTTTGAGCATGATGGTGCCAAGCTCCAATGGCTTGGGTTTTGACTTGTTTGCAAAGTAAATTTCTCCATCAACATTGCCAGTGAATTCTTCAAGGAAATCTCTTCTGAAATTCATGTGGCAAGTTGCTTCTGAATCAAGAAACCAAGAATGTTTCCATGAAACAAGTGAAGCATTAAACAAGTCTTCAGTTACTCCAATATTGCAATGTGACACAACATAATGAGAAGATGTAGGTGCTTTACCTTTCCCTTTACCAAGGATTTTACCTTTTTCTTCATTTATTTCCTGCTTGATTTTTTCCCAAGGCAGCTTACATGTGGAAGCAACATGTCCATTTCTATTGCATTGTATACAATGAAGATCAAACCTTTCTCCTTGGAAAATTTTTCCCCCACCTCCAAAATTCTTCTTTCCTCTTCCTCTTCGGCCACCTCTTCCTCTAGAAGAATCTTGTGCATGATTCTTCTCTTTCTATGCAAGGCACACAACTTCTTCAGAATACTAAGGAGCTATCTTCTTCCCAGAATCCTTCTCTTTCAACAAAATTCTTCTCAAGGGAGTCAAAGGAAATATCCTTAAGTTTTCCACTTGCTTTCAATGACAGAAGATAATGTGAATAAGTGGAATATAGTGCCTTGACATAGGATGTGAGAGGAACCTCTGTTTCAATGCTAGTGGCTTTTATTTCATGCATAATGGATCCTATTTCCAATTTTAAGGAAAGAGGGTCATCATTTTTCAACTCAATATTGAACAAATTGATCATCAATTGAACAACTTCAAGCTCAGAGTGAGAGTCATATAATTCCTTCAACTTATTTAAGGCTTCAAAAGCATTTGAAAATGGTGAAATATGACAATTCACCTCTTCATTTACTTGTAGGTTTTAACCCTATACAAAAATTATCTACAAATGAATTCTTAAAACAGAAAAATATACAATGGTGAGAACATAAAACAAATATACACAAAGATTTTCTCCTATATAACAAAACTAAGAATACCAGATTGATTTTTCATTATGTTCTTTTCAATGTTACAATACATATATATGCATGTTGAAGCATCCAAAAACCTAATCTATTAACCATGGATTAGAACATAACTATGGTTCCCTTGACCAGATCTACAAATACAATGGGAAAAACCCACCATACCTTGGGTATGCACCCCATCCTTGGGTCCACTCAACTATTATTGGCTCTACATAAAATAAAATAAATTTGGGGTGTTTCCCTGGACCCCATCACACGTGGAAAGAATATAACACACATCCAACATTACTGACCTGCAATCAAGGCATAGGCCTTGTTGTTCTTACTTTCCCTAATGACAAGATCCTTGTTTGAAGTAGGCTTTTCAGGTGCATTTTCTCCTTCTCCTTCACAAAATCCTTTGCAAAGTTCATTAAAAATGAGGGTGTGTTTTATCTTCCTAGACCACTCATGATAGTTCTCTTTGCCAAGAGAACTACTCCCACATTGGATATTAGTGAATGCATCATCAAAAAATACTATATGCTTTTGATTTCCAAAATAATTGCAGCCTTACTTTTTGCCTTCTTAGAAAACTAATTTAAAAACCTCACCACCAACTTCACTCTTCACTATACAAAATGAATAATTTAATGTAAGTATATAAACCTCCACTCATTAAATATATATTATATAACTTCCATATACCCCATATGGTAATTTCATATAATATATGGTCATTAAGAAGAGCTCACCAAATTCATGTGCCATTATGGTATATGTAAAAGCATCACATTACATACATATGTCATGGCCCTTTTTTTTTTTATATCCATTATATACCATATTTTATACCATATATTCCCACCATATAAGCGAACCATTATCATTCATACCCATAGCTTCAAATATATATTCTCATTTTAAATCAATGCTTTATAAAAAGGGCACACATAATAAAATCAACACACCAAATGATGCATATGAACCATGTATGGCATTCATAAAATGGTTTAACTCATATATGAATCCACACTCACTATAGAAACCATAAGCAACTCGGTCTTGAATGCGGAGATGAAACTCAAAGTTTGAGCCTTTCTCATCGCACTAGAATTTCAAACTTTTGACTAGAATCATCGCAGAGGAGCAAAGATCTAATGCACATGTAGATTCTTAATGTTGCAGGAGCACGTGCACTAGAAGATTCGACAATTCAATGCTTCAACGAAATTCATGGCATTCAAGGTTCAATTCTAATGCATAGGAGGAGACTTAAACACATTGTCAAATGAAAAGAACAATCCATAGAATAATCATGGGGATAGAGGACAATAGCAAGGAATCAAGACATATTTTCTGTCAAGGGAGAGAGGAGTTATTAGAGTAGAAAACTAAATTTGGGACTTGTGCTTTGATACCATGTGAGGCCAGGAGAGTAACTCCACAAACTAATTGTGTTTTTGGATTAATCGAGAACATGGATATATACAAGGAGAGGGATACTATTGGGATTCTATCCCAATGTCTCTTCATCTTTAAATTTCCTTTATTTTGTTATTTACAATATTTACATGGATTTCCCTAATCCCAAATATTAGGTTTCAATACACTACCTCCTCCTCCCTTGTTTCCTGCACATGTCATAGTTTTAGTCAACAAGCTCATCACATTATCTCTTGCACTTGATCATTTCACCAAACCTTAAAGAGCCCATTTTTATAGCACATGTTGTAGTTCTAGTGAGTAGTAGTTCCTTTTTCAACCATTGCTAATCACAACTGTGCCATCCTCTTTCATCCCTTTCACAGGCCCATCACAAGTAGCTTTTTCCATCAGAAAAGTAGGGTTAGAATAGATGATTTTCATACGATCTTTCCTTGTCATGTGTAAGATTCATTGGCATGTGTGCCTCCTCAACAAGGCAAGTTGATTCTCAAGGAATATGGAAAGTAGAAGAAGCAAAGAGTCACTTGCAGAGAAGAAGCACAAATAAGAACCATCATGGAGACATGGAGAGATCCCAGATCAAGACAAAATGGATACTTTTCATGATGACTCAAACATTCCAATACGGATCCAAGACCCCTTGGAGAGTGAAGATAAAGAATAAAGCAAATCTCCATTGAATATTGAAGACAAAGCAACAAAGATAGGAACTTGGCATTGCCACATCATCATGAAGTTCCATGTCATAATTTCCAAGTCATGGTTTATACAAGTTTCATTATAATGTCATATGTGTCAATGTGTCTTGCCACATAATGTGGAATGTAATGATGTATTTTCAAGAAATGAAAAAATGTAAATGTGTGGAAGTCAAAGAGTCACATGTGGACCAAAGAGTCATATAGAAGTTCAAAGGTCACTTAGGAGTCCAAGAGTCATGGGGGTCACTCAAGAGTCATACGGGATATGAAAGGTCATTCCTCCTGTTAAAAGAAACCTCATAACTCAAGAAAATGGATTTTTGGAGGCTTAGGACTTTGGAGAACTAGCCTTGAATTCTTCAACTTGGCATAGGAGAGAAGATCATTCCTTGGAGAAGAAATAAGTGACTTAATTTTCCACTATTGGGACTAGTGTTTCATCATTGTAACCGTGTACTTGGATTTTTCACTTCATAATTGAAGCTCATTGAGGCAACACACTGTCATGCATGTATCATGAATGTTGTAAGACTATTCTTTATATGTTTGCGATATATGTTATTTTAATAAGTACTAAATAAATTGAACTAGCTCATTGGGTTTGGTTCTTACTATTGTTCAATATGTGTTGCATTTTATTTAATGACCATTGTGTCTATGTGTACTACTTCACTAGATAACTAATGAATCTTTCCATGATCTCATGTGCCTCTCATAGGATATTACTATTAATTTTCTTCTAGAGACTCACTTTTGTCTCCCCTCTCATGAAGCCTCCTTTTACACATTGCAATTGGTGTTTCACAATGTCAACTTGCGTGCTGATTTCAAAGGTTATGTGTGTGATCTCTTATGTTACTCATTGCATCCAAGGAAAACCTTAAGCTATGGTGGTTGGGATGATACTCCGGATGGGGCTCCTACTCCAATGGATGTAAGCTCTAATTAGGACTTCACATTATGGAGACCCCCTATATGTTGGTGGGATCCAACACTGTCAATAAAATCTTGGATTAAATACTTTAAAAACCCTAATTTTAGAGATCATCATGGGTCCTCAGTTTACAACCTGCAATGTTTCATCTTACATAGTAAAAAAATATCAATTCATCAGGATTTTCCTTCATTAAAGGTGTGACAGTCTTCTTACACGGGAAAAAATAAAAAGTGGTAAAGAAGCTTCTATTTTAGAATCCTCGAGAATGGTATCTATTCCAAAGCGATGGAAATTGGGCTCGAACTCCTTCTATCCTATATCTCATTCCTTCCATTATGGATCTCATTCCCTCCATTGTGGATGTCACCCCTTCCATAATTATTTCCACTCTTTCCCTCTAAGTATGATGCACTCAAAGAGAATGTAATTGCCCCCTCCCACATTTACCCAATTTCACCGACCTGCCAAGGTAAACATGAGACGAAGAGTTACTATGACATGATTCGACCAGCAAGCTCTAGTTATGAAAGTGGGGCCAACAAAGTGAAAACTCACAACATCGCTAAAGGCTAAAAGACACTCAAGGGCCAAAGGACCACCCCAAGTGACCAAACCTTGAGTTGGGGCTCTTTTCACTACCCTAATCCCACAATTGCATGCATGAAAAGGCCCAGGTGTGGTTATAGGCCTCCAACCACATGCACCACACTACCTCCATGCAGTTATAACCCAAAATCTCCAGTTCAAAGGGTGTGGTCCCAAACTATGAGCCACTTTTCCAGGACAACCTCCAAACCACTATCCAGAACTTCCTGTAACTTCTCAAAATGATAAAAGACACAATGACAAATATTTTCATACAAAACTTAAACAAGCACTGACCCAGGACATGCCTAGTCCATAACACACATTTCATCAAACATATGACAAACATGTAAGCTACAAGTCATGAATGCATATATGACCATATTAGTCTGAGATTCATCTGAGAATCACCAAGAAGGATTTCTACCCTTTCCACATAGCTTCAATAATTCTTATTAGTCCATACATTCATCAACCATTTACTAACTTATCAAAGCATGAACAAGAGCCATAGATAAAACATATTACAAAACCATGATTATAACGACCATATAATCAGAATACTAACCATGACATAACAACCATCAAGATACATAATAACAAGTACAAGTAATCATAAATCACAATAGAGAAATATCTCTTATTAACTATACAAAATCCAACCAAGTCAATGACTTCCACGTACCACTCGACCATAGATTAAGCTTAACCAAATCTATCTTTTATCCAATCACCCTCATGTCATATTCCAAGAATGAATGTGGGATCTCATAGGATAAACCAAGACATAAACAACCTAGGGAATCTAGAGATTAAACCACCCCCACCCTCAAACTACTGCAATCTCTCCAAAACTGGTCAAGAGATCACAAACCAAAACAAGCTTGGATGCCTCAGAATTCCTTCACCATCTCTTGAGGAATTTTCTTGTCTCCACCCACCTTTCGAGGGCTTCCCGTAGAAAACCATATCCACCCCCAACCCTTGCGAATTTTCCTTAGACCACCTCACCTGAATCCAAATTGTTTCAGTAATCCAAAGCTTAACAAGAAATGAATCCCATCACATCATGGTTATTGAGGAAATGGCAAGGAAAAGTTGAAATCACTGTAAAATTGAGAAAAACCCATGCCAATGATAGAAAGTGAACCAAATAAACAAATGCATGTACCATGCATTCATACCTCAGCTAGGAAATCACATATGTAACCTGTTACCTGTAAAATCCTCCTACTAAAGCTCTTGATCCAACCTTCTCCTTGCTTTCCTTGCTTTTTCCTTTCCTCCTTTTTCTTCTGTTATGCTCCTATACCAATAGGTGTCATATTTCATGATTGACTTGATTAGCTCTGTAATATGTTCATACCTTTTCTTGTTACAAAGGTTTTCCATATTTTTCAAACTATAAAAATTTTTAAAAATGTAAAGAGGGCATACCCTAAAAGAAAAATCAAAGGGTGAAAAAAATAAAATGGTCAAAGGAAAAAATGAAAAGAAATGAACCCCAAAGGAAAAAGACCAGGAAAGTGTGCAAGTCCAAATGCCACTACTATTTCATTTTCTGTCAATGAAGCATCATGTGCAGCCTGTAGAACTTTTACCACAATTGATGAATGACTGAACAGCTTAATCCTGGCCAGTTTAGGTTTGGATTTCCTGTTTTAGAGATAGAGAGTAAAGATATGTCCAAACTGTTTAAACTTGGCAGATAAGTAGATAGGTAGAGAAGCTAAGAAGCTCAACTGTTTAATCTGGGCCCTTGGATGAAATAAGCGCAGACTTAGATAGGCTTATCATGCAAAGAAAAGAAAATTGATGAGGGTTTGCCAGTCCAAGTGCACCCAAAGAAAAAGAAGAAAAAATGTTAGGCAAAGTAAGCTGGGTAGGCAGTTTTGGTGTTGCAGAATGAGACTTGTGATTGATTTTGTCTCTCAGAATGTTAATCTTACCTCTATCACAGGTACCATGGCAGTTGTATATTTTGGAGCAACTCAAGCGAGGCATGACTAACTCCCCTCATGTTTTTCCTTGAAATCATTTACTAACTTCCCCAATGGTGTTAAAATCTGCCTAATATCCTTAAACTCACTCCATCTCATTCCATTTCATCATTACCTAAGTGAATTCCTACTTTACTTAGGAAAAATGGTCATATTCCTTGTATAGACTCCTTTTTTCTTTCGGCCTAAGTTTCTTAACATTATACTTGGGTGTTGTATTTCAAAATTTCATATTAACAATTTAACGATTAACTCTATTATATAAATCCCTTGTAATTCTTCCCAATCCCCGTATTATGTATATATATATATAAAATTCCCAAATGTTAAATATCCTGCCCCGGTTTTATTATAAACCATATGTTACTGTACAAATGGGAATTATTGGTTTATTTGAAACCTTTAATAGCCTTACCGTGCAAATAAATGAATAATTAACCTTCTAGGTTAATTATAGCCAAAACCCGACAACCAATACAATCACTCCCGAAACCATTAAAACCGTGGTTAATTACATCGGTCCCACCGCTTAAAGTACACGCCATCTTAGGAAAGCGTCCATCATCCGATCTCGGCCCTCGCATCTGACGGCTGTGGATTATTTTGCAACCCGTCGATCTGCTGCGCGTTAAGTCCCGAGAAAATGGTGGTTTCGCGCCCGTACTTGGGACACGCGTCACTCCATCGTGGTGTTCGTTGCCCCCCGCCCGAAACCACTTAAGCCCATAAGCGGTGTGGGGTGAACCGCTTACCACCCTCTGCTAAACGATAAGATGTCCGATCACTCTGATGTCATCCATTCAATAAATGCCAAAAAATACCCGCCAAATCAGTTTTCGTTAAATAAACGATAAAATGTCTCTTTCACCCTGATTCTCTACAAACTGTGCTCCATGCAAAATACGACCAGTCGACTGTCCGAGCAATTAGCCCATCACCCGGCCAAGAAACTTCAGCGTCGTGCTCTGCAGTCTGCCATTCGACCTACAAATACATAGTTTACCTCCGTAATCCAGGTATTTATCTGTTTTTGCCCTACGAACCTGCAATTTCGCTTTTCCACTGAAAATTCTACCTGAGAATGCCAAATTCGAGTTAAAAACAGTCTGTTTAGTCCATAAAAGACTCCTAAACCTGTTGTTTAGTCCAATTTTCCACAGAAATCCCGAATTCCAGTTTGAATACACAATAATCAAACATGGAAGCCCCCATAGCCCTGAATGTCGCTCCCATAAACGCACCTCATAAAGACTAAGATTATCTAGCCTTGGTTGACAAAGATTTCCAAATAAAAGACATATCTGGTGACAGGAATCATCTTCAGACCTTCTGCCAAATTAGGGATAGCTATCTAAGCAACTATGATACTTTTGGACTTTGGGAATCAAACCTTCCCATTTACTTCCTTCCATCAGTCCATGTTTTCCCAGACATCATTCACCAATGCTGTGCCAACTATGACCCTGTCCATAGAGCAGTTATGTCTCCTTCCCAAACTATCCTCTTTTCCATAACTATTGAATCCATCAATGAGATGATACATTTCCATTCCACTGAGCCCCTTGCTCATCTTTCCATGGGATTTTTACTTGAACAAGCATCTCAATTACCCAAATCAGAGATAACCCACATTGCTCAGATGTTCACGATACCAACGCACCAACCTAAGGGTCCTCCTCCTTATCTACAAGCCTTTTTCATTGAAAATGGTAAACTTATTGTTGACATGATATCCTCGATCTTGGGATTTAGGTCCAGTGAATATGTGGATGATATCACCCTAGTTCTATTATCAATCTTTACTCCAGGACAGCCCCCTGCTGTCAAGTATGACTATGCCACTTTGTTCCCAACAAAATCCATGATCAATTTATAAATTTGGATAGAGAAGGAGTCTTCAAATACACATCTTTTGTATACCATCTGTTGTTATATTATCAGCCAGACAGCTTTCCATTTCCCATCAGGAAATTAGACTCAAAAGGAAATCGGAGGTCTGTGATCTTTTGGAGCTCAGTATTCCATAATACCTGTGAAACCCCTTATACCTATAGTGAATTCATTGACTTATTTGTACACCCAGCCTCCACTTTGTTGATAGGAGCTCCTCCTCTTAGGATCACTAGTGACATGAAGAAGATTTTGCAGCTTTCCAAACAGTACACGATAGGTGACTGGTACCTCTACCAGAATCACACAGAAATTAGAATATATGGATGTGAACTTTTCCCTTTCAAGTTGCCTAGATATGTGCCCATGAGGTTATTTTCATTATAATATTTCAGGTAGATCATCAATGCAAACTTAACCCACTTTTGTAATGTAAAGAAGAAGGCTCGGCTGAGAATCAAAAACCAGTTAGGTCCTTATGTCATAAATTCTAGGGACGCATGGAAAGATGCTGAGAAGATATTAGAAGAACACCTTAGATTGAAGAAGAGTTTTTTGTGGATGCCATATGACCCATGTAGTTTCATAAGTGATAGAAGGGTAAGAAACAGGCTATCAGTGTATGTACATCATAGGGTCCCAGAAATTGAACAATATGCAAATCAGGAAGAATGGGTAGAAGGGACCTTAATAGAAGAAATTATTGAATAGGAAAAGATGGAAAAAGCTATGAAAGATCTTTAAAAAACCCTTGACTTGGACTCTTTTGGACAGGTATCATTCAAGCTACCTCAGCAATCAGGAATTGGAACATCCTCTGCTGGAACTTCTCAGCAGCCTGCACAAGAAACTAGCACACCAGTCATAGGGACTTCAAAGGGTAAAGAGGTAGATACCACAGAGCATCCTATAATGACAGATCAGCCAGCAATGTCAAAAGAACAGAATCAGGGGCAAATTCCTCTAGTCCAAACTAGAGCACCAGAAAGTCTAGCACTGCAAACTCCTCTAAATGAGGAAAGAAGCAAGAAGAGAGACAAAGAAGAGCCCACACCTATCAGTGGACCTACTAAACAACTAGGAGCAAAGAGACAAAGACTGAATCCTCTGTCAGAAGAGGAAGTTATTGAAGAAACCATAGACAGCCAGAGGACAGAAAGGGCAGTCTGCCAGCAGACTTCCCCAGTGGTAGAAACATCAACTCACTCACATAGGTAGGAGCTAGAAAGACAACACAGTGTTGAAGTATCATCTACCAGGCTATAAAGCAAACAGGCCTCTGACATTAAACGGACTTTCATAGAAATTAAGGCTAAAAATGATCCTATGAGGATTCAAGTGTACAATCAATACTTGAAGATGGCCCCCTCAAACCAGCAAAGATTAATGTCTGCCTATGGCATTAAAGAAGGCAAAATGTTCATGAGTTATTTTAAGCCAAAGGTACAGCAACCCCAGTCGGCATCATATTATATCAGAACAAATTTGGAGGTCCTAGCCAAAGACATTCATCCATTGGACTAGATTGAACTTCACAAGCAGACTGGAGAAATGGTTTATTCTACACTGGCTGACAAATCAATGTTGGCCCATTAGTTACAGAACTCCTTGGACAATACCTCTGCTCAATTACATTTGGAGAAAGCCTCTTCTCTAGCCAAGGACAACAGGATTAAATCTTTAGAAGAAATCATCATTGAACTGGGACATGATCCCAAAGATGCTAAAGGCATAAAGGCACTTATGAAGAAGAAAGAAGAAGATATTTCTGCCCTGAGGAAACAGCTGAAACTACCTCCTTCCATGCATCCATAGACTGCACAAGTTGTACAACAGAAATCAGAAGAAGAGATGATGGACCTGTTCATGAAGCTTAATGAAAGATTAACTAATACAGAGCAGGCACTGGAAAAAGCATTAAAAGAGAAGCAGGGAGAGTCGACCTCCCAGCCACCTGAAGTAACCCCCATAGTCTCAACAACAGTCCCTTCAACACTTGGAACAGCATTGGCTCCTAATGTCCCAACAGCCACAGCAGAAGTAATTACAGGTACAGAAACAACAGCAACAGCACCAGGCAGCAGTACTAATATGAGCACAGAAGAATTGATAAAATCCATGGAAGAGTTGAGACTCCAAGTGTCAGAGTTGAAACAAGTAAAGGAAAAATTGGCAAAAGTAGAAAAGAATTATGACAAATCCAAGATAAATGTTGCAGAGAAAATAAGAGAGGTTAAAGCATTAGAGAATAAAGTGAGAACATTAGAGAAGGATCTCACTATGGATAAGCCTCTGGCAGAAATCAAAGGAATTCTTTGGACCAACATCAATCAATCCCTAAATAATGTTTGGCCATCTATCCAAGTTATTTATGAGTAGATTGACTTAGTAAGAGTAGCCCAAGTGGAAATCCAAAGGACAAGAGTTTTGTTGGGACAGATGCCTGAACAAGCCAACCGGCTTATACATTTTTTGAACACCAAGACCAGCGAACAACTGGAAGCACTGGAAATCACAGACAGGACAGGCACCATTCTAGAAATCAAGAGAGTTCTAACCAAGAGAACTCTGATGCAAAATTTGGAAAGAAGATGCCAGGATATGCAGGTAGAGATTAATTCTTTCACAGAGAAGTTCGCAGTTTTGCAGAATAAAGGTCTACCAAGTCCTTTAGCAAATAATGACCGGCTTATGAAACACATAGATTATGTACATAAATTGAACAAATATGCTGTTGATCAAGTTAGTTCATCAACAAGTGCTTCAGGAGTAAAATCACTCCCCACAGGCCAAGTTCTCTATGATAACTTAGAGAACTTATTTTATATTGAGCATGAGGTAAAACATCTGTTTCAGCTCCAGCCTAATTTTTTCAGATATACAAAAACTAATGAAACCCTCAGGAAACTTCAGAAGCATAAATTTCTAGAGCAACAATGGTGGGAAGACATGTTGGGGATTTTGTAAATTTCTCTTGGGTAAAACGTAGATTTCGGGCTATTTTTCCATGATAAGATAGACAGGGATGAACGAGGGTCAAACGGGTCAAAGTGTATCGAAACAGGATTGAAGAATATCCGACAAAGATGGAGCAGCCAGCATAGAGTATCAGTGGAAGACAGCTGTAAACCGACTCGCAAAGCCTGCCTCCAGCACATCCGACAAAGACAGAGCATCCAGCACGACATCAATTTATATTTTCCCTATTTTTGAGACTGTTTGTCTCTATCTTTTGTAAAAAGGGATTAGTCATCACTAGATATTATCTCCATCAGATATTTTGTAAGATATTTTGTATAAATACCCCCCCAAACGAAGTATTTGGGGTTGGTGGGTGTTCTTAGAGTTTGCTGTAATACTGAACCTTTGGAATAAGAAGCTGTTGGAACCATCTGTTGTCTGGCCTACTGGATGAGGAATTGATGCAGAAGAATTGTCCAAGAATTCTTGAGTCAAACTGCAGATCAATAAGTCCCCTATATCTCATGTTTTACAGTTTTCTTGTTTGCTATATCATCTATGTTTCATAATCTGAATGGTAAAGAAAAGGATTAATTCAGAATTTTCTTAAACTGCACTCTATCTTCAGTCTTTATGATTCTTTGTGTTTTCTTTAGAATTAATATAAGCAGCGAATTCTTAATTGCTCCTGCTTCCTGGTTCTTTCATGTTGTCTATTTGCTAAGGAATTCTTAACTGCTCCTTAACAGTGATCATCCATTTTCCCTCTTTCAATATGTTGAAGGATTCTTCACTGCCTTTCACCCATTTTAGTCCATTCCATATGATTCCAGCCTTAATTTGTTCCATGTTTGTCTACCTTGCTCTATGATGTTTTCCTCTGTTAAGAAACCAAATCCAGAAAGCCATCCTCTTTGCCTCCATCATGCCCAATGGACTGAAATATTCAGTTTGCCTCACTACTCTATTGAATCTCACCATCCAAACCCAAAACAAAACCCTTGAACTTCATAACTAACCTAACACTTTTCAAAACAAAGCTAAATCATAAAGAGAGAGCCCTCTCTGGATACAGATTGGCTAGACTCTGTATCTAAAAGATTGGTCTGTGGTTACCTCAGTCGTATTCCCTTTCTTACAACTTTTGGGAACAACCTGAGTGATAACACCTTCTTTCTTGCTTGCTTTATCCTCTTGGTGCTCTTTGCCTCCAATTTGTCATGATTTTTCTAATCAAGCCATCCATTTTTGCATCATTCCACTCACCCATTGTCATCATTCTTAACCATATTTCTTCATAAATGCACCAAATTTTGGCATACATGTTTACATGGTTTATTATTATTATTTCCATTATTTTTAATGAGTTAAGAAGAACTTTGCTTGATTTTACTAATGATAGTTTTGTCAGTGCAAGTTTCTGCAACTCAGTCAGGTTTCTGTAGCTATCTCCATGGTTGAGGTAGTAGCACCACTCTAGAAGGAAATTTGACACATGGACATTGTTTCTAAAGGTTCCAATATGGATTTTTATTGGTTAAATTCTACCCAACTCGCACGTATGGACCTCCAGCATCAAATCAAAGGAAATATGCAGCAGTTTTCCCCAGTCAACTTCAACCACATTTTATGAGAACATGAAAGCAAATTTCAGAAAAATAAAACATGGGCTTTGTTCAACACAGGCCCAGTTAGGTTCATATTAAGCTGTTTTCTCAAAATCGTTACCATTTGAGATATTTGTGAGGTTCTTTGGAGCCTTATTTTGCAGATTATGTGGATAAATGGTTTTTCAATTCATCATTTAATGCACATTCAACAAAGAGGAAAAAACGAGCTATTCTTTAGAGAATTCGTGGAAAGAAGATCATTATGAACAGATATGGGCTCATCTTTTATCCTAAGACCCTTCAAAACATATTTAATTTTATTATCAAATTGATTTGTTGAGATCTCATGGCCAAAATTCATGCAATGAAATTATGAGTTTCTAGTTGCTTCAAAAATCTATAAAACATTGTAATCTATTTGATAAAGGAGGAGATTTTCAATGTACTAAGCTTAGGTATGAAGTTGTAATTATTTTTTAAAGTTATTATTGTGAAAACTTTGTTTACACGCTGCAAATAATACAAACTTTGTCCATGGTGTTCATGTAATTGTTAATTGGCAATTCTCTTCTCTTGATCTGAATTTTCAACACCTCGTAGTCCTTAGGAGCCCCCCTAGAGATCCGTGAGAATAGTGTAGATGTTTTCATTTATTTCATTTAAATTCTTTATGCTCTACGCTTAAATAACAACCCTATTTCATTTTAATGCTTTGTTGCTTTAGATTGAATTCATTTCATTATGTTTACTTGTTTGGCTCTATTTTTCCTACAGGACAAGCATTTGTTAAAAGACGAAATATAAACAAAAAGATTTACTTTGACCTTCTTTTTCTAGCTTAGTCTCAAATTCATGTTTAATAGATTATGATTTGCTCTAGTTCAAGGTCATTCATCATAAGATTCGTTATTCCTGCTTTCTAGAACTATTTCCACAATAATGATAATCGAGGTTTATTTTTCAAGTCTCATATATTAACGTTTCCTTTAATTCATAGACTAAAATTGCTTTTTGAATTTGATATATTAGGATTTCCTTTGAATTTAATATATTAGTTTTGATTTCAAGCGTAATAAACTAGATTTGATTTTAATTAAAATATACTAGCATTTTCTTTTATGATTAATAACATAGAATTTCAAGAGCTTTCATAGTTTAGAATCGATTTTCTTTGAATGTCCTTACAATTCAATTCTTGATTTGATGTTTTTATTAGATAAAGTATTTGAGAAAAAACATGTTCATGTGCTTACCAAGATCTCATAAATAGAATCTAATTTCTTTTTGAAGTTTCCAATTCATTTTAGTTATGCATAAATATTGAAAACTAATCACCTAGCACATGCGGTGTGGTGTACTTCACAAGCTCATGTACTCGGATCGACATATAAATGCAAGTAATTTAACAATCAATTAAATTATCCAACATTTTGGCATCGTTGTCAGGGAAGTATACATAGGTGTTAGCTTTCAATTTCATCTCATTCTTAGTTTCATCCATTTAGTTGCATAAGACTAATTTCATTTTAGTACATCCTAGAAGTAGATTCAAAAAAACAAAAAAAACTCCAATCACCTACCACCCCCACTTTCTCATGTCAGTAAGAGCCACACATACACATCATGAATTCCTAGTTTTGAAAATACAAGTGGTGACAAAGGAGGTAGAAGAAATGGTTGGAGATGTTGATAATGAGGAAGATCCTTTTAGATTTCCCAGGTAAGAAACTAATATCAATGTTCTTATGAAGAACATCCCTCCATCTGTACTTCCTAACTTCAAAGGTATGAGATCAAAAGACCTAGAAACCTTTCTTTTTGAATTTGAAATAATTTGTAGATCTTATCGCTGCACATTACATATTCAAAAATTGAATTTGTTTCCGACAAAATTGAAGGATAGAGCTCTTAAATGGTTCATGACTTTAGGAACAAATTCTACAAGGACATGGGATGATATGAAAAGAGTATTTTTGGAAAAATATAAAGATTATTACATACACCATGACCTTAGAAATGAAGTCTTTAAGATAAACCAAAAAAGGATGAAAGCCTAGAAGATTTAGTGGAGAGATGTACTTATAATATGAAAAGATATAAATTGCATAATTTAGGATCAAACACATTAAAAACTCTCCTAATAAAAGATATAAGGGATGAATGGATTGATCTTCTTAACTTGGTGGGAAAAGGAGATGTCTCTCAATTGTCATTTCAAGAGATTTGTGAACTATGTAAGAACATATCAAGAGGAAAAACAAAGTATGTAAGATCCCCTCAGGATCTAGTTATCGAAAGAGAAAGTATGTCGACATCAGTTTTAGTAAGTCAAACTGAACTTAAAAATTTGCTAGACATTTTTGATAGTTTAAATGAACAAATTGATATACTAAGAATGAAAAACAAGAAAAAAGTTGAGAATGTTTATAGTTAATTTACTAATTAATAACTTAAATTTATTTAATAAAATAAAAATAAGAAAATGAAATTTATAATAAATATTATATCATTATGTTTATAAAATTATAATAGATTTAAAAAACCATATTATAAAAATATAATTAAATAATTTTACAATAAATTAAAATTAAAATAAATATTTGTAATATTTATTATTAATTAGTAAATTAACTATAAATATATAATATTTTAAAACTTGTTTAGATGATCTTCGGCAAAATCACATAACCATTATTTTGTCTTTTATGATTAATAACATAGAATTTCAAGAGCTTTCATAGTTTAGAATCGATTTTCTTTGAATGTCCTTACAATTCAATTCTTGATTTGATGTTTTTATTAGATAAAGTATTTGAGAAAAAACATGTTAATGTGCTTACCAAGATCTCATAAATAGAATCTAATTTCTTTTTGAAGTTTCCAATGTATACTTCCCTGACAACGATGCCAAAATGTTGGATAATTTAATTGATTGTTAAATTACTTGCATTTATATGTCGATCCGAGTACATGAGCTTGTGAAGTACACCACACCGCATGTGCTAGGTGATTAGTTTTCAATATTTATGCATAACTAAAATGAATTGGAAACTTCAAAAAGAAATTAGATTCTATTTATGAGATCTTGGTAAGCACATGAACATGTTTTTTCTCAAATACTTTATCTAATAAAAACATCAAATCAAGAATTGAATTGTAAGGACATTCAAAGAAAATCGATTCTAAACTATGAAAGCTCTTGAAATTCTATGTTATTAATCATAAAAGACAAAAGAATGGTTATGTGATTTTGCCGAAGATCATCTAAACAAGTTTTAAAATATTATATATTTATAGTTAATTTACTAATTAATAATAAAAATTACAAATATTTATTTTAATTTTAATTTATTGTAAAATTATTTAATTATATTTTTATAATATGGTTTTTTAAATCTATTATAATTTTATAAACATAATGATATAATATTTAGATTGGAGTTTTTTTTGTTTTTTTGAATCTACTTCTAGGATGTACTAAAATGAAATTAGTCTTATGCAACTAAATGGATGAAACTAAGAATGAGATGAAATTGAAAGCTAACACCTATGTATACTTCCCTGACAACGATGCCAAAATGTTGGATAATTTAATTGATTGTTAAATTACTTGCATTTATATGTCGATCCGAGTACATGAGCTTGTGAAGTACACCACACCGCATGTGCTAGGTGATTAGTTTTCAATATTTATGCATAACTAAAATGAATTGGAAACTTCAAAAAGAAATTAGATTCTATTTATGAGATCTTGGTAAGCACATGAACATGTTTTTTCTCAAATACTTTATCTAATAAAAACATCAAATCAAGAATTGAATTGTAAGGACATTCAAAGAAAATCGATTCTAAACTATGAAAGCTCTTGAAATTCTATGTTATTAATCATAAAAGACAAAAGAATGGTTATGTGATTTTGCCGAAGATCATCTAAACAAGTTTTAAAATATTATATATTTATAGTTAATTTACTAATTAATAATAAAAATTACAAATATTTATTTTAATTTTAATTTATTGTAAAATTATTTAATTATATTTTTATAATATGGTTTTTTAAATCTATTATAATTTTATAAACATAATGATATAATATTTATTATAAATTTCATTTTCTTATTTTTATTTTATTAAATAAATTTAAGTTTAAAATCCTCAACTCAATATCTCGATATTTCAAATTTTTATTATTAGTTATAATTTATCAAATTAAATTCCATACATAAAAAGTTTAATATTTTATTTTAATTTGTATTATGAAAAAAAATCTTATTAAAATTTTTTAATTCTATTTAAATCTCTAATATAAAAACATTTCGAAATTTTATTATAATTTTATAGTTTATCAAATTAAATTTCATAAATAAAAAACTTTATTATTCTATAAAAATATTTCAAAATTTTATTATAATTTTATAATTTATCAAAATAAATTTCATAAATAGAAAACTTTATACTTTATTATTCCCTGCAGGGGCAGGGTAATAACCCATTCTGAATGCCTTTGATTGAGACATTAAATTTCAATTGATCAAAAATTAAAATCCATTTATAAAGTTAACTTTATAAATGAAATAAATAAAAAAAAATTAATAGTTTTATTTTATTTTTTTTAAATGTGATTAGTTCAAATAGCTTGGCTCTTCTTCTGCCATCATTAGTTTAACTGTCATCCTACAGCTGCACAGACTTTGTTCAGAGTGTCGTACGCTGTTATCGTGCAGCTCATTCTTAATTACGCGCTTCTGATCCTATTGCATCCTTAATTTCGTTATCGCATTTTGGGTGTGGAATCGATTGTCTATTTCACATGTACAATCCTAAAATATCCACAACCAGAAATTTCCCCAATTTGTAGGTCATGACTGTAATGATTCGTTATGTCAACAGCGTTGTCCAGCGGATTGGCCATGCAGGGTCGCATACCACCAGTTCCAAGACTCGTAGATTCTTTATTGGAATCCATGAAGATATGTAGTAATCCAAATTCTATATTTGAAACCACGAAGGTAGGGAGAGAATTGAATCTATCTCACAGTGAAAAGCCATAGAAGTTTTGGGCATCTCATCACCTTGAATATATTTTCCAAACAATCCGCTGGAACTCTTAGTTGCTGCAAACTGCTCATATCAGCGATACGATCTTTAAACTCCGAAAGAATTTGGGACGATTCGCCAGATCCTTATTGAATCATGGTAAGTCCGCACATCTTAAAAGAGAATATCGACATCTTTGCGAAGGTCAGGATATCGCAACCCTAAAGACGTGAATCTCTAACCATAAATTTCAGAACACCTACTGTGGATGGAGTCGGCACATTACAAAAGAGGATATCAGTTGGGCGCCAAAGACGACGTGGGTATTCAGAAAGCTCCGCCAATTCTCTAGTACCCATGTCTCGGAGATGATCGTGCATTCTTAAACAATTTACTTCCTCGGAAGTGACAAGGCACTTGCTCTGAAGAGTCATAAGACCCAGCAATCCATTTGACCCAGATCCATCCCATAGTATTATGGGAACCTTTTTCAGATCGATGTCTGTAACCTCTGCGGAAAAATGGCAGTGCCATTATCTGCTCCATGGAACCATATTTGGGACCTCCCACTTGACTAAGAATCTCACTGGTAAACTCAGTCATCACCAATTTTTTGCACGTGAATTGGAGATGCAAAGGAATTCCATTGCCCATCCTCAGAGTAACCTCCCTCCAATAAAGCCATCAAGCTCATGTGCATATCGTAGGCCGTCGCCACACGTTCAGGAGGAAAATCTAGTATGTCTGACACATCCACATCAATTCCATCCAGTTCAACCATGGCGTAACCGTTGGCCCTGACATGACTTGTTGAAATATTAATTTCCCCTGCTCATCATCATTTCTGGAAAACCACCTGTTTTATATCGTACCGCCTTCACGCATAAGTGGTATCTATCAGAAGGGCTCCGATCACCCCGACCGAGCGACGCGTGTCTGCTGTACGACTCCAAAACCGCTAATCTCTTGGCCGGTAAACTTCGTTTGAGCAATAACCGTTAGATTAAAGTGATGGATGATGATCGTTGATTGAAGTCAAAGATGCATACAGGCCTGAATATTGCGTGACGTGAAATTTTTGTTTTGACCGTCGGTTCTGTCAGCAAAGTCATTAATGAAATTTAATATGGTTCATAGGATGGTTGGTAAATGTTTTATTTTTATTGTTCTTTTTAACTTACGGAGGTATGGGCAAGTCAATGCGTTATTAAATTCTTTTTGGTTTTGGTATATGTAATGTTTTTTTGTATTCATTCGCATATGTATGGTAATGTGTAAGGGTAAGGAACAGCAGTGCGAAAAAGAAGGAAAAGGGAAAAAACGTAGCAGCGTGGAGTTTTTTTTGTTGTTCGTTGAAATGAATGGGAATGCGCAGTAGTGCAAATGTAATTTTTTATTTTATTTTATTGAATATGCAATGTGAAAGACTAGCAGCTTGAATGTAAAAGTTTTTTCACATAGCAGTGAATGAGAATTTTACATAGCAGTGTAAATTTCTTTTATGGAGGTAGAGTAATTTTGTTTTGGTGGAAGTTCTTTGTGAATCCCTCTGAGAGGAAGAAATTTGTATCAGGCAGTTTATGAATTAATACAAGTTTATTTTGGTTGAGAAACTCTGCTTTGCTCAGAAATTTTATTAGCTTCCCTGTGTTAAAGATCCTGTGGAGAAAAGCAGAGCAGTGTCTCTGTGTTCAGTTAATTTGTGTTTGAAATTACCAGAAATTTCCAGCATAGTATCAGAGCAGATCCAGGCTCTTTGAAAGTGTAAAAGAAGCTGAAGGGAAGGATCTCTTGCTGCAGTAGCTTCTCCAGTAGAGTGAAGACTCAGTAAAAAAATCCAGGTATTTCACAAACTAGTTTTTGTGTAGCTGTTGAAGACAGTCAGTATTTTAAATACACAGTCAAATATTTGAAGCAACGCTGAGAATGCAAGGAATGGCCAGCACAAGCACTAGCATAGGTATTTTTAATCCTCAGCTCCCACGGTTTAATGGGAAAAACTATGACTATTGGGCAATAACCATGAGAGCCCTGTTTGCCTCACAAGATTTATGGGAACTTGTTGAATATGGATTTGAAGAACCAACAGATGAAGATGAGTTTAATGGATTAACTCAGGCAGAGAAAGATCTGTTGAAGAGTAATAGGAAGAAGGATTCAAAAGCCCTCGTATTTTTGTATCAGTCAGTGCATGAGAGTGTGTTTCCAAGGATAGCAGCAGCCAAGACATCCAAAGAAGCATGGCAAACTCTTAAGACAGCCTATCAAGGCATGGAGAAAGTGAAGACAGCAAAACTATAGTTGCTAAAGAGAGATTTTGAGAATCTGTGCATGAAGGACTCAGACAATATTGACTCATTCTTCACACATGTGATTGGTTTGATCACACAGATAAGGTCTCATGGGGAAGTTCTTGAAGAAAGGAGGATTGTGGAGAAACTGTTGAGGGTCCTACCCTCAAAGTTTGATGTGATTGTCACCACCATAGAAGAGACAAAGGATCTCTCAAACTTTTCAGTTGATGAACTTCATGCATCACTGATAACACATGAGCAGAGGTTGAGTAGAAATGAAAACTCATCTCTAGAACAAGCTTTCAAGACCCAAATGTCCTTTGGAAGAGGAAGAGGTCAAGGCAAAGGAAACAAGAGAGGAAGAGGCAGAAACCAAAACAGAGGGGGAAGGAACAGTCCAGCAAATGCTCAAGGAACAGGCAGCAATCCAAATCAGAACCAAGGCCAAGGCAGCAGCAAACAAAGTGGACAACATCATGCTCAAGGACAAAGGTATGAAAAATCCAATGTCCAATGTTATTATTGTAAAAAATATGGGCATTATGCCAATGAATGTAGGAAGAAGCAGCATGATATGAATAATAGATCTAGTGAAAATATCACTAGAGAAAATATCAGCCAAGATAATGTGCTTTTAGCTTGTAACATGGCTGAAACAAACAGTGAAGATATATGGTTTCTAGATTCCGGTTGCAGTAACCATATGACGGGAAACATAGCCCTATTTTCTGCTTTAGATCAAAATGTGAAATCACAAGTCACACTTGGGACTGATAGTAAAATTTCTGTTATGGGAAAAGGAGAAGTAAAAATATTTACAAAGAAAGGTGAAAAGAAAACCATAGCAGATGTCTATTATGTTCCTAGAATGAAGTGTAACCTCTTAAGTATTGGACAACTTGTTCAAAAGGGTTACAATGTTTTCTTTGAGAATGATGTATGCACCATCATGGATAGAGCACCCAGCAAAAGATGTATTGCTGAAGTGAAGATGACGAGGAACAGGATGTTCCCTCTTAGAATAAGGGTAGATTTGAAAAACAAAGAAGTAATTGCAGCAGTTACCCAAGAGGCTTTCCAAAGCATACCAAAAGATGAAAATTGGTTGTGGCACTTGAGATTTGGACATCTCAACTTTGGAGGTCTTAACTTGTTGAGTAAAAAAGGAATGGTAAGATGATTACCATTGATAGAGAAACCAGACAGCCTTTGTGAAGGTTGTATCTTGGGGAAACAACACAGAGAAAGTTTTCCATCAGGGAAAAGCATAAGGGCAAAAGCACCCTTAGAGATTGTCCACTCAGACTTATGTGGACCAATGCAAACTCCATCATTAGCAGGCAGCCAATATTTTCTAACATTCATTGATGATTTCACCAGAAAGACTTGGGTTTATTTCCTGAAGAACAAAAGTGAAGTGTTTGAAAATTTTTGAAATTTCAAAGCACTTGTGGAAAACCAAAGCGGGCTACATATCAAAGTTCTAAGAACTAACAGAGGAGGTGAGTATATCTCCAAAGAATTTCTACGGTTTTGTAGAGAAAATGGAATTCATAAGCAATTCACAGCTAGGTACACCCCGCAGCAAATGGAGTAGTTGAAAGGAAGAATAGGACCATCATGGATATGGCGAGGAGCATGTTGAAGGCAAAGCATTTGCCAAATGATTATTGGGCTGAAGCTGTACACTATGCAGTATATATTTTGAATAGGTGTCCTACAAAAGCAGTGATGAACAAAGTGTCGGAAGAAGCATGGAGTGGGAGAAAGCAAGGTGTCACCCACATGAAAGTTTTTGGTTGTGTGGCTTATGCACACATTCCAGATCAGCTAAGGAGGAAGTTGGACAGCAAAGGGAAGAAATGTATTTTCATTGGATAGAGTGAGGAATCCAAAGCTTACAGGTTGTATATCCCATCTACCAAGAAGTTTTTTGTGAGTAGAGATGTTCCGTTTATTGAGGAAGACGCTTGAGGATAAATGAAAGTGCTTCTCCAAGCACGCCACAAGGAGGAAATTCAAGTGCATCTTCAATAACTTGCACACCAAATGAAAGAGGTAAGAAATTCAGAAATTTAAGTGACATTAATGATGAAGGTATGAATTCTTTGTTTGCTTTATATTGTCATGTTGATGACCCTATTCATTTCGAACATGCAATTAAGGATAGGAAATGGATAGAAGCTATGGATCATGAGGAGATTAATGACATAGAAAGAAACAAGACATGGGATTTGGTTGAGCTACCAAAAGGTAAAGAAGTCATTGGACTCAAATGGGTCTACAAGACCAAGAGTAATGTTGAAGGCAAAATAGAAAGGCACAAGGAAAGACTAGTTGTCAAGGGATACAAGCAGCAGTATGGGAGAGATTATGAGGAGACTTTCGCACCGGTTGCAAGAATGGAAACCATGAGAGCAGTGCTGTCCATAGCAGCACAAAACAAGTGGAAAGTTTACCAAATGGACATGAAGTCAGCATTCCCAAATGGAGTGTTAATGGAAGAGGTTTACATTGAGCAACCTCAAGGCTATGAGAAGAAAGGCCAAGAGCACAAAGTGTGCAGATTGAAGAAATCTCTTTATGGGCTGAAGCAAGCGCCAAGAGCATGGTACAGTAGGATAGATTCCTATCTATTGGAAAATGGATTTGACAAATGTGAGGGAGAACCCACCGTCTACATCAAAGAAAAGTATGGTAAATTGCTAATTGTTGTGTTGTATGTTGATGATGTTATCTTCACAGGTAATGATGAATATCTCATTGAAAATTTCAAAACAGTCATGAAAGAAGAATTTGAAATGACTGACATGGGTTTGCTGAGATACTTCTTAGGAATAGAAGTAGATCAAAATGAAAATGGAATTTTAATCTCACAAGCAAAATATGTAAATGAAGTGTTGGAAAGATTTAACATGCGGGACAGCAAGGCTGCAATCACTCCCACAGTGATGGGATTAAAACTCAGCAAAGAGGAAAGCAGCAAGGATTTTGATCCTAGCTTGTACAAGAGCATAGTTGGCAGCCTTATGTATTTAACTGCAACTAGGCCAGATATAATGTTTGTTGTTAGTTTAATTTCCAGATTCATGGAGAGGCCAAAAGAGGCACATTGGCAGGCAACAAAAAGAATTTTAAGGTATGTTAAAGGTACTAAAAGGTTTGACATTTTATATATTGTCTCAGAATGTTCAGATTTAGTTGGATACACCGATAGTGGTTGGTCTGGAAGTGTAGATGATCGGAAAAGCACATCCGGTTATGTCTTTCACATGAGTTCAGGAGCCATTTCATGGGCTTCTAAGAAGTAGCCTATTGTGGCTTTGTCTATAGCAGAGGCAGAATATGTGGCAGCTACAGCAGCAGCATGTCAAGCAGTTTGCATGAGAAGAATGTTAAGGAGCTTAGGCCAAGAGCAGGCAAAAGGAATAGTAATTTTTTGTGACAATAGCTCAGCTATTGGATTATCAAAGAATTCAGTGTTTCATAAGAGAACGAAACACATTGACACAAGGTTTCACTACATCAAAGAATTGGTAAGGAGTGGAGAAATCACTTTACAACATTGCAGGACTCAGGAATAGGTTGCAGACATTTTGACAAAGCCATTGGACCAGAAAAGCTTCGAATTTTTGAGGAAATGTTTGGGTATGACTGAACACCCAGCAGTTGAAATTAAATGGGAGTGTTGAAATATTAATTTCCCCTGCGCGTCATCATTTCCGGAAAACCACCTGTTTTATATCGCACCGCCTTCACGCATAAGTGGTATCTGTTAGAAGGGCTCCGATCACCCCGACCGAGCGACGCATGTCCATTGTACGACTCCAAAACCGCCAATCTCCCAGCTGGTAAACTTCGTTTGGTTCAACTGAGTGATAACCGTTAGATTAAAGTGATGGATGATGACCGTTGATTGAAGTCAAAGATGCATACAGGCCTGAATATTGCGTGACGTGAAATTTTTGTTTTGACCGCCGATTCTGTCAGCAAAGTCATTAATGAAATTTAATATGGTTCATAGGATGGTTGGTAAATGTTTTATTTTTATTGTTTTTTTTTACTTACGGAGGTATGGGCAAGTCAACGCGTTATTAAATTCTTTTTGGTTTTGGTATATGTAATGTTTTTTTGTATTCATTCGCATATGTATGGTAATGTGTGAGGGTAAGGCACAGCAGTGCGAAAAAGAAGGAAAAGGGAAAAAACACAGTAGCGTGGAGTTTTTTTGTTGTTCGTTGAAACGAATGGGAATGCGCAGTAGCACAAATGTAATTTTTTTATTTTATTTTATTGAATATGCAATGTGAAAGACCGGCAGCTTGAATGTAAAAGTTTTTTCACATAGCAGTGAATGAGAATTTTACACAGCAGTGTAAATTTCTTTTATGGAGGCAGAGTAATTTTGTTTTGGTGGAAGTTCTTTGTGAATCCCTCTGAGAGAGAGGAAGAAATTTGTATCAGGCAGTTTATGAATTAATACAAGCTTATTTTGGTTGAGAAACTCTGCTTTGCTCAGAAATTTTATTAGCTTCCCTGTGTTAAAGATCCTGTGGAGAAAAATAAAGCATTGTCTCTTTGTTCAGTTAATTTGTGTTAGAAATTTCCAGCATGACTGAGTCTGTCAATGAACTGGCTCTTGAATGTGAGCAGCCTGCCATATTATTCTATGTATGAAGGACTGAGAGTGGAGTCTACTACGAACTATTTGGCTTTTTCCATCAGACTGACCATCTATGTAACCTCTCTAACAATGTCGCAACACAATTCGTTTTCTGGATCGATTGAATAAAAGCAACTTCTCTGCCAAAAAAATCTTAATTCGATCTGTGGATCGTACTGTGTCCATCCGATTCCAAATATTTGGGGAATCTGTAATCAACTTGGGGAATCTGTAATCAACTTGGGGAATCTGCAATCGACTTAAGGATTGCCCAGTGTTTTCTCATCGCAAACTGAATTGTCATTTGAATGTAAACAAACTTGCCATTGATAAACTTTTCACTAGAGCTCTTGCAACATTTGCAACGTGTATTCCACTCTATCCATTATTAATATTAAACATAAAATTATTTTATTTATAAATTATTGTCCATTTTGTTTTCAAAATTGTTTTAAGATGTAGTGTCATATCTCTATACACGTCTCCATTGAATTCTCCAAAACATGTTTGTTGCCATCGTTGCAGTGACTATCTCTACCCTCGTGGAAACATGAGAAATATAAAACATTTTGGAGAAAACAACTCTTTTGAATTGTTTATGGACAAAGGGTTTTGATATATCAATAAACAATGAGATAATACCTTTGACAAAATATATTTAAAATTAGAATTGAATTTTAGTTGTGTATAATTGTAGTTTAACCTTTGATGTATGTATCATAAAATATAAAAGGATGCAGTCTATAAATATTTTAATATTAAATATTTTAATATTGGAGTACAGTTTTTAATAATTAAGACATGTATCACTGAATCAACATAACACTTGGAGGGCTATCAAATTTGGGGATGGTGACTCTTAGATTCTAAATGTTTTAATAATGCACTATTAGCCTTGACTTTTAGGAGGATTTTTTATGGTAGGGGTTTATGGCAAAGAACCATGTTACCACCAAATAAAGAAGGTGCAAAATGTAAAAAATTTCAAATATTTTTCTTTTAATTACATTACATTTAACCAAAACTAATTACATCATAGCAATACAAAATCAATTAGTAGCTAAATTAAACTAAGTGGTAGGGAAACGCTAGCTATGCGGCCTTGTTTTAATTTGTATTATAAAAAAAATCTTATTAAAGTTTTTCCATTCTATTTAAATCTCTAATATAAAAATAGATAGTTAAAACAAAAATTCAAATAACCATTTAAATTAGCTAAAACAAGTAATTGACATATTTTTTAGCCATATGGTTTGAATTTATAATAATAATGGTGACAATAAAGTAAGATTAACTTTTTAATATATATCTAATTTATCATAATATTTTTATAAACAAATAATTTAGAAATAAATTTTTAAATTCTTTATATAATAAATTTTAGTAATTTAAGTAATAATAAAATAATATATAAATTAAACTTTGGTCCAATAGACCAAAGTTTGGTCTCAGTGGACGTTAACCATCATCATCATCATCATAATCCTAATTTTATTAAAGAAAAAATATATTGACATTCAACCAAACTAATAGAACGGGAAGAATAAAAACACACAACCAAATGAATTAATATAAATGTTATTGTGAGAAAAGTTTTAAATCCTTGTAAAGGTTGTTGACGTTGAATATGGCTCAAGTAAACACAACTCATGAAGTTGGTGTGCCTTTTAGTAAAGAGTCTTTTATGATTCTATAAAAAGGAAGAAGTTGGTTATAATGAGCAATTCCTTTTTAGGAGTTGTTTCCAAGGTTAGTATAAATATTCTCTTCTATAAAAAAGGAATAAGTTGGTCATAATGTGCAATTTCTTTCTAGGAGTTGTTTCAAAGGTCAATATAAATATTCTCCAAATGTCGTTCCTTGGATAATACTAATCATTGTTGTGATTTTTCATAGAAACGGTCTTCGATATAATATGTTTGAGTGACAAGTCATTGATGCCTACATTAGTTAGGTCAAATGGCATTCTAGCATACATAAATGTACCCCAAGGAATTGTGAATGTTGTTTTTTCCCTATCTTTTGGACTTACTAAGATCTGATTGTATCCAGAAAATCCATCCAACATTGAAATTCTGTTGGACCCTGAAACTTTTTGGAGCAATTTATCCATCTTGGGCAATGGATAATTGTCATTTAAAGAGAGTTTGTTTAAGTTTGTAAAGTCTACACACAGCCTTATTTCACCATTTTTCTTTCTGACAACAACTAGATTTGCTATCCAATCAAAGTATCTTAGGGGAACAATAATTTTGGTATCCAACAATTTTTTAAGTTCCTTTTTAATAGGTGGAAGCAAAACTAGATTTATTCTTCTCAAATTTTTGTTTGAAAGGCTTAGCTTCTAGTTTGAGAGGAATTTTATGTTTAATAAGAGTTGTGTCATAGGTTTTAAGCTCGTCATATGACGAGGCAAAGACATCTTTATAATGTTTGACAAGATTAACATATTTTTCTTTTGTCTCTTTAGGTAATTATGCTGAAATTTTTACATTTTTTATTTCTTCATTGGTTCCAATATTACAATATTCAACATCCTCTTATTGTGAACTTGATAATGAAGTTTTTGAAACATCATTATTGTCAAAAAGTTTTTTAAGAGGAATTAAACCTTTTGGAATGTAATTATTAGGAAACTGAATGATATTATGATAAGCTACTTTATGATTTAATTGTGAATTTTCATTTTCATTATTTGACTTATGGTTGATGATTTGTTCCTCTTCAATTTGTAGAGATGGAAATTCATAATTGTTTGCAATAAAATCTTTAATTGCTCATCATCTTCGAAAACTTGCCAATGTTTAATATTATCGGAAATAGAAGGTGTATACTTATCTTGAATTTGATATTGCAATTGCGTTGGATCGGGAATTTTGAAAGAGCTAGTAGAGACTGCTAAAGGTTATGCATAAATGTTTTCATCTCTAGGGATTGTTGTAATGTGAAAAGCTTGAAAGTAATTATCCACAGAATCCCATAACTCATTTTGATAAGATCTAAGCCTAGGATGTTTTTCTTGGCATAGATTTTTTACTTGTTTTACAATTAATTCTGAGTAACTGAATACACTTAAGTTTTTGGACTTTCAGAATTTTAGTTAACTCTAATCCTAAAAGTAAGGCTTCATATTCTACTACATTGTTTGTAACACCAAAGTATAACTTTAAAGATTGAGTTAAATTTTCTTTATCTAAAGAGATAAGTAAAATTCCAGCTCCAACTCCATCTTTGGAAAAGACTTCATCGAAGTGTAACTTCCAAACATCAGTTTTTATACATTTGGGTTTATTCACAGTCTGTTCAATGCTAAGGTAAGAATTTTGGAGATCATTAGTTGATAAAGTGAAACATCCAAAATCTTGATCAAAAACATAAATAGGATAATTTATCGCTTGATCAGCTTTACAAACAGTATTAATAAATATCACCTCTTTGTATAATCTAAGATGTTCCCCCCCATAAACAAGAATTGTAGCAAAATACATATCCATTTGTAGACTTCCCCACCATTTGGCACAACAAGATCTAGATAATAACATTACAAATTTTGGGGGGATATCTGTGACAACAATATCTAAAACTACGCTCTTAACAGGATCTAAACTAGAGTTACAACTAAATCCTTAATTAATCCAAGACAAGGTACCTTCTTTGAATTAAAGGTATATAAATCATGATAAGGTCTTGTGATCTATAATTGAAGTTGGTCCATAATTACTTTAGGCATTAGATTGTGAGAGGCCCTAGAATCTAACATGCAGTTATATAAGAGAAAATCATGAATCTTGAAAGTAACATAGAAGAGAGGGACATTTTCATCAATCATATGAGAACTAGGACAAAAAACCACTAAAGTTTTTTCATCTTGTAAACTAATCACATCTCCCTCGGCATCAATACTTGAGGATTGAATCCATTTTGGCACTTGATTCTTTTAACCTGGGTTTTTGGTGAGTTCAGATAATGGAATGGGAATCTTAACTCTCTCTAATTCTTTCTCCACATTAAAAGTTGTTGGAACAATATTTTCAAATGTGTCATGTTCATTTGGTTGATTTAATGGTTGAACCATTTTTGTTTTTGTTTTAGTTGTTTTGATTTGAGGTTCATTAATAGTGACAGTTTTAGCTAGTCTACCAAGTCCTCGTCATGGTCTCAAATCATATATTTTGTTTAATTCTGCAATAATAAATTTAGAAAAGGCTTGATATTTAGAAACTTGGGAAGTCTCTTAATTTTGAGTTGAAGGTTGATGATGAGAAACTGGAACTATAGCATTTTGTAATGAAGGATCATCAAAATAATTGACATCATTTGTAACTAAAGGACTAGTCTCTTCAGGTTCCTGATCATCAATCATTAGTGGGGGTTGAATTTGTTGACTAGTATTAGGTCTTTGCAATATTTGAGGTTGAAAAGGTCTTTTATCTTGAACTTGAGGCCTATTTGATGTTGGTTGAGCTACTCTAGGTTGTGCTTCCATTTTTTAACTTCTATTAGAAATATTTCTTAGTAAAGAGGTAATTTCATCTATTTTATGATCTTCACTTTTATTTTTAGAAGAGGAAGTACCTTCCTCTCTAGCTTTCATCTTTCTCTCAGCTTTTTCTGCCTTTGCTTTAAGTTTTGCTGATGTTATTCTTTTTGCCTCAACTTCAATGGCAGTGGTTTGGATGTCTACTAGGGTGAAAGATGCTCTTTTACTAAGCATAACAAAAAAATAATAATCAAAACCCTTAGAAAATCTAACTTTAGTTGCAACCATTGGTGGTTTACAATCTGGTGGTATTTTATTATAAATTTTATTAAATCATTTTATAAAATCAGCCCTAGTTTCATTAGAATTTCTTTTTAGGTCATCAAATTCTGCAAGACAGTAAAAAGGATCCATTTTAAATCCCCATTGGTTTTTGAAGATAGTAATAAATTCATTCCAGGTAGGAATAGAACGAGCTCGTAATTGTCCAAAACTACTCCTAACATTTCCCTCAAGAGATTGGACAAATAACCTCATGTACACATCTTCATGCTTTATATTCATATTATCAACAAAGTCCAAAAAGGCAGCTAAATGATCCTCCATAGACAAACCAATTTCCCCATTAAACCTAGGTAAGTGCTTAGATATCCATCTGGAAAATTGTTAAGTTGGCCACAAAGGAATAATGCTGCATAATGAGCCTAAATGATAGGTTGAAAACAAGTCATTTGATTAGGTGAGGATAATGAGGAAGATGAACTTTGAGTAGATGGAGAAGGTGAAGATGAAGCTGAACTTATGAGAGATGAAGGAGGTGAAGATGATTTAGTAGAATTTATAGAAGTTTTTATTAGTGGTTTTTGTATAACTAACTTCTGCACTTTTGGACCAAATTTTCATTCACTCTCAAATAAAGGATTAGTATAAACAGAGAAGCTATCATCAGGTTTAACAAAACTAGATGGATATGTGTGAATGACAGAAGAAATGAAATCACTAGGTTTTAATTCAATTAATTCTAAACCTAATTCTGCTTCTAATTTTGGAGATTCTGAAAGAGTTTCAGGAATTTGATAAGATTCTAATTGATAAAAAAGAAGAGTTGATTGCAAATCTACCGCTTTAGATAAAAGTTCTAACACTTTTGGTGGTAGATCTGATAGTTCAAGAAGAATTGGGACAATTCTAAAAGGATCATTTCCTGAAACAATTTCTGGTGGAATTGATACAAGAGCAAAGCTAGAGGCTTCTAATCTTTGTCTTAAAGAGGAAACTATCACAAGTCTCTTAGGATATGATAAAGGAGAATAAAGTTGAGGGTTTGAGAGAGACCTATTGTGCCTGCGTGAAGCCAGTTTTATTTTGTGGAATCACAAGGTGAAATTTTTTAACCTACTAACCTTTTATTCACCATTAAAAGGAAAGCGTAATCGTTGTCCAAGGGAAAAATAATTCAAAATTTTTCGTTTCCCAACAATGACGCCAGTCTGATGTTGTACCTATGTAGATAATTCTAGGTTAAGGAATTATGATAGAACATCTAAAATGTTTTGTTTGTTTTGGATCCTTGGATGACCAATGCTCTAAACTATTAAACAAGGGCGATTTCTTAAATACTTAGGATATATTAGAAGGGTTGACTCTTCATATTTAACAAAATTTAGCTTTGAAGAGATGTGTAAGGTTGAACTTTAGAAAATATATGATTCATTAAATCTTCAAATAGAGTATTTAAATAGTCATACACAGATGATGCATGTAAAATCCTTTTACAACCAAACAAAATATATTAAAATTTTAAAGGGAAGTGACAATTAAAAGATGTAGAGGAGTTAATTTAAATAAAAATCTCAATTAACAAATCTCTGTAATTGATTATAACTTCATGGGTGATTTCAGATAGGTTGAGATTCAATCTTATCTTACCCTTAATTCCCATTAATTTCAAACATATGTATTTAGACAAAATGGAAATATAAATAACATAGAAGTACTCACAAGAACACAAGTTGTTTCAAAATAAATCCAGAATCCTTTATTATTTTCAGAAAATAACTTCATATGATTACAAGTCTGCTCAAGAGTTTATCACAATGGTTCAACCCTTTATACTTTGATTTACAAAGTATTTATACAACTTTCCTAAAAATATCTTGATTTAAATATCAAGATTTATTTACAAATATCTCAAAACTATTTTACAAAACTAGAACTACAAAATAGGAAAATAAAATTGCTCAGGCTATTGAAAATTAGCAACAAGAAATGCTAAAAATAGCATTCAGAATATTCCAATTTAAATTTGTCCTTGAATTAAAATCGAGAATTAAAATTTGAATTTAGTCTCACCAGCTTCTTGAAAAATAATTAACTAATTCATCTTGAGTTAATTAGTTGTAGAAATTCAAGCTCGAAGTCTTTGTGAATCCATGCAATAGTTATCCCTTAAATTAAGGATATAAACCCTTAGTTAAGGAGATAAGGATGAGTTGTATTTGAGTTGTAATTAGTTAGCTCAGTTAACTAAGTTAAGTCCAGTTAAATTAGTTCCAAACAGTTTAAGGAACTAATTGCGAGTTCAGTCAGTTAATGCATGCATGCATCAAGCTAGTGTACTCCATAATTGAGGATTCTCTCATAAATAACTCATGCATGTCTGTTTAGACAAAGGCCCAGTTGAGATTAAAGACAGGGACATGTTACTATCAGTTGGAAGAATTTTCCTATAAAGGAAACTCATACATGCAGAAGGAACAAGGTTCCTTGAGGATTGCGCAGTTCTAACAATGTGTTGGAGTAGTGTGTGAGATCAGTGTTACGCTGGGTAACAGCTAGAACACCCAGGAGAAACAGTGCAAGGAAATAGGAGGCTTGGAGGGCAGAGGATAAGGCTTGTGAGAAGCCTAGATTGCCTACAAGCATCGAGGAGGATTGTACTGAGAGCTGGCTAGCTGTGAGAGCTAAATCTTTGTGTAATCTTGATGTATTTCCACCTTGTATGATAATACAGATAGTGGGGTTTTTGGCTGAGGCTTTCCCTAGAGTATTCTTCTGTGTTTCATGTGTATTGATTCTTCTTCTTTGTCATATGTGTTCTGTTTGATCTTGCTCAAATTGATTAAGCTTCTGCAAAGTTTGATTGTAGAAGTAGATCAAGTATTTTTCTTTAGTTACATTGCATCACCAGGTTGATCTACAGTGAAAATTTCTACATGGTATCAGAGCTAGCTGATCTATAGAGAAATTTCTACATGGTATCAAAGAAAAGGTGATCAAAGCAATAAACAGTATACGGAGAAGAGAATTCGAAGTTTGAAGTTCGGGGTTGCAGGTACAAATCGAATTCATCTCATACTTCAGGTTGGTCAATGGCGTTCTATGGCTTGAGACTCGAGTATGCCTTGGATGGTAGCTTGAATTACATAGCATGGAAAGATCGCGTGGAAGCAGTATTAGAAGACAATGGTTTGAAGGATTTCATTGATCAAGAAATCCCCAAACCAGCTGCAGCTAATGCACAAGAGTTGGTTGAATGGAAGAAGTGTGTGGTGAGGGTAAGATAGACATCCTTGAGGGAGTTCAAGAACGTATTGACTCGAGTCTCCATGGGAAGGATACTCCATATTCAATGTGGAAGACATTGAAGGACCTCTATCAGAACAGTAGCGACCAGAGGAAATTGGCGCTTAAGGACAAGGTTCTAAGAATCAAGATGGAGAATGGTGATACTCTTTCCACATATCTGAACAAGCTCACCACCTGTAGAGATGAGCTTGGAAGTGTGGGAATAACTACTGCTGATGATGATATGGTGAGCCTTGCTCTCCTCGGTCTTCCAAAGAGCTGGCATAGCTACCAGGAATCTATGAATGGAAAGGAGGAACTGCTAGATTGGGAACGACTGTGGCTGGATCTCATGCAAGAGGAGATCAGGAGGAGCACACAAGATCATTCTTCATCCAAGGAGGATGAAGAAAATATGGCCTTAGCGAGTAAGGCAAGGAATGTGAAGGAGAAGGATTCTCATCCCAAATCGAATTCTTCTCGTGGAGGGAAGAAGGTTAACAAGTCTAAAGTGAGATGCTTTAATTGTCATGAGATGGGTCATTATGCGACTAGTTGCCCATTGAAGAAGTCCAAGAAGGGATCCTCGAATGGATCGGAAGGTGAGGCATTAGCCTCTCATTTCAAGATGGACTTCACCCTCATCGCCTGCATGGTGTCATCGATGATACATTGTGGTTGGTTTCTTGACAGTGGAGCCTCATTCCACATGACCGGCGATAAAATTTTATTTAGTACCTTGGAGGAGAAAGACCTCAAGATACTCATAGAGGTGGGTGACGATGAAAGGTATAGTGTTTTAGGAGTGGGCACAGTTTCTTTTCAAAGGGAGCATGGAGATTATATCACCTTGATAGATGTGAAGTATGTTCCTGGACTGAAGAATAAATTTGTATCGATCGCGATGTTGGAGGACAAAGGCTACGATGTTGTCTTCAGTAAGGGAAAGGTTTTCTTTAGATACATCAGCATGGGACAGGTGAAATAGATCGGTTCATGGGTACAGAACCTGTATGCTCTTGAGGTTCAAGATGCATGCAAAGCCTTGAGGAGCAAGGAAAATGTTAGAGACTTGGTGATTGAGAGGGAGAGTAAATTACCTCTCAACATGTAGCGCCAGAAGAAGTCTCAGACAATTGTGGAGGAGCCACAATTGGAGAAGTCAGCAGAGGGATCACATGCAACCATATCTCCAGGTGTGAGGTAGGGTGATGTGAAGTGATAGTCCCAAGAAGGCTGAAATTTTCCAGGGTCCATTGAGAGGTTTTATCTCATGGATCGTACCTTGCTATGAGAGCCTTGGTACGGGATCCCAAAGTACATAGTAGTGGGAGGAATCTGTTAGGGTCCCACCCTAACCCCCTTATTTATGTAGTGGGATCGAGTCATAGTAAAGAGTCAATAAATCCCATATTAATAATTGTAAGTGGTTAACCCGCAATTAATGTCGGGACCACAGTTAGTTGCAAATGGGCCATGGTATTAGATAGATGGTATTAATAAAACCCATGGTATTGATCCATGGTATTGCATGTATGAGTCATATATAAAGGATAGAGACTCCCTGTGAGGAGCATCGTGTCTTATTTTTGAATCGAGCTCTGCTCTATTGGAAGTTGCCCCCTCGAAGAGGCCAGTGAACATTGCTTTCTGAATAATAAAATATTTGCTGTTGTCTCTCACTATTCTATGTTCTGGGTATCTTTCTTCGCATATTCTATATTTGGGTATCTTTTTGCAGGTTAAGAGCATAACAAGTGGTATCAGAGCTAGGTTCATCCTGAGATGCAACAGATTTTAAATAACCATCTGCCGGTCTTTGACAAGCCTCATGAGCTTCCACCCTCGAGAGGGGAACATGATCATAGCATCACCTTGGTTCCAGGGGCCCAATCCCCAAATGTGCGCCCATACAGATATCCATTCACCCAAAAGAATGAAATAGAAAAAATAATCAAGGAACTTTTGGAAGAAGGTGTCATTCGTCCCAGCATTAGTCCTTATTCATCATTGGTGGTCATGGTACTCAAGAAAGATGGGGAGTGGCGGATGTGTCCAGACTTCAGGGCCCTCAATAAGTTGACAGTCAAAGATAAATTTCCCATCCTGGTGGTTGATGATTTTTTGGATGAACTCAATGGGGCTCAATTCTTCACTAAGCTAGATCTTCGCTCAGGCTACCACCAAATTCGCATGAAGGAAGTCGACATTCCAAAGACTGCTTTCCGAACTCATGAAGGCCATTATGAGTTCCTGGTCATGCCCTGCAATCTTTGTAATGCCCCATCTACTTTGCAGAGCCTTATGAACCACCTTCTCAAACCATATCTCAGGAAATTTGTCCTCTTCTTCTTCGATGACATCCTCATCTATAGTTGCACTTGGGCCACACATCTTCAGCATGTAGATCTACTCTTGCAACTGCTCTGCAAGAATAAATTATTTGTCAAGATGTCCAAGTGTTCGTTTGGCATGGAAGAAGTTGAGTATTTGGGCCACATTGTGGGGCGTGAATATGTCAAGGTGGACCCCAAAAAGATCCAGGCAATGCAGGATTGGCCTCAACCTAAGACCTTGAAGAGTCTGTGAGGATTTTTGGGTCTCACAGGCTATTATCGCAAATTTTTCTGCAATTATGGTCGCATAGTGAAGCCCCTCACTCAACTCCTGAAGAAAAATTCATTCTTCTGGAATGAGGATGCACAATAGGCATTTACAGCTCTCAAAAATGCCATGTGTTCCACTCCAGTCTTAGCACTACCTGACTTCACCAAATCTTTTTTCATTGAATGTGATGCTTCGGGTACGGGTATTGGGGCAGTCTTAATGCAGGAAGGGCGACCTTTGGCCTTCACAAGCCAACAACTAAGTGGGAAGAACCTAGGCCAATCTACCTATGAGAAGGAAATGATGGCCATTTTACATGCAGTAGAGACCTGGCAACCCTACTTATTGGGGTGACATTTCCCAATCCACACAGACCATCACAGTCTTAAATATTTTTTGGAGCAACGCCTATCCTCCCCACAACAAAATAAATGGCTTGCCAAAATGCTGGGATATGATTATGAGATCATTTACAAGAAAGGGCAAGAAAATAGTGTAGCAGATGCATTATCTCGCCAATTTGAGGAGGGAAGTACCCTGCTAGCAATTTCTCTTCCCATTCCAGAATGGATTGAAGAGGCTCGCAGGGAATGGTTTTCACATCCCGGGCTCTCCCAACTCATTTCTCAATTGCAGGCAGATCCAAATTCCACCAAGGGCTACTTGTGGCATGATGAGATTCTTTGCTACAAGGACAGAGTCGTAATATCACCAACATCCACCCTCAAAAGTCGCATTTTGGCAGAATTTCACTCATCCCCCATTACAGGACATTCAGGCTTTTAGAAGACGTATTCTCGCACTAGAAGATCATTTTTTTGGACAGGCATGAAAAAGGACATCCTCACTTTTGTAGCAAAATGCGATGTCCGTCAACGCCACAAAGGGGAGACCGTCAAAGCACCAGGCACATTACAATCGTTGCCCATCCCGGCAGCAATATGGTCAGAGGTTCCTATGGATTTCATTACAGGTCTTCCAAAGTCAGGAAACAAGTCAATCATCATGGTTGTTGTAGATATACTTTCGAAGTATGCTCATTTCTTCGCCCTACCCCACCCGTTTACACGGACTTTGGTCGCTCAATCTTTCATGGATCAGATCTTCAAATTGCATGGCATGCCCACTTCTATTGTGTCTAATCGCGACCCGATCTTCACCAGTAATTTTTGGCAGGAACTCTTCAAGCTACAAGGCACCCAACTAAAACTCAGTACTTCTTATCATCCTCAAACAGATGGTCAAACGGAAGCCGTCAACAAATGTCTGGAAACCTACCTCAGGTGTTTCACTTCAGAAAAGCAACATCTTTGGGTACACTGGTTACGTCTGGCTGAATGGTGGTATAACACCAACTATCATGCCACCACCAAAATGACTCCCTATGAAGAAGTATATGGTCAACTCCTTCCTTCCCCTACTTCTTATATCAACGGGGCTGAAAGGTACAAGCAGTGGATCAACTCCTACAAAACCGCGCAACCATGCTCGCCCATCTTAGAGAGAATCTTCATCAAGCTCAAAACCGCATGAAGCAACAGATAGACCAGCATCGCTCAGAGCGCTAATTTCAAGAAGGGGATCAGGTCTTTTTGAGGCTGCAACCATATAAGCAAACATCACTCAAAGACAAGGGTTGTCAGAAACTATCTCCAAAATTCTACAGACCATATCAAGTACTGCAGCGCATTGGAGAAGTAGCCTACAAGCTGGCTTTGCCGCCTATTGCAAAAATCCATCCAGTTTTCCATGTCTCATGCCTCAAGAAAGTGATTGGGAACAATTGCAGAATTCAATCCAGTCTACCTGAATTGGATGAGGAAGGGTCAATCTGGCTCCTACCTGAACAAGTCCTAGACACACGAGAAAGGAATCTGCGTGGCCGCATGATTAGGGAAGTTCTCGTCAAGTGGAAAGACACCTCTCCGGAAGATGCAACTTGGGAACCAGCCACTATTCTTCAGCAGTTTCCATAGCTTCAACCTTGAGGACAAGTCTATTCTTAAGGGGGAGGGCATGTTAGGGTCCCACCCTAACCCCCTTATTTATGTAGTGGGATCGAGTCATAGTAAAGAGTCAATAAAGCCCATATTAATAATTGTAAGTGGTTAACCTGCAATTAATGTCGGGACCACAGTTAGTTGCAAATGGGCCATGGTATTAGATAGATGGTATTAATAAAACCCATGGTATTGATCCATGGTATTGCATGTATGAGTCATATATAAAGGATAGAGACTCCCTGCGAGGACCGTCGTGTCTTATTTTTGAATCGAGCTCTGCTCTATTGGAGGTTGCCCCCTCGAAGAGGCCAGTGAACATTGCTTTCTGAATAATAGAATATTTGTTGTTGTCTCTCACTATTCTATGTTATGGGTATCTTTCTTCGCATATTCTGTATTTGGGTATCTTTTTGCAGGTTAAGAGCATAACAGAATCAGTGGGATTGATGCAGTCAAAGATCAAAGTGACAGAGGCTACAACAGTCAGATACTGAAGAGTGCAGAGAAGGATTGACAACAGTGTAGAAATGTAGAGTCGGCAGAAGCGTAGAGTTTTCAGTTGACAGAGGCAATAACAATCATAGACTTTAATGACAGATGCATCATACTGATTCAGGTTGGATATTTTTTTTTCTGGAGTTACTGGAGTAACAACACTAGGGAGAAATGTTGCATGCAGAACATTCCGAAGGTTCAGGATCGGGATCGAATTGAATTCCTTTCTTGTTGAGAGGAAGTGCTGAAAATAGCAACAAGAAATGCTAACAATAGCATTCAGAATATTCCAATTTTAATTTGTCCTTGAATTAAAATTTGAATTTAGTCTCACCAGCTGCTTGAAAAATAATTAACTAATTCATCTTGAGTTAATTAGTTGGAGAAATTCAAGCTAGAAGTCTTTGTGAATCCATGAAACAGTTATCCCTTAAATTAAGGATATTATCCCTTAGTTAAGGAGATAAGGATGAGTTGTATTTGAGTTCTATTTGGTTAGCTCAGTTAACTAAGTTAAGTCCAGTTAAATTACTTCCAAATAGTTTGAGGAACTAATTGTGAGTTCAATCAGTTAATGCATGCATGCATCAAACTAGTGTACTGCAGATAACTGAGGATTGTCTCATAAATAACTCATGCATGTTTGTTTAGACAAAGACCCGATTGAGATTAAAGACAGGGACAGGTTACTATTAGTTGGAAGAATTTTCCTATAAAGGAAACTCATCCATGCGGAAGGAACAAGGTTCTTTGAGGATTGCGCAGCTCTGACAGTGTGTTGGAGCAGTGTGTGAGATCAATGTTACACTAGGTAACAGTTGGATCACCTAGGAGAAATAGCGCAAGGAAATAGGAGGCTTGGAGGGTAGAGGAGAAGGCTTGTGAGAAACCTAGATTGCTTGTGAGCATCCAGTAGGATTGTACTGAGAGCTAAAGCTTTGTGTAATCTTGATGTATTTCCACCTTGTATGATAATACAGACAGTGGGGTTTTTAGCTGAGGCTTTCCCCAAAGTATTCTTTTGTGTTTCATGTGTATTGATTCTTCTTCTCTGTTATATGTGTTTTGTTTGATCTTGCTCAAATCGATTAAGCTTTCACAAAGTTTGATTGTAGAAGTAGAACAAGTATTTTGCTTTAGTTACATTGCATTATCAGGATGATCTATAGTGAGAATTTCTACATGGTATCAGAGCTAGCTGATCTATAAAGAAATTTCTACATAGGCATCTCGACACTGAATTTGAGGCTTCTAGTGATGACTAGGGTGAAAATATTGTTGTTTTGTTTCTCTTGATATTTATTTGTCCTTTTGTTCCTAAAAACCCGCATCTTGTTGCTGAAACCCTGTTGTCCGCTACTGGAAATCTGTTGGATGTTAAGCCAATGAGCTGGCATATCTTTTCCCATCCTTCTTCCTTTGGAATGGAATATTTGATTAAATTTCTATATGTTTCATCCACTTCAGTGTATTTCTGAAAAATGGGTTTGAATACGAACAAATGTTTGATTTCAAGTTTAATCAATAAATCAAAACTCAAACCTTCAATAAAGGTTTTTCCTGTAATAGTCCCCTTAATCTTACAAATATGGATTTGTCTGTAGCTATAGCATGTAGCCTGTTCTGGTATTCTTCAAGGGGAATGAGCCTATCTGCCATTCCTATTAAACCTAAAAGTCCTTTTTAATGTATAATATTAAACGTTTTGTGGAACTTCTGAATACTAGCTTCTAGATTATTGTATTTGTTTTCTAGTTGCAACATTAGATTCTTTTTAGTGAGAATTACTTCCAAAATAGTTTCAGTTGTGTCCCCAATTTCATATTCTTCCAACTCTTCACTTGTTTTCAAATTCATAATTCTAATCAATGCTTTTGCCTCTCCTGGTTTTTGACCGAGGTCTTTCTTTACTTCTGAAATTACTTCCTTTGATTTTTCCAATAGTTTCTTCCTGCTCAAAAATAATTTCAAAGGAAGGCCACAAATCATTCAAAGACTCATTAATATCCAGCCAGATGTTTTCTTTGGCCTGTGCAATGGTTTGAGCAATAGTAGACTCATTTTCTAGAGTCTTTATTCTATGAGTTAGTCTATGAGTTTTTTGAAGCTCTGCTAAGTAAACATTATCAAATTTTAACTTTTTCCCTTGGATATTGTTGAGTTGGGCCTTCAAATTTTCCATTTCTTGACCTTTTATGGATAAGTCTCCCATTGCTTTAACTAAGTCAGTTGTTGAGTTTATTGACTATGTTTCCACTACTATAGTTGCTCTGATAGAATTCCCTGCAATAGGAGTTGTTGAAGTACCTGCAATAGAAGTTGTTTCTATAGTAATAGTTGTTGCCACATCTGCTTGTTGTCCTTTTTCCTTCAATAAACTTTCTACTTCAGTCTCCATCCTTTGTATCTGTAAATTTTGTTCCATAATAATTTTGAACATGTTTTCTTTTTATTTTTCTAACTCACCAACTTCCTTGATCTATGGATCTTCAGTAGCAGGGAGTTTTAGCTATTTCCTCAATGATTGAATATCAACATTTTTCCTCTTAATCATTTCCTCGATAGCTTTAACATTACTGGGATCATATCCCAATTTGACTACCAGATCTTCTAAGGATTTTATCTTGGTATATTTGGCCAGTGATGATATATTTTCTATTTTTAGCTGGGACTAAATGTTATTCACTAAAACCGGCAACATAGATGTTGCCATTACTGAACTAGTCAAGGTGGAGTAAATAATTTCTCTAGCTTGCTTGTGTAGATCAATTTGGATAATAGGATGAATATGTTTAGTGTCAAAAGAAAAAACAGATTGTTTGTAATCTTTCGTATCTTTTGGAAAAGGAACTTTAGGCTTTAGAAGGGCCATCTAAAACATTCCTTTTTCATTATCTAATTTTGAGAGAAACCTATGCTAGGAAGCTGAAGTTTGCTTCCAGAATTCTGAATAAGTGGTGGCCTTTAGTGCCTCATTTTTCTTCTTAATTTACTTGTATCTAGCAAAGATACTTGGTTCTATAGTAGTTTGATCTAGCTATTTTGTCTGGACTGATTCTAATGGGTCTTGAATGACTGAAGATACTAGAGAGATTGAGAAAATTTATTCAATCCTTGGAAATATCTCAGCATAAGGACTTGTTAAAACTAATGTGGTATGTTCTTGTGAACTCTCTTCGTGAATGGCTCTTCGAGAGGGTTTTTTTTCTTCTTCTTGTACATTATCAAGTCGGTCTACTGAATTTCTGAAATTAGAGGGGAAATACTTTCCCTTGTCCTCTTTGAATGATTTTCATGTGGCACTAGAGTTTGTGAAGTTGTAGAAATGAAAACTTGCTCTTCTGCTTCCTACAATGTATTTTCCTGCCACTCCTCCCGGTTCATGTATTGTTCAATCTCTGGTCTAGGAGCATGTGCATAAGGAGTAGTTTTCTATTATACCCTTATCTTAGAAATAATCCCCAAGGGATCATAAGACTAGGTAAAACTTAATTTGAATTTCATTTGTTTCAGAGGGATATCTACTTCTTTTGCTGCTGCTCTGGTATTACAAATAAAGGGTCGAATCTGAGCCTTTAACTTAAACTGGGGCTTATTTTTAGCTGATACAAAGTGCATCTCATCCATATTCATCATCTTCCTTATATACTCTAATGCAAAAATCCTAATTGACACAAACTTAGGAAATTTATATGGAGGAAGCTCACACCCATATACTCTCATCTGTATGTAGTTTTGATACAAATACCAATCTCCAGTGTTTGTTTACTTGTTGAGGTGTATAATTTTCTTGATTTCAAGGGGAATCCTAGGAACAACATTGATATTGAGCAAATATGAAACCATATATATAAACTGATTGGTGTAATTACTGAATGAAAATTCATTGGTATTCTTCCTTACCAAGGAAGTCCAATGAATTATAGATTGAGGATTACCCTTCTCATCTAATTTTTGTAATTGAAATTGGAATTTATCTATTTGATGAAATAAGAATAGTTACACAAAAACTCACTGATATTTGAAATATCCTTTTGTTGAAAAGTTCAAGAACTAATCATGTATTTCTTTAGACAAAAATTCATTGTAATTGAATATCATCGAGGCTTTTTCACCTGGTGAAAACACTGACAAAAATTGTAAAATAATCTCATCAACCCACTGATTATTTGGATAACCTAATAGACAAGAAACTAGTGAGACAACCTGTCTAGTCATTTTTGGGAACATTGAAGAGTGGTATGGAGGATTTGTTATTGGTAATTCTGCATTTTCAAATAAGAATATCTCAAATATCTTAGCTCTTTGAGGGAATGTGAGATTTTTATAGATTTCCATAAGGGAATCTACAGAAAAAGGGTGCAAAGGGGTTGAAGGTTTCACTTGAAGCATTTGGCATATCGACTCAGGGAATATTGTGAACAAAACATCACTATTTTGATAAATAATAGCTCTTTGACTTGGAATATATCTGAAATGGCACCAAGTTACAAATTATGGAAAAAAATAAGTTTGGGGAAAGGTGAATTGAGGTAAGAAGGAGTCCCACATGCTCAATTCATCATTGGCATCAAGGAATTTCAATTTGGCCCAATTGTGAAGTTCATATAGGTCAAACTCACATTGGTTTTTAGAGATTTTATACTCCTGGTCGACTCGGGCTAATCTATCTAAGTCTATGACAGTAGGCATCATCAGATTTTCCTCTACCATTTGAGATTTTCCTTTGGAAGACAATCTGAAAATATAATTTAGTAAGGGGTGATGTTTACCAGGTGATTAGAAAATTTCTGCAGTGATGACAGATGTTCTTTTGATGCTGATTTGGTTGTACTGGACCTGGGCATGCAGCTTGTAAATGGAATGTGTAAAAGAGACATAGCTAAAATGTGTGTTTTATTTATGGAATAGGAAGTTTAACTGCTTGCAAGGATATCTGATAACAAGAGCGAGACATTTATTATGGGAAGGTAATGTTCGAGGAGATGGAACAGATAGATAACAACTATTTATTGACAAATGAGATAGGTGGCAAAGGCAAAGTGGCTTTATTCCTTTGGTGGGATGGGGAATGGTTAGCTGGTGGTTTTCGGGGGGTGGATGGTAAGTGGTTTATGGAGAGGAGGGGGGGGGGGGGGGGGGGGTGGGGTGGGGGGGTCTGAAATGCTTAAGGGTCGAACACATTGCATTTCCAGTTTATTCGAAACAACTTTTCAGACCCCCTCGGTTAAACATTGGAGACGCGGTTCAAGGGGGGGTGTCTGAAGTGCTTCCCTAACCGTTGATCTGGGCGGGAGCATCTCAACAATCGAGATAGGTGTTTATTAGATAAAGCGACAAAACGTCAAGTTGTCTTTACCAAGATTATAATTAGTTGTTTAATTATGTTTAAACAAATTAAGCAACTAATTAGCATGATGTGCAACATTTGAACTAGCACGCATTTTTAACATTTCTCAGGATTTATTCATTTTTTCTTTATTTTTTCTCTTTTGTTATTTTGTTATTTTTCTTTTTTTTATCCTTTTCATTTTTTTTTTCTTTTTCCTTTATATATCTTATATTTTTTAATTTTTCTTTCTTTTTTCAACAAACAAATGTAGAGTACCAAATAAGTTATAACATGCTACACCAAAATTTCATCAATGGAAAACTTTTGGATCTTCATTTATTTTATTTTGTATTCATTTTGTAATGTAAAAATATTATATAAACAAGGTTGTGGCTCCAAGCCTAGATAGCAGAGAAGCCATTCATTATTGTGATGTTGTTGCATTGTTTTTTGGCGGTTGTCCCCACCTTTGATCAACTAGAGTTGGACTACTGAGCTCAAGATGCATCTAGATTGAGCTATTTTAATACAAAGAGGCAAATTCTAGGTTTCCTTTTCTTTTTTTTTGCATTTTGTTAATACTCCTATGTGATCTATAACTTAAAATTTCTTTAAAGAGGGTGAGAGTTGGTTGGTTTGGGCCCAACCATTTCAGCTTGTCACAACTCTATTAGATAGTATTGTGCGGTTTGGTATTTAAATTGAAATATTGTAGTGTGTGCATTTATAGCTGAGCATTACATTCACATAAGATTGGATTTAGTTCTTTCTCTATGTTCTATTCCTATTTGAAGACTTGTATTATATTCTGATTTGGGAATGTTTATAGCCTAGATCTGAGAGGTAATTGTCATATATATACAAGATCCCCTTGCTTCACTATCATTGGGTTGATTTGATCGAAGATTAATTCCTGGAATCATCACTTTCCTTTACATGTTCTGGTTGCAGTGACATTTTAATCTGGGTTTATCTTTTCGGGCACTAATATAGGTAAGTTCAAAGGTTTTGAGGGTTGTTGGAATTTGATATTGATATATGATAAAAATCATTCATCTAAAACCCTTTTTCTATTGCCATGTTAGTTGGGTTATACGAAGATCCTACCTTTGGAATGGTTGTTTTCCTCATATGACTTGGTGATGGTAATACTTTTATTTGGGTGCATTGGTGGCTTCAGCGTGAAGGCTTCATATAAAGATCTGATATCAATATTTAATAGGATCCTCCCTAGAACTTTTGAACTATTTTAGATCTGAATTGTTGAGGGTACCTTATTTTCTTTCAAAGATCTCACAATATAAGGTATGAATGAAATGGTACCAAAGTCATCAAAATCTAAACCTTTTGGTAATGATTCAAGCCATACACAATAGCTACAACATATGTTTATGCAATTTGTGAATTGGTAGTATGTAGGGATATTGGTTCTAATTACTCTATTCTTGCCTAAAGGTTTGTTGATTTTTATAATTGTGGTTCCTTGGTTTACAGTTACAAATTCACATTTAAATCAATGTTTGTATAACATAGCTACTTGAAATTGATTCATTTCCAAAGAGTTCTATAATACATTGTGATTGGTCAACAAGTGTTCATGGTATTTCAAGTGGATTAGTACAAGAAATTTTGCTGACAATTGGATTGGTATCTTGTTGTTGTTCTTTCAAAACTTGGAATTTATTTTGAGATTGGTTTTATTTCCCTCCTTTTTCAAATATTTATTAAATATTAAAAGCACAATTTCAGATCTTTGGTTTGGGGCATTTTCTAATTTGGAGAAGTAGAATAGAGGATTGTATTCTTTCTTTATGTAAGCTCAGATATTTGATTTCTACACCAAGAGCACCATACGTTTCTTTTGGAAGCACAGGGAGAGTGAAAAAATTGTAGTAGTGCAGGAACAGTTTTGTGCAGATTTTCAAAGCACTCTTTTGACATTGTATGATCGAAGCCTGTGTTTTATTAAATTTTGGTTATTTTCCTAGCTTGTAGACTCAATTTTAATTAACGACTTGATGGGTGAAGTAGTTAATGCCTAAGTTGATTCGTTTTTTAATTTCGTGCTAATAGAGTTAATATTAGTGCAAGAATTGAGCTAGGGTTTGCTTCCAATTGTTGATATATTTGAGGATTGGTGTTTATGATTTCATTTCTAAAGATTACTTTTGAGTGCAGACTGAAGAAATGATTAACTAGTGCAGGAACTCAAGGTGTGAGTAGTTTTCTGGAAAATTAGGGTTTTGTTTTGTAGGTTCCCAAAGACTTTCTATGGCATTTCCAGTGTTGCATCTTGAATTCCAAGGACCCCGAATTGACATTAAGTGTTGTTCCATTAATATACCCTATATTGAACCCAACAAGATGGAAAAAGGAATCCATGTATACATCATACATGCTGAGAGACCATAATGATTTTGAAAAGGAAGATTCTTATTCTCATGGAAATTGAGACTAGAGAGATATGTCAACATGACTAAATGAGAGATATTTCTGTATCTACTCAATATGTGGAGATGTTTATAGTGAAAAAGAAAAGTTCAATGTTGAGAATTGATTTGCATTATGTAGTATATGAAAGGAGAATGAAATGTGCATCTCTTGTGGGGTTTAAACCTACATGCACTTGTATGAAAATGATTGCAACAACATGAATTCTATATGGTTTGAAGGAGAGATGTTAGATTGGGTATAGAAGCCTACTCCTTCAATGCCTATATTTTGTAGATGAAGTCATGCCTTCTATTCAGAAATATTGCCAAGCAATGAGTTTTTTGCAATTCAAGTGGAGATTCTCTTGGAAAGAGGTGAGAGGTTGATTTAAATGCATGGTAGTGGTTGTGTACATGAGGAAGAAGAGTATGCATGCATTGGAATGGACTCTGGATAACATCAAAGTTTTCCCTCGTAATAGTGATAAGGAAGTGGGGAAAGTTTGATGTACTTCATGTCTAGTCACCACCTTCTATTTATACATGTATAAACTCTGGATCAATCCCCTTCAGCATATCCAGTGATGTTGAGGTGCTAGCATTCACAATAGCTAATGAAGCCCACCATAAGCATATTACTGAATCTATAATGACACATATACAAGGCATGTGGACTGAGAGAAATGTGGAGGCATTGAAAGTGGTTGTCATAGCTGAACTGAAGGAGCTCATTTGTGAGACAATTTCAAATTCAAAAGGAGATATTTTGGTTATGGATAGTCATAATTTTCGCACAATCAAGGGGTTGTTTATTGGAAATGTGAGTAACTATTGCATTAAAAATGTCAAATATCCTATAACCATTGTGAAAATGGTTCCCAGTTTACTAAAGTGTGGTGCCCGAAGATGGGAATTTACTTTAGCATATTTTACACACATGATGCTTTAGGAAGGATAAGGGAAACGAAGATACAAACCCCTCGTTTGAGTCATAGAAATACTATATTGAATTTATATATTGATCTTAGGTAACTCAATATGTAGGTGCAGTTATTTTGTTAAAATTAGCTACTATAATAATTGATAGATGAAGTAAGGGTATCCAAGATTAAGATTGAACCAAGATCGAGATTGAGATTTCCAGTGTGTGAGTGATAGTAGAAGAAGATTATATTCCTATTATATATGTCATTATCTCTCATTGATGTAATGTTGCAATGTTTTGTGATGTAAACATCATTCTTAATTCTACTTTGCAAAGAAGCATTATAGACAAAAATGAGTTTTAGCTATGTGTTCTTGCTCCGTGAACTAGGTTTTGAATGTTGCACTATGAATCCTCATTGGCATGGGCAAAGAATGTAAGAATGAGATTGATACATCTCGTATCTAGACTAATTTCCAAGATACTTAGCAAGTATAGTGGATGGCATCCATATATCTTGTTAGATGGAAGTATGTACATAAAGTGACTAGTTAATCAGTCTTCATGGAAAAATTGATGTTAAACCCTGGAGTACGATAGGTTCTTAATTAATTTGAGGTGTCAATGGTATGATTGGTTTCAAACCGATACATGATTATAGTTCTTCAAATGAAGGGAGGAGCAGGGACACCTATTGAGGTGGAAGTGAGTTACATTCTTCTAGCCTGAGAAAACCAAGTGTTGAATGGAAGTTGATTTTTTGGAGTTGAATAATGAGATTGAAGAAAGAAGGACAAAGAGGTCCTCGATACAACATATGACCTTTCCTTTCGAAGATTTATGGTAGAAAATGATGTTGGTTGTGGAAATATCAAAGGTTAATTGGTCATGGACAAACAAAGGTAAGATTGTGTGGTGTGTTGAATAAAAACAAACTCATGACCATATTATAATGTGAATCACACATTGTGTCTTTAAGCAAGTCTATGTGTCATGTTTTGATTTGATGTAATGGTCCTTGAAATGTATGTATCTGGTATCTCCATGAGTGGAGCCTTTTGTACCTAAGTCAATGTTGATGTAAGTCTAATGAGGCATGTCTACCCAGATGTAGTTTTTTGTAATCTAAAACCACTTTGTAGTCTAGGTTCTTGCTAAACTAGAAACCAAATGATAGAGGAAAGTTTATGATTAACAAGAAACAATTGATATGTTGTTCGTTGTAAACAGAAACTATGTGAGAATGTGATGAAGAAATGAAAGTTTATGAGAGACAGAGAACATATGGATGGGGAATCCTGTAGAGTGTTTTTGTTCCTTGGGAGTATGATGTAGTAACATCAAAATCATGGTTGAGGGTAAGCCGAGAAAACCTAGGGCATGGTTGAGGTTAAACCAAGAAAACCCAGAGTGTGGTTATGGGTAGCTAAGAGAACCTATGACGATGATGATGGTGATGTAGGGGAAGTTAGAGGTATAAGTACATGTATGAATATATGTGATGGAATTATGTTTGAATGAAACATGTACATGAAGGGCATCCCAATAGACTGACATATGCAGTGGTTGGTCACCCATTCATTCTGGTGGATAGTTATTACTTTTTATGGGTGTCAACATATTAATAATGTTTATAAATGCCAAGTTAGACTATAAATAGGCTTCATTGATCAAGAGGTCCTTCAATTGATAGTGGATCATGTGTTGTAAAGGAGAACATATTGGTGAAGACCTCAATTTATTGAGCTTAAGGCAAGTAGTCATTAAGGGCGATTGTTAGAGTATGTAACTCCTACTTGTCTTAGGTGTGATCATAGGTTGAAGAAGGATCATGTTCCAAGTATTTAGGGAGTTGGTTAGATCTTGTTGGCTTGAGAGATATTTGCTCAACTAGATGCTTCCTAGATTAGTGTGAGGTTGATTTCTCAATTGATTGATTACCAGATATAGCATACATGTGTTATATATGTAACTATTGGATGTGAATTAATAGAGTGCTTATGCATTTCTAAATAGAAGAGAAAACTATGTAAAGAGAAAAGTGGAAGAATGTAAAGGAATAAAAATATAGAAAAAAACATAACGAGAATGAAATGAATGTGGGAATTTAGAAAAATGGTGTTTAGTACAATAAAATATAAGAACATAGTAAAAGATATAATAAATATAGATTTTATTATAAGAAGATGAAATTAAAGAGAAATAATTTTAGGCTATTTTTTTTGCTTCACTTAGAAGAAAATAAACTTTCTAAAAAAAATAAGACTTACATGTTATTGTTGAATATAAAAAATTGTCACTATACATAAATAAAGATGTTGAAATATTGAAGTAATTTTAGTAAATAAGAATAATTAAGTACAAATCTAAATATGAAATTAATACCTTAAAACAGCATTATAATAAGAGACTAGCCCTATCACTATAAAAATAAAAATAAATATAAATATAAAAATAAAAATTGAAATTCACCCGTTTATTATTATTAAAATCAATGTATTGATTTTATTTTAAATGCATTAATAAAATAATAAATAAAAAAATAAGTAACATTTATTTTTAGTTCCAAAAATATTATCTAAAAGTTAGATAATAGATTTAGTCCGCGCAGATCTTGTGTTCCATTCCTGATCATGTTTCAATTCCATTAAAAATTATTCAAGGTATTTAAGATTACTCCGGAGCTATTATCGTTTGAGTGAACTTTCTATCGGTAGATTTTATGCGGATTCGATACTGTTTATTCGGCTTCAGTGTTTCTATTTGATCACTTGACTTGATTTTCGAATTTACTTAATGCTTTCAGGAGTAAAGTAGAAAAGTACACGGTGTAAGAACTCGGAACACATACTTTTAACCTATCACTCGCGGACAGAGTAGGAATTTCAAATCTTGTTTGAGCAATTCTAATGTTAATAATTTGTAAAAACTTTTGACTGTATCTGATAGGCAAATCACCGCCTAATCCGGCCGGGCAATACTGAAAATGAAAAATAGAAAATGTACATCTTGGGTTTCCTGTCATCCACCAAAAATTTAACTATCAACTGAATTTACCCTACCCACCGTGTATTGATGCGATGCGTGAAGTGAATGTCCCAACCATACTTCGAAGAAGCGTATTAATCGCCGAACCGAATCCAACCACAGGAGCTAATCAACCAGTCATAGGGCATTAAATGCCCGGTTATATGCAGGTTGGATAACCCAATAACCCAATAACACGCGCCGAGACTAGATAAATAAGAAATAGGCGCGCGTGTTATTGGATTATCCAACCTGCATATAACCAGGCTGGCAGGCTGGTTAGCCGCTGCTTAATCCAACACCCGGCTTCGACCAAATTTGGTAACTATGTTCCAAAATCTAATCGTCCTGTTGACTATGCCGTCTTCTGCACTCCAATTCCAACCCCACTCACTCCAATGTCATATTCTTCTTTTCTTCGAGGAACATTCTTCTTTTCTTCGAGGAACACCCTGCTACTACGTTTCTCATGCCCAAGGTGGGAACAATTGCATAAAAAATTTCTACATACAATTCAGTATGGTGAATGTTATATCACTATAAATGTTTTTTGGTAAACATTTACATGTCAACTCAATTAATACAAATAAAAATAATAAAAAAATACAATGTAAATAAAAATAAATAAAAAATACAATGTAATGTAAGACATAAAAAAAACACAATATGTATAAATGTATAAACAAATCAAAAATCAGTTGTATGTACTCTTCTTCGCTTAGTTCATTAGATTTGCTTTCTCTTGATTTCTCTCATGTTACTGGATTCATTCAATTTCTAATCTGTCACATACCGCAATAACTAGGTAAGAATTAATGCATATTCTTTTCTTTGTAAATTTCTACACTGTGCAGAGAGACATCTTCCTCTCTAAATTTTCAAAATTGTCTCTTTTAAATGCCACACATGTGAATTTGCTTGGAGAATAAAGTTCCCCCTAACGATTATCAAGTTTCTACCAAAACGCATCGGAGCAACGAATACGGAAACTGCTTTTCCGGAAAAGCGGTGCGATATGTTTCTGGGCAGTTTTGTGGTTTTGCAGGCGGTTTTGGTTGATAGCGTACGGCAGCGTTGAAATTAGATTTCAACACTCCCCTTTAATTTCAACTGCTGGGCTTTCAATCTTACCCAAGCACTTCCTCACATGGAGGGATTCACTAACTGCTGTTACAAGAATATCTTCCTCACATAGAGGGGTTCACCAATCTTCCTCGCATAGAGGGATTCACCAACTGCTTCTGCTGCAGTTCATAAACAAACAAGGTTGTCTTCCTCTTAATAGAGGGATTAACCTGAAACTGTGCTTAAGAGCACCTTCCTCATGACAGAGGGATTCACCATAACAATGTGCTGAAGAGCACCTTCCTCTTGACAGAGGGATTCACCTGTGACTATGCTGAAAAGCATCATCCTCTTGATAGAGGGATTTACCATGCGTATGCTAAAAAGCATCTTCCTCTCAACTGAGGGATTCACTAAAGACAATGTGCTGAAAAGAACCTTCCTCTTTAACAGAGGGTTTCACCAAATGACTGCTTCAAATGCAGTTCCAAAACAAACAATCATTACACTGCTGTGTGTGCAAACTCATTACAATGTTCTCTTATGCTGATGCATATTCTCTGCTGCACTGTTGTGCCATCTTCTTTACTATGTCTACCCCACACTGCTGTGTCTACACTTGCACTGCTTGTGCACTTTTCAAAGACAAAATACTCTGTCTTTCTTGGAACAGTTACACTGTCCCAATTTACAAATTTACACTGCTGTGTATAAACATTTCTTTGCAAACTCTGCATTGCTGTGCCTTCCCTTTCTCACATTCACACTGTTGTGTGAGAATTCTTTACTTGCGCACTTATGCGTGCTTCCCTTCTTCACAATGGGAAAACTTTTCTTCACGCTGTTGCGTGCTCCCCTTCACTCATTACAATCATACTTCTGCTGTGTCTCACTTGCATTTCAGATGCAACCAACACACTCACTGCACTTACATTTACTGCTGTAAAGAAAAAAAATTTCTTTTACATGTGCTGCTGTCCATTACCTTTCATTTCTTCAACAAAACTTCATGCTGCTGCATTTTCTTATTTGCATTGTTGTGTGCTTCTCCTTCTTGCCATCATGCTGCTGTCCATAACTTCTTGCTGCTGCATTGCCTCTGCAATTTGCACTGTCGCTGCCTTTTGTTTCATCATACTGCTGTGTGCCCATACTCTTGGCACTTCATTCTCCACAAAAAAATAACACAGGCTGCTGCCTTTTCTTTTTACACCCTTGCTTCACACAATCTTCATCTTCATTTTTTTTATTTTCATAATGCACTGCTGTGCAATTCCTTTCAATTTTCTGCTGCCACACATATTCTCATTCACCCATGTGTATTAAAAATCTGTTGTCCCTGTTTTTCTTTATGCATCTCTATGCATGTTGCATTGCATACAAAAAAAATTACATTTTTCACTGCTGTGTATTGTACTCACTTTGTTGTGAGTATGTTCTCTCACATTACATAAAAGAAAACTACATTCCATGCTATGCATTTCAATGCATGTGCTCCATAAAAAAATTCAAGCTACTGTTTTATGTTTTGTCCTCCCACTACTGTGAGGGTCTCCATGCTCTGCATTTTTCTCTTATCTCGCTGCTGCTCTTTACATTTCAGTGCTGCCATCTTTTCTTCTTTATGCATTCTTGTGCATATTGCATAAGCACAAAGCAAAAAAAAACATTGCTGATTTCATCACTGCTGCATATTACCTTTTAGAGGGATTAACAAAGATTTCATTTGCAACTGCTGCACTGCAATACATCCTCCATCAACAAATGACTGTTAATACAGTTCAGCAAACAAAAAAAATTCAAGCTCCCCTTTAGTGTATGCTTGTCTTCTTTTGGCAGACTCTTCTCAAAACAAATTTAGATCCACTGGGGAGTTCAAGGGGTTTTCAGATTGCCTTTCCTTCCTTCTCCATACTTGTGTAACTTTCTTCTTTTGCATGGGACTAGCTTGTGTAAAAGCCCATGTCAAGTTACAATCTCGTGCCATATGCCCAATGTTATGACACTTGAAACATTCTACATTTTTCATGAATGACATTTCATGATTTCTTCTAAAATTGTTCCTTGGAGGTTGTTGAAGACCACAACATCTATCTCCATGAAATGCTCTACAGTCTTTTGCCATATGACCAAAGTTTGAGCAAGCATAACAATAACCATAAAATGAACTTTGGTACCTGGGAGATGGAGGTTTCCTTGATGTACTTCTGAAGCCTTGCTGCCTTGAGATCCTTTGTTGATGACCATTGCATCTTGCCTCTTTGCCATCAGCTACATTTCTTCTTGGAGCTGGTTTTCTACTTGGAGCAGGATCTCTTCTATTGCAGCCTTCATTTTTCTCCTTGCCTCTGCTGGAACTAGGAGCATCACCATCTCTTTCTGGCTTCTTCACATCTCCTTTGCTTGAAGCATCTTCATCCTTGTTTGAGGGTTCAGCTACATACCCAAGTCCTGATTTATCAAATGGTGATCTCTGATAGCTAAGCATGTCATCCAATGCTTGAGAGCTCTTCATTATTTTGTTCATTCCTTCAACCTTCTTCCTGAGGAGGACAATCTCTTCTTCTAGCTTTTCACATTCATTATTTTTCTTTGCTAGTTGTCCCTCAGTTTCTTCCTTGCTACGAGTAGCTTCAGCTGCTACTATTTTGAAGGAGATAATATCTGTCTTCATTTTGGATATTTCTGCTTGACTGCTCTCCATTTTCATTTCAGCTTCTTGTGCCTGCTTCCTGGCTTCTTGTAGTTCAGACTTAAGGGAGGAGACCTCTACCTTGTACTGTCTAATCTCTTCCACAAGCTTATTCACTTTCTTGTGTCTTTGTTCAAGTTGACTTGTCAAGGCATCTGCCTGCTTCTTTGCTTCATTCAGTTGATTTGTCATGGATATGACTTCTTCATGATGTTTCCTCTTGCATTGATCAAGCTCCTTCTTAAGCTTGGTAAGCTTTTCATCCCTTTCTTTTACTTGAAGCTTGATGAGGTCAAGCTTTTCATTCTCAGCTTCTATGATGGGTTCTTCTTGACTCATTGTCATGGTCAGTGCTCCCTTTGCATGAAGGTCATGCAGTCTGTCCCATATATCCTTTGCTGATGAACATTTTCCTAGATTCTTCTTCACAGAATCAGGGAGTCCATCCAAGATTAGTTTTGTTGCTTGTGCATCATACTCCATGGATTCTTTATCCATCTTGTTGTCATCAATCACTGACTCCCAGACTTCAATCCCCTCAGACATTAGGAAAGCCCTCATCATTATTTCCCATACATCAAAGTTTCCATCAAACTTTGGGGCCTCAAATACAATGCTTTCAAATAGATTGCCTTCTAGTTTAGTAGAGGAGGGAGACACATTTTTAACAGTCCTGGAGGCTTTCTTCTTTGACCTTGCCATTCTTAACTAGACTTCAAATACTTGACTGTGTTTTTTTTAATCACTGACTGTTTCTATAACAGTAACACAAAGGAAAGCTTTGAGAAATACCTTACCCCTTTTGGCTGTGGCTTCACACTACTGGAGAGCCTTCACTCTGCTTGAGAAGTTTTACTGCTGCAACAAGCTCCTCCCTTCAGCTTCTTTGTCACCTTCAAAGAGCCTAAGCCAGCTCTGATACCACTGTTGGGTATTTTTCAACGGGGAAAATACCAAAACCAAACAAAAACTAACACCACAGAGGCAATGCTCTATTTCCACTGTTCCAGGATCTTTGTGCACAGGGAAGCATTAAAAATAAAATGACTCAACAGTCTATTACACAGCCATAACAATATTTCTATTGATTTAAATACATGCCTGATACATATGTCTTCCTCTTTGCTGAGAGGGATTCACCAAAATTACTTTCACCCATCAAAAACAAAAACTCTGTCTTTTCTCTCCACCTGAGAGTTCACTGTGCTGGGTTTACTGCTGTAAAACCCATTTTACATTCACTGTTGTAAAACTATTTTTACACATACTGCTGTAAAAATATTTTACACATACATCTGAGTGAAATCCCTTTTTTTCACATTCCTGGGTTTTCACATTACAAAAAAAAACGTATGCATTCTTTTCTTTTTGCGTTTCAATGCAAATCCAATTCATTAATAAAATCTATGCACTACTGTGCACTGTCTTCACCTGCTTCATGCGTGCTCTCCTGTTTTCTTCACTCGCACTGCTGTGCATAAACTTCTATTTCATTTTTTTTTTTTTTGCTCCACACCGAGCTCTCACACTACATACATACCCTTTTTATTATAATGAGAAAACTGGATTATTTGTGCACTGTTGTGCAACACTTCAACTCACTCCAGCTTCCGCTGCACTCCCATTTCACAATGGCCAACTCTTAAAAAACATTACCACTCACAGAGCCATCACACACCATTACAATACAATATGGGCGCAGCCACACTACATAAAACTGCTGCACGTTACCATTATGCTACAATCTAGAACTGCTACACATAGATTTATTTACGACTTATATAAAACATATATATAAAAAATATATATAAACCTATGCGCCCATACCCATATTAATGGGTCTTCACCAAAACAATACGACCAACCATTAAGAGCATTAACGCTTCCATCCTCGGCGGTCAGCGGAAAAGTCAAACACTCCACGCAATGCATTGATTTGATGCGGGTCGTATGCAGCTTCGAAGATCGACGGTGGAGGATGAAGAAGCAAATCGGACGGTGGAGATTGATATCGGAAGGCAGCTTGTTGCTGAGCTTTACCTCCCGATGGGTCAAAGTTGCCTACGTCAGGCGAGAGCCACGTGCCTGCACCAAAACGCATCGGAGCAACGAATACGGAAACTGCTTTTCCGGAAAAGCGGTGCGATATGTTTCTGGGCAGTTTTGTGGTTTTGCAGGCGGTTTTGGTTGATAGCGTACGACAGCGTTGAAATTAGATTTCAACAAAAATAAATAAAAAATACAATGTAATGTAAGACATAAAAAAAACACAATATGTATAAATGTATAAACAAATCAAAAATCAGTTGTATGTACTCTTCTTCGCTTAGTTCATTAGATTTGCTTTCTCTTGATTTCTCTCATGTTACTGGATTCATTCAATTTCTAATCTGTCACATACCGCAATAACTAAGTAAGAATTAATGCATATTCTTTTCTTTGTAAATTTCTACACTGTGCAGAGAGACATCTTCCTCTCTAAATTTTCAAAATTGTCTCTTTTAAATGCCACACATGTGAATTTGCTTGGAGAATAAAGTTCCCCCTAACGATTATCAAGTTTCTACCATAAATATTATCGAAATATGTTTTAAAAACCTAGAAACTGACTAAACAGATCCAACTATGTATTAAAATACTAAACTTTATATTATATCATCTTACCGCACAACATTCGTATAATCATGCAGAATGTGATATTTTTCAAAGGTGCAACAACCTAGAGTTTTCTAAGAATTATGCTTTCGCACAGAGATGCAATGGTTACCATAGGGTAAAATACACTCTGGACACTATTGAATGTCGGTTACCTGAATCCTATGCAGCGATTCAAAAGTTGTGTACATACGGGTGTTTGTTAGTTACAAAATAATAACAAATTAATTACGTTTCTGTTAGGTATATATTATGTTTCTACATCCTTGCAACCAGGGTGTGTTTGTTAGGTATTTATTAGGGTTTCTTCATCCAGCTAGGGTTTCTTTCCCATTTTTATAGATTCTCAGGCACCTAATTCGCCTGATTCTTAGTAGTTGATTATGAGGCGCATAAATGCATAAATTATTAAAATCAGATAGGGTAAAGCAACAGTTTTCATATTTTGTTTTTCCCATACATTGTTTGGATAACTGATTCATTTTTTGTTCTCCCAAACTTTCCATTAAAAGTTGTGAAGGTTGTTTTGGGATTGATAGTAAAGCCTCCATGGATCTTTCTCAAACAATTATAATAACCTAAATTTGTTGTGACTTGTCTTTTCATTTTATACATTGACAAGTTAGAAGATCATTTAGAAGAAGTAGGATGATTGGAAGAAATTAACTACAATATTATAGTCAAAAAAAGATGTCCCTCGTCCCTGCCAAAACTCTTGTCGTTATAGTCATCACTCTTATTCTTTATATTCTCGCTAGTATAGTCATCACTCTTATTCTTTACATTGATGGTATTATTCTTGTGACGAGGGGGGTCTTGCAAGAAACTAAGAATCCTTTAGGTTTTCTTCTTCACTACAGTGATGACTATTAATGAAAACTACTTTGAGAAAGTGTCTTCATATAAATATCTGGGAACGGATATTCATCACAAGTTCAATTGGAATTACGGCATTGATAAAAAAAAAATGGAAAACTTATTATTGGCTTGAAAACAATTGTAAATTGGCAAATATTTACACATGAGATAAACAAATCTCCTCGTTGAGACTCTTATTACTCCTATTATTTTATATGGATGCAGATTCAAAAGAATGTTATAACTTATAATCTCAAAAAAAAATACTCCTTGTCTTATCCTCCTCATAAAAGTAAGGATTTTCCCATTGAACATGACTACTACCAAGATTTCTTTAATTCCTTCAAACTCAAGCTAAAACAACATTATGCTCAAGAGGAGATGGCATAAGGATAACAAGTCTTGGCTAAACCATTGAGGAATAAAGGAAGAGATCAAAATTTAAAGAGAAACCATTGAGGAATAAAGGAAGAGATCAAAATTTAAAGAGAAAAATTTTTATTCCATAAAGAGGGGAAAAAATAAATTAATATATTATAAAGAGGTGATCAACCGTAATCTTGAAGATCAAAAGTATTTCTATGCCTTGATTAGTGTAAAGAAGAAAATAAGAATTGTTAATATACACATAAATTCTCATGAGCTCCATAAAGGGAGTGGTTGTTGTTTGATTCCCAAAACATAGGGACAAACCAGTTTTTCACCTTTATGACATTAAATAGGTTGAAAAGGAAAATAAATTTTTGTTAAAACATATACCTAAATTAAATCTCAATTTCAAGAAATTTGTCACACTACCAAGTTGAACCAACGTTTTTAACATTTTAATCTAGTAAAAACTATGGTGATCTTGGAATGCTTTTCTTAATGCATTTTAATCCCTTAGATGAATTTATGCCTGTAAATCAAAGAATGGATGTTAAGACCAGATCAAAACTTTTCAAAATTCAAATCATGAGTTTCTCTAGAAGAAGATAATCTTTTCCCTCACCCCTGTCACCGAATCTTTTAACTCTTAAATTCTATGGTCGGATATGAGCATGAAAATGGCCGTCCTTCTTCTTCCCAATTCAATGCTTCTTACCATTCATCTTGCTGCCCTGCTCCTCCTCCTCCTCCTCTGTTTCCCCATATCATGTCTGGGCAATCAGTACGATCTTTGTCTTTCGGAGAATACATGTGGAGACTTTCAGTTAAGCTATCCCTTTGGTACAAATAACAGAGGCTGTGGCGATACTGAATTTCAGCTGAAATGTGGTCCAGATGACCAGAGCGGCCATTTTTTGCTCACAATAGACAAATACAATATAGAATCTTGAAGCCCTCTTTATTGGGCAATAACAGCACTAACACCATGACAATTGTCCACGACCATTACTGGGGGATAAAATGCAGTCTTTACAGTAACTACTCTTCATTCTGGTCGCCCGCATCTAATTTTCGTATCCTCCCTGATACTTCCACCAATCTCTCGATTTTGGGGTACTGCGATGGAAGTCCTGGGCGTAATTATACATCTGCATGGCATAATTTCACTATCTGTGGCGATATTTGGTACTACAGTTTGGTACCAGAGGCGGCACCCTTCTGTCAAAAGTATTTGCAACTACCAGTTAACAAGAACCTCTCTCTGCAGCGCATCACTAATTACACTATAGTAGTGCAGGGTTTTGACGTAACATGGCATGTCGACCGGAACAAAGAACTGAGATGTGAAGATTGCCAGAAGAGTAAGGGCGTTTGTGGTTATAACATTTCGGAACCAACAGCGTTTCTTTGCTATTGTCCTGATGGTACCACGAATTCAGACAAATGCCCTGAGAATGGTATTGTTACTTTTCTCAATCGCTTCCTCCAGATTTGATTACAAACCTCAAAGTTGTGTTATCTGAACATAAAACAATGTAAGAGAGTGAGGATTTCTAGAATATAATTTCCAAAATGGATTTTATAATTTGTTTAGGTGGACACTCCATTTATCAGGAGGGATTTTGGGATTTTGTTTTAGAGAGTGAAGATTAATTTTATTTATGATTAGGGATTTTGCTTTAGAGAGTGGAGATGATTTTTTGCCTTAGAGAGTGAAGATTTCCACAATTGTTTAACTTCCACCATTGTTTAACATGTTGAATAGAATTTCCAAAATAAATTTTATAATTCGTTTTTAATAGACACTCCACCAATCCTTAAAGACTTAAGAACCTTGCTTTCTAGTTTCCAATGATAAGCGGATGGAGTGTACATCTAAACTATCAAACTGATTACAAAACCCATTACACTAAATTTCCCTTTTACCAGTAACCTTGAATGCCGATATGTATTTATGTTGGTCTATGTGTTAGCTCTGCATTTTCTTCTCAAAGTCTGAGGTTCCGTTGGAGTTGCTAATAATACTTGCCATTTACAAAACCCATTACACTAAAAGTTCCCTTTTACCAGTAACCTTGAATGCGGATATGTATTTGTGTTGCTCTATGTGTTAGAACTTAGCTCTGCATTTTCTTCTCAAAGTCTGAGGTTCCGTTGGAGTTGCTAATAATACTTGTTATGGCAGGGGTTACAGGTCATGAAAAGAAGACCGGCATTCTAATAGGTAAATCTGATTAATTCCAGTCTGCAATCTTAGAACTGTGAATTTGTATCTTGTTTCCATTTTTCTCCTCGGGATTTGACAAAGCTTACAGTGATATCATTCCCTTGATTTGTCCACAGGTTGCTCCTTTGGAGGAGTTGCCCTGGCTGCAATAGCAGTGCTGTTCATATTGTATTACAGAAAGAGGAGAAAACCTCCTTCTGGGAGCTCTAATTCAAAGGTGGAAAAATTCCTAAAGGAACATGCTTGTGAAATGCCGATGCCAACCAGATATTCACACTCTCACCTCACGAAGATTACAAACAACTTTGCAGAAAAGTTGGGAGAAGGAGGGTTTGGTGTGGTCTATAAAGGAATGCTTCGGAATGGCGGTCTAGTGGCCGTGAAGCTTCTTGATCGGCACAGGCATACCGAGACCCAATTCATGAATGAAGTTGCTACCATTGGACGGGTCCATCATGTCAATCTGGTTCGTCTGTTGGGTTACTGTTTTGAAAACCCTATAAGCGCAGTGGTATATGAATACATGCCCAATGGATCTCTGGATAAAATTTTATTTGAGGAGGGGCAAGTCGTAAAGTGGGAACAATTGTATTCAATTGCTCTGGGTGCGGCTCGTGGGATTGCATATTTACACCACGATTGTGACAAGCGCATCATACACTTCGACATCAAACCTCACAATATATTGCTGGATGCAGATTTCACACCAAAAGTTTCTGATTTTGGGCTGGCAAAACTTTGTGGGAAGGGAGACGACCATATTTCAATGACAGCCTGGAGAGGGACGCCGGGATATGTTGCGCCGGAGTTGTGCCATAGTGATGCCGGTCCTGTTACAGATAAATCAGATGTCTATAGTTTCGGAATGCTGTCGCTGGAGATTGTTGGGGGTAGAAAGAATACAGAGCTGCATGCTAACCGTTCCAGTCAGTTCTACTTTCCTGAGTGGGCTTTCAAGCTAATTGAGAGTGGTGAGTTGGGGATGAGATTGAGAGGAGGAGAAATGGAATGTGCAGATGAGGAGAAGGCCAGAAGACTCACAAAAGTTGGATTGTGGTGCATTCAGTATAACTCTGCAGATCGTCCTTGCATGATGAGGGTTGTGCAAATGTTAGAAGGAGATGAAAACGATGTGACAAATCCTCCATTGCCCATCAATTCCTTGCCTTCGCCTGAGAAAACTCTACCATCTTCCTCCGGAATATTTTCTTCCATTGAAGTTACATTGTAGTTTTCTATATTGGACGGGCTTGTTCAAACCAGGCTTTGCATTGTTGCGAATCGATAATCCATTCTATACCATACTGTGCGCCATTGGGTGACTTGACTATAGAGGGAACTGACAGGCACTTGAGACCTGAAGACCTAACTGTTGTGACAGCTCCCAGCTCCCTTCCCATTTCTGTTGGGCTTCAAGAATACACAGTTCTCTGTGGTTAAAGATATTTGTAGAATAAGTGCTACCTAAAACCCAGTGAAAGACACTGAACTGATTGTGGTTGTACTGGACGACTGAATAATTTATGATGGTACTTTTTTTGTACATGATTTTTGGTTGGCAGGGAATATCTAGGAATGATTTTCAGTTTCACTCTTTTAACGTTGAGTTTTTTTGTCGAATGGGTCAAATTGAACTGGGGAACAACAATTCAAATTTTGCCTCCGTGACCCAATTTTTTTAACGTACGTTAAAGTTTAATTTATTAATTCTCATATATATATATATTCAAAAGGTATGATGCAGAGTGCCTTGGTTCCTTTATGTCATCACAGGGGTAGTGGCTGAGTAGACAACATTGCGTTTTATTGAAACGTCCGGTACCTCCCAAATTTGTATCCAACCACCACCGGAGGTCATCCAGTTGCGTAAACTATAACGCATAAAACATGGTGAATCCATTGACGTCGTTAGTTGTTGGATTTTTTTTCCATATATATACTAGCACAACCAAATGTTAATAGGCGTATATGAAACATATATATAATCATATTTTCCAATGTGATTGATATATGCTGATAGGCTTATATCAACCACATTAATAATTATTATAGGTATTTAGGATTATTAATAACTATATAAATATTAACCACCAGATTATTTATATATATATTATTGTATAAATATTATATTAATATTATAATAATTATATATATTAACCACTAGATTATTTATATATATTATTGTATAAATATTATATTAATATTATAATAATTATATAAATTCCTAATATATATTAATTAATAATAAGAATACTTCATTATTATTTAAATAATCTAATAATATAAAATTATATAAAAAAAAATTATATTGTATTATAATAATAATAATAATAATATTTGATTATGATATTATAATAATATTATATTATTATTATATTATTATTATGATGATGATGATGGTGGTTAAGGTCCGCTGAGACCAAATAATGGTCTATCGGACCTAAAGAAACAAATTATCTATTTTGATTTAAGATTTTATTCCTATGTTCAAAAAGCTTGGAGAGAAGCCTCCCGAGCTCACTATAATTTTGACATTGTAAAAGGCTAGGAAGGTCAGTATTGTAACAAAGATTGTGAAATTGAGATCTAATGTGGTTATACGCGGGACACTCTAAGAGGAAGTGGTTTTCATCCTCGATGTTCCTATTTTCACATATATGGCAGATCCTTTCCGTCCATGGCGTTTTAGGAACTGCCCAACGACGTGTTTCACTATGGAGCTCATGAGAATTCGTTCTAATCTTTGCTATATTAATTTTCTTCTTTGAGCTAGTTAAAATAGAGAGATACTTTTGATCTTCTAGGGTGGGGTTGATGACCTTATAATAACTTAATTTTCTTTTAGCCGCTAAGTCTTTCTCACACCACATTTTTTCTTATAATAATATACCAATACAATTATTATTATTATAATAATATAATCAATATTATTATAATAAGAACAATAAAGACCAATTATTTATTATTTATGATAATTAATAACTATACAAATAATAGCGACTATATTCTTATATAATTATATTTTTATGATTATTATATTAATATTATTATAATAATATGAACTCTTACTACTATTATTATTATTAGGCTTTAGTATTTTTAATATTATCTTAGGGTTTATATACATAGGGTTAATTATTATCAGTGTTTAGGATTATTAATAACTATATAAATATTATCAAACAGATTTAGGATAATTAATAACTATACAAATAATAGCAACTATATTCTTATATAACTATATATTTATGAGCTATTATATTAATATTATTATAATAATATAAACTCATAATAATATTAGTATTATTAATTATTATTATTATTCTTAGGCTTTAGTATTTTTAATATTTATCTTAGGGTTTGTATACATAGGGTTAATTATTATCAGTATTTAAAATTATTAATAACTATATAAATATTATCAAACAGATTTAAGATTTGCGAGAGATTTTTCGGCGAAAATCACATGATAAACCATTTGTCGACGCGTTTCGAACCAACTAGTGTGGTTCATCATCAGGACAAGTTGCAATGGCTTTTCCATGCATGGATTCAACTTGTCCTGATGATGAACCACACTGGTTGGTTCGAAACGCGTCGACAAATGGTTTATCATGTGATTTTCGCCGAAAAATCTTTCACAAACTTGTTATGGATCACAGAAGCCTCAACTCTACAAGATTTAAGATTATTAATAACTATATAAATAACAAAAAAATTCTGGGACAATTATGCCCCATTGAGAAAACTGTTATAAAATGATTTGAAATTTGAAAATGAAATAGCTGGATTTTGATCACTGCATTATCAGTTTGCCCTAGTTTAAAGTGATAATGGAAAATTTTATTTATATTTACAATTATTTATCCATTAAATTTTATCTATGGACATTTTATTTCAAAATAAAAAAATTACATTTCTACAAAGCGGGTCATGAAAATTCGTACATGTTCTAATTTCAAACCAAATTCAGCATTTTATCTATCGACATTTTATTTCGAAATAAAAAGTTACATTTTGTTGAAGCGGGCATGAAAATTTGTACATGTTCTAATTTCAAACCAAATTCCGCAGTACTTAATTGGCAAGGAAAATTTTACGAGCTAATATTTCCAAGTGAGTTAATTTTTCATGCTTTTGTCAAAAAGAAGATTAGCCAATTTCCATTTTTTTGAAAATTGATTGGCCCAAATCTTATAGTATAAAATTAGTTTACCCTAAAAATCGCCAAAATTTTATATATACTAATATAAAATAATTAAAAACCTAAATATATTTACAAAAATATCATAATTTTTTTTTACCATTTACATATGGGGGACTAGTAATGTTCGCCAAAGTTTTTAAACTTTAAGATAAACTTCCTTAAATTGTTCCTTGTTAATTAGACAATTTTTGTATAGAATTTGAAGATATTGATGCCCAGGATCCCTCGATTAGATGTTTGAAAAGCACTGCTTTCATAGTTGTTCATTTAAATAGATTTTTCACCCCTAATTAGGGTTGGAATTTCAAAAATCAATAATCTATTAGATTGAACTATTCAAACACGTTTTTATTTCGATAGTTTTAACTATAGTTACCAAGTTATTCGGATTTGATATGATAAAAATTCAAATGTAAATTTTTTGATTTGGAAAAAATTAGATAATATACATCTTAAATATTTAGATATATATACTTTCTCTCTTCATAATATTTCTCTCTGAAATATTTTCATGATTTTCTTTTTAGTTCATTTTAAATTTTGAATAAAAAATCCCACATTTTCCTTCCTTCCAAAAAAATTTAAATAATTTCTATTAACACTAAATAATATAACAATGTTATAACTATAATTCAACCAAAAAAATCCACGTTTCCTTTTCCGTCCAAAACTGAAATTTAACCTGGTTTTTTAAATTCAAAATTTGTTTCTCCAAAATTCTTATATAATAGATAAATACAAAAATCATTATATTAATTTAAATTTGAAAAAAATGAAATATGAAAATTTTCTAGCTTAAAAATTATTTCTAAATAAAGTCATCTCTTCGATTAAAAAAAGAAGAAAGAAAATTAATTAATTATTTCTAAGAATCAGAGTCAGCCCTTCACGGAGCCAGAGCCAACGCATACCGACCCGTTTCATGTCTAACAAGAAAGTCCAGCACTCCAAACTCTTTATAAAACAATCCTACGTTAGGCGTGCTCCAATGGAATACTCCTTATAAAACAGTTCGAATAATGGACGTGCTCTAATCGACAACACCATGGAAGAATCGAATTTTCATCCAATAATTCACGAATTGCCGATTTTTTCCCTCTGATTCCGCCAAATTTGGTAGCGATGGTTTTAACAACAGTTTTTTATTTTAATAATTTTAATAAAGAATATTAATCGTTATAAAAACAAGTATTCTTATGTAATTGACAAGTTATTCCATGATAAATAAGATTATTTATTCACCAAATTCTATATTTATTATTAATTATTGCTATTTTAATATTTATAATTAATTCGTTTTGATGATAAATCACATGAGAGGGTTCTAAATTTTGACTCAAAAAATTGTTTATTATTAAATATGGCTATTTTAATATTTATAATTTGAAATTGTGATTCATAATCGCTAATTACATGAATAAGTATTTTTATCTTAAAATAAAAAAATCCACAATATAGATTTTCTATTATTATCTAAGATTTAGATAATAGAAAAAAAATGATAATTAAAATAAAATATCTACAATATAGATTTTTTATTATTAAATATAAGATGAATAGCCAAGATTTAATTGAGAAAAAAAAAATGATGAGACTCATCTTAAACCCTCATCTTGAATGTTTTTCTTTAATAAATTTTTAATTAAAACAAAACATATTTGATGCAACCCAAAGGAGTATGAAATTTCACTCCCTCACCTTTGGTATTTCAATTTTGATTGCTTCAAATTCCACAACATCCCATTTATGCATATTACATTTGCTACAATTTCCACAACATTCCTTTTTTTTTAAGTAAGAAATAACTTGACATAACATATTTCATAACAAAAAAATTATTTATATTATACAAAATGTTTCTCATTATATGATCAACACATTTATATCTTCCAATCCCATTGACCATATGGTATAGTCCTTCCACGACATCAATAAAAATATATCTACATATCTTATATTAATCTAACCATCCAAATCAAAATAAAACTGAAAATGTTAGCACAAAACAAATGACACGTGCTTGTGGAGTGGATATCCTCCTAAAAGTAGCCATATTACCAATCCTACACAATTGGGAAGAGAGGAATGTTCCCCCTATCCAGTAGTGTCTCTTCCATACATTCTTCATGGCAGAGGATACCTAATGTAGCACCAACTCCTCTCTTCAATAGGTGATCTACCTTTGTATTCATATCTCTAAATACATGTTGGAAAGTGATTTTTTTTAAGCAAGAGATGATATCCTTAATCTTGTTTTTCTAGAGGGATGGTGCATCCAACGTGGCATCACCATTAATGGTAACCTTGGAATCTCCAAAAACCTTTAGATATGAAATATCTTTTGTCCTAAAAAAAATATAAAATGCACCATCAAAACCAATAACTCAACCCTTTAATTTATGTCTCTTCAGTTAAAAAGTTTGTATATGTAAGGAGGACACATGGAGAACCCCTCCGCTCCCACAATCAAACCCCATAAAAAAGAAAAAATCAAACCCCATAAAAAAGAAAAAAGCTATGGGATAAATCCTTGCATATCCCTAAAAAAAAATATAAAATGCACCATCAAAACCAATAACTCAACCCTTTAATTTATGTCTCTTCAGTTAAAAAGTTTGTATATGTAAGGAGGACACATGGAGAACCCCTCCGCTCCCACAATCAAACCCCATAAAAAAGAAAAAAGCTATGGGATAAATCCTTGCATATCCCTAGAAGATTGTGTATCTTGTTTGACTCATATGTTTCTGAGTAATATCCAACCAATTGGGTGAAACAAAAAGGGAATGAAAGATTTTTCCCTTCAAATAATTTGACATTCCTCCTCTTCCAAAGACACCAGAATATAAAAAGAGATAATGTCTTATGTGTGAGATTCTGTTGTGCCCATTCCAATAGACAATCATTAATGGGGAGTTGATTCTAATTTGAATGGATTCCTAACATTATTCATCTTCAGATTCACACAATGTGCACATACAAGGTCCAAAAAAAACCCTTTTTTTATTGTCTTTTTATTATCCCATGTGAGTATACTGTCTTTGAGGGTTAGCCAAACGAATAACTTAATTTTTAATGGTGCTTTCCATCACCATATTTTAGTAAACCACCAGTCTCTCCTCTGGTGCACATGTTTTTGCTGTATGTGAATATTCATCTTTGACCGAAACAACACCATCAACGCCAAATCCTTTCAACTAATGTTATCTACATGTTGGTTTAGCAAAATCCCAGCATGTAATAAATCTTGGGTATATGTCTACCTCTCTAGCCTGTTCACCTCATAGATCAATCAATTAATTTATAAATTTGACATAAATAAAATATACCTTTTAACCTGAACATAAATGTCTCCTTCAATTGTGGAGATAAGTTAACCTACCATGATGTCCCAACTATTTTATCCTCTCCCACCCATCTAAATGGTCCCGAATAGGCAACCCATTGGATATTCCCCAAAACCCATTCTCCCACAACATTCCATCTATGCATATCAAATTTGCTACATTCATTATATATGTGGATTAATGATTTCGATTTACCTGGATTCAAATAATTTTATGTTCGATTTCCTAGTTTCAATTTGTGGATGCTCTATTTGTATTAAAATTTTGATTTTTGATTTTGCAGTTCCACGTTCAATTTCATTGCGCGTAGGATTAACAATTTGATTTCGATTTTGCCGAAGTTTGAATTTTTTTTTTTCAGGTTCAATGTGTAGGTTTGATTTAATTGTAACAATACATTAGTGCTTCTCTATGATGCAGATATTAATAAACCATACTTTCTCAGCGCCCATGTCGAGAAATCTAAGGCCTCTACGCCTGTAAGAAAGGACGCCATATTCAAGGGCTCTGTGCCTGCACAGCCGCACAACGCTGATAACGAAAGTAGTAGATGCTATGGATGTTTATATTCTTCCTCGGGCTGGAGAAGGATTGCAGGATGGCTCAATCTAAGGCGAGAAGTATTTGAGGTTCGTCTGGACAACATACTGTTCCATCCTTCGGGCTACAAGGTATGTTTTAGATATCCTGTGGAGGTTTTTGATTTCTATCGGCATCTGGTATTTGGCTCTGTTCCACCCTGGTTGACTCTGTCTTCGAATGCTGAGTATATGGGTTGCAATAGAAAAGAATTTCCCCATATGCTATTTTTCTATATATTTCTACGATTCTGGGTTGATAGCATATTTCGATACAACCTGATGCACTCTGTTCTCTGTCACATTTTGTTTATTTTCGTTAGTGCACTTTATATTCTCTTTTGTATATATGTGACCCATTTCCGCCCTTTGTGACATCGTCCATATGCCATCCGGGTCTGATACAATTCAAGACACTTGGTCGGCCTTCTTCATTGAGGAAGAACTTTGTCTACTCTTTAATGTTTTTTCTTCCATTCGGGACGGGCGACTGTGCATCTGCTATATCACCAGACCTTGCAAGAACTTTGGCTTCCGGGTATGTAATTTTTGGATGACCTGCAAATGTTGTTATTGCTTCTGTTGCAGCTAAGAATCTGTAATTTTCTCCATCCTCTGGTCTTCTCCCGCCTGAATTGGTCATTCGGCTCTGGTCTCTTGCCAGTTTCATTTTCCCGGTACCGGAATTGTTCTATTCTCCGGCGGTTTGTATTGTTCCGAGGCTAGTAGGTGGCATTTACTACTGGGATCACATCCCATTACCAACACCTGTTTGCCGGACACTTCCCCATGTGCTCCGAGATCCTCGTATATCGCCCCTATATATCTGGTATTATTCCCCGTGTCAGTATCTGCCTTTTTGCCTGATTTGGATGACCTCCTGACGGCATACTTTAATTTTGGTTGTATGTGGGTTTATTCTCCGCACGAGTCCATATCCTCGTGAACATTCCTTCTGGTTCTCGAGGGGGTCGTAGTTATTTCTGGAACCTGTTTATATCTTTTCACAGCTACCCACTTGTACATCCCCATTTATTGTTGTTGGACTACGCTTTTGGGATCCGTTTGTGGTCTTTTCGTGCTCTGTGGGGCTATGGCGGGACACTACTCTGACTCATTTGCCAACGAGGCCTTTATACGAGCCACGATGGATGCCAAGTCACACCTCCTGCATTATGTTGGTGTTGACCACCAGGGTGGCCCACGATCTCTGATGCTTGGCACAACATTTTGGGTGATGTCCGTATGCCAGATGGCGACCATGCATCCCTCCTTTCGCAGGTTGGCGAACATGATGCATGGGGACGATGTTCCAAACACAAGCAACGTTCTATTAAAACCACATCCGTGCCACCTACATTATCTTTGGACAATGTTGTACTGATTGACAGGATTACCAATCTACAGAAGCGCGCTCTCGTATGAAGGTGGTACTTATCAGAAGTTAGTCTACCAGACATGAGGGACTGAATAGAGAATAAGTGGAAATCGATGCTAGGATATACGTCGACTGTCGTGCGGCTTTTGAAAGGTTGGTATAGTTTCCATTTTCTAAGTCAGGAGGACTTGGAAAAAATCAAATCAATGCCATGGATTAATGGGAAGAGTTTCCGAGCACTACATCACTAATACATTGGATACAATTCACTCCACAACACACCACAAAACAAGCTCATCTGGGTGAAATTACTAGGTTTACCAATTGAGCTATGGACGAAACAGGTCCTTATGGATATTGGTAACGCTATCGACAAATTCGTTTATGTAGATCCTCGATGCTTGGGGGCTCCAGACAAACGGGTGGCTTGGATCCTGATTGAAAAGGAATACCGTGGTGGCTTTCCGGACCATATTGATTTGTTCTAGGGCGAGACTCAACTATCACAGAGATTGGACTTCTAGGGGGTTCCTTTCTGGTGTTCACACTGTCACCACACCGGACATCTATTAGCACAATGCCCACATCGGCTGAGAGGACGATTACATGGCAGGCCTTTCTCTGGTGCATTTTCGAAGTCTCATTATGGGGGAGGTAGGCCTGCACAAAACATTTGACATGGAATTTCTGCTCGGTAGCATTCAGGTATTCCCCTTGGCTCCTATCCTCCCCGCTCACATACATTTGACTCTTCATTAAATGGTTCATCACCCATTCTGGTTCCTTCTTCCCCATTATCTTCATTGAAGTCTGATTTCCCGGCCCCCTCTAGTCCAGTAATACATTCCCGTAAACCCTCTCCGGGATCAATCCACCCTAGCCCGGAAGACCCGCCACCTTTCTCGGCTCCATACCCGACCCACGACTTACCCTCCACCACCCAAATCACGTACGTTCCATCTTCTTCACCTTCCATTTTCACTAACAGGAATTAAGGGCCTAGGACAAGTGTCACTCCGCCCAACTCGCCACTAGACTCACCTGCAAACTTAGTGGGCAGTGACTTGGACTTTCTTCTCGATAGGAAATCATTGGAATTGCGGACCCTTACCATCCACAATCCATATGGCTCTCCTACCCCCCACCTCAACCCTACTTCTATAGGTAACATCACTGTCTGGCAGAAATAAAATTGAGGAAGTCAGCATTTTAGAGGATGTCCCAAGCCTAATCCTCTTTCCTCCCCTATGGACCGATTTTTGGTTGATGTGCCTATTGCTGACATCCCCCCCTCATGGGCCCTTAGAGCACGGTTGCCCGAGCAGGCATCTCCATGACGTTCATTTTGTTGCTAAATACACGGGGTTTGGCGGCTACCCTGAAATATCAGGCCCTCAAGAGTCTTTTATCCTCTCTTCACCCATATGTCATTCTACTGCGAGAATCCATGCACTTTGTTCCTCAGGCTGTACAATATTTCCGGAAAATGCTCTCAGAATGGCATATATCTGCTACTGTGGCTATGGGTCTCTCTGGTGGTTTATTGGATATTTGGGACCCTAGATGGGTCAGATTTAAAGCTTATAGATGTTTCGTGGGCATCCTCCTTGAAGGAAATATCCGCAGAATGGGCAGCCGCATTCATATTTTGAACGCCTATGCTCCTTATAGAGATAGGACCATTTTCTGGGACCATCTGTTTTCTTTTGGTATTATGGAGTTGGCCTTCCTCATCATTTCAGGAGATTTATACTATACTATTTCTTTGGAAGAAGTATGGGGACGGTCCAGAAGGATGGACCCTTTGGTGGGGATGTTTCGTGATGCTCTACTAGCACACAACTTTGTGGACATTTTCCCGGATGAAATGGATCCCACTTGGGAAAATGGGCGCGCAGGCGAGGCATATGTCGCCAAGAGATTGGATCGTTTTTTAATGCATGAATAGTTGGTTGCTCAGCTAGGAGATGTGCAGAGAGAGATTATCAGGGATTTCTTATCAGATCACAGACCTATTACACTTGTTTGGAAGAGGTCGATGGTGCACCTGGGCATGCCATTTAAATTCAACAAAACCTAGCTAGATGCTCCGAATTTTAACACTATGGTGAGGGATACATGGCGCCGCAATGGGGATATTGGATCCTCCCCTATGGATCAGATACTAGACAAACTAGAGACTCTCTGTGAGGAAGTGAAAAACTGGCAGAAGAGGAAAAATCAGTCCATGAAAAAAGAGATTAAGGATATTCAATGTGAGTTGGACCTCCTCCTCCCGTTGATGGCCACGAATAATCTTCCAGATGCTACCCATTCACACATTCTAGAGTTGGAATTAAAAAGGAAAAGACTCTTAGATTTTGAAGAAGCCACTTGGCGCCTTAAGAGCCAGGCTATCTGGATTAAAGAGGGAGACATAAATACTAATTTTTTCCATCATTTTGCAAACCATATGTGTAAAGCAAATTCTATATGGGGGATTCATGATGCTGAGGGAAACCATATCCAATCACAGGAGGAAATCTCCAAAGCTGTGACCTCACATTTCAAAGTGGCATATGAGCGCAACGAAAACATTGTTGCCGAAGATCTCATATGGGGGATTGAGCACTACCCGACTATGTTTGACCAAGAATCAAATGATGCACTGTACAGAAGCATCACTGAGGAGGAATTACTTAGTGTCCTTAAATCATTCAATGGTGATAAAATCCCAAGGCCGGATGGGTGGACTCTAGAGTTGTTCACGCATTTCTTTGATCTTTTCAAAAATGAACTACTGCAAATGGTGGAGGAGTCTAGACTCACTCGGAATGTACACTATCGTATTAAGTCTACATATATTGCCCTTATCTTGAAGCGTAATCCTCCTGCTTGTTTTGAGGACTACAGGCCAATCTCACTGTGCAACCTTATCTACAAAGTTATCTTAAAAACCATTGTTGGGCGTATGCGGAGTACTCTATCGCGTCATATATCTCATGAGTAACATGGATTTCTATAGGGAAGACAAATCCATGACGCTATTGCAAATGCACAAGAATGCATGCATTTGATTCATACAAAAAACCTCAATGTTGCCATCATGAAAGTAGATCTGAAGAAGGCTTTCGACTGCCTAGATTGGGGTTACCTCAGGCTGGTCCTATTCAAAATAGGCTTACATCCCAAATGTGTTGAATGGATTATGGCATGCATGATTAATGTTTATTATTATGTGATTATAAACGGATACCCTACAAAATTCTTTCGGGCGAGGCGCAGACTAAGACAGGATTTCCCTTTGTCGCCGTTGTTATTTATCCTGGCTATGGACGACTTGAGCCTGCACATTTCAAAAGCAGTGGAACGAGATCATTTCCAGGCTTTTCATATGGGCAACAACATCAACATATCACATGGTTTCTTTGTAGATGACGTGCTCATCATGGGTATGTTGAATCGTTTTTCATGGTTGTGCCTTTTTCATATTTTTAGGAAATTTTCTAATGCTACTGGTTTGTATATGAATGCACACAAATCTATTATTTATCATGGAAATTGTGATTTGGACATCATTGCATATATAAAAATATGTTTGGAATTGAAGCCGAGTTGATGGGTCATGGTATGAAGTACTTGGGATACCATATCAAACCCTGTAAATATAGGAATGCCGATTGGCTATGGCTTGTAGATAGATATTTTAAGAAGATTTCTGGGTGGGAATATAGATGTTTGTCCCTGGGGGGTCGTGTCATCCTTTCACAAGCAGTCCTTAATCAACTAGGGGTATACTAGGCCCATCTTTACCATATTCCTGCTGCCATCATTCACTGTCTCAACCGTATTATGGCTAATTTTATATGGGGTGGTAGTCATGAGCATAAGAAATTTCACTTTTCTAAGATGTCCAAGATCACTCTGCCAAAGGTCATGGGGGGATGGGGAATTCTAGACCTCCGTCGTTTTGGATGGGCGCTATTAATCAAGTCTTTATGGAGAGGTATTTTTGGGATAGGAACATGGAGTTTGGTCATCAGAAAAAAATACTTAAAGAAACATGATTTCATATACTGGTTTTGAAGGGGTTCCATTGGGGTTACAAATGGATTGGCTATCTGGTTCAGCTTCCAAAAAGTCACTAAGATCATCCTACAACACCTGGCTTGAAACATTGGATCGCGCCACAACATTCCCATTGGCATCGACCACATTCTCAATGCTGGCAATGAGGATATGATCCCGGAGCAACCTATACATACCCTAAGTAGAAGAGGCATATACTTCTGGTGTCAAGCCATTTCACTATGGAGGGGTCCATACCTAGTTTGGAAGAGTGCACAGGAATTGGGTCTATTTGGACATTGGGACCTGGAATGGGACCGGATTGTAGCCGGGATGAAACAACTTGGGATATTTCGTGCTGGCATTCATGATAAGTTAATCTGGTCAGGGAAGATGAAGAATGATAACATTAAAGTTGCAGATATATACCTCACTCTCTGTTCCGTGGATGCACAACTGAGCGAGAAACATGTTTTATTTGCCTTTTGGAAAACTAAAATCCCAAACAAAATCATCCTCTTTACTTGGTTGGTTTTCCATAATAAGAATCTTACTTGGGAAAACTTGCAAAAGGGACAATGGCAAGGACTTGGCATCTGCCCTATTTGTAAAGAGGAATCGGAAAATAACAATCACATTTTCCTCACATGTCAACATACAGTACAGGTATGGAAAATAATTTTTTTATATATTCGCTTTCCGTATATTCAACATGAATGCATTATGGATTGTTTACGTGGTGGATCTCTCAAAATTTTGTCTGGAGAATCATTCCAGCTATCCTATTTTGGGAAATATGGAAGTGGAGAAACATCTGCATCTTTTAGAATTACACTTGAGATTTCAATAAGATAATTGAAAGTGTTTTAATCAACCACACACTGCATACATCAAATGAAATATGCTCCAAATCACCTCGTTACAAGAGGACTGAACTTCAGATGGAATACCCTATGGGTTTTTTTGATGGTGCTGCTCAACGGCACACATGTGGTTGTGGTTTTTGGCTTGCCATCTCAGAGGCGTTGACATATAGAACATATTGGCATGGAGGTAGAGGCACTAACAGAAAGGCTAAATCAATGGCCTTATGGGGCCTCCTATGTAATAGATCTGACCTGGAAATATATAAAAATACAAATAGACCCAGAATAACAAGAGAGAAATAGATAAACTTCATATCTTTATTAATAACAAAACCCTTAAGGTAGGGCAACACCATATAATCACTCCTTAAGGAAGGAGAACACTCCATAAGCGATATGCTTGTCAATACATTATTCTTTGACATCTCTCAATGGGGAGTCTTTAGCCTCTATATATGATTCATACATACAATACCATGGGTCATTACCATGGTTCTCTCAATACCATATATCCAATACCACGGGCTTACCTTATAATTATGGCCCATCCCATTATTACATTATTCTCTTGGGTACCTCCCTCTGTACCCCATACTATCCCCCCTAGGTATACTACATTCCACCTCCCTTAAACATGTTTCATCCCCGAAACATAAGAAGAACACAAATAATACGGTCTACTCAAAAGGGTAGTCCACTGGTCCCATGCACATGCATCTAGCCATCCAAGAGAAAGGTGAACCCTCAATCTAGTTGGTGCCTCGCTCGCTTGAGATGGAAGTTGACCCTGGCGACTCTTCTGTGTTGATGTGTTGTGGGTGGATTGTCGCCCCTCTCTATCTGTCATGCAGAGGTTGTTGTCCTTGTTGCTGATTCATTGCCATCATGTTGGTTGTTTTCTCACTGGGTGGTGATACGCTGAAGTTTTAACCAATGGTGTATCTTACTTTAATTCACCACCTAATTGAGCCTGATTGGTATCTGGTACATGTTGTGGCGTCTGTTATTGTTTTGTAGTATACCTAGGGGGGATAGTATGGGGTATAGAGGGAGGTACCCAAGGGAATAATGTAATAATGGAATGGACCATAGTTATAAGGTAAGCCCGTGGTATTCGATATATGGTATTGAGAGAACCATGTAATGACCCATGGTATTGTATGTATGAATCATATATAGAGGCTAGAGACTCCCCATTGAGAGATAGAGAGGGGTGGTGATCCACCCACAACACATCAAAACAGAAGAGTCGTCAAGGTCAACTTCCATCTCAAACGAGCGAGGCACCAGCTAAATCGAGGGTTCACTTTTCTCTTGGATGCCTAGATACACGTGCATGGTACCAGTGGACTCCTATTTTGTGTAGATCTTATTATTTGTGTTCTTCTTATGTTTCGGGGACGAAACATGTTTAAGGGGGGTGAAATGTAGTATACCTAGGGGGGATAGTATGGGGTACAGAGGGAGGTACCCAAGGGAATAATGTAATAATGGGATGGGCCATAGTTATAAGATAAGCCCATGGTATTGGATATATGGTATTGAGAGAACCATGGTAATGACCCATGGTATTGTATGTATGAATCATATATAGAGGTTAGAGACTCCCCATTGAGAGATGTCAAAGAATACTGTATTGGCAAGCATATGGCTTGTGGAGTGTTCTCCTTCAAATAGACCAAGAGTAACAAGAGAGAAATAGATAAACTTCAGATTTTTATTAATATCAAAACCCTTATAGTAGGGAAACACCATACAATCACTCTTTAAGGAAGGAGAACACTCCACAAGCCATATGCTTTCCAATACAATATTCTTTGACATCTCTCAATGGGGAATCTCTATCCTCTATATATGATTCATACATACAATTCCATGGGTCATTACCATGGTTCTCTCAATACCATATATCCAATACCACGGGCTTACCTTATAACTATGGCCCATCCCATTATTACATTATTCCCTTGGGTACCTCCCTCTGTACCCAATACTATCCCCCCTAGGTATACTACATGTTTCTTATCTTCCAGTATTACTTCAACCACAGATTCCTCATCTGATGTCTCAGACCCTGGAACATCTTCTGCTTCAGTCTCCTTGGACTCTACCCGTTTATTGATGAAAATATCATGTAATGTAATTTTCTTCTTTTTATACCAGAGCTTAAGGAATTTCTTCTGCACATTAATATTGATAGTACCAACAGATTCCATCCAAGGGTATCCCAAAACAACATCCAGATTATCCATATCTGAAGCATAAAAATCATAATGCAATACATACTTATCCATAGAAATCTTCAAATCTTTATAAACTTGAACATCTGCATTATCAACCTGTGTGTTTTCCATGTGTTTTGCTAGAATTTGCAATTTTTTTGCGAAATTGACATTTATAAGATTTTGTTTGCAACTAGGATTTATAGATACAATGATCTTCTCCTTCTGAATATATCCATGAACCTGTAATAAGTATATACCATTAGAAAATAACCCGTTACATGTCTCATTCCCCTATTTTCTAGCATGAGACCATTTGTCCAAAAGGAGTTTTTCAAATTCTTCATTCGGAAGTTTGGACCACTACTTGGTGTCAAGTGAGTTCCACCATATGACAGTCTCTTCTTTCATACTAAGCAATAGTAAACATTTCCAATGTTTTGGCCATAATGACTTTTCTATTTCTATGAATTTTTCAATAGTAGGACCATTATCTTTCCTTGTAAAATATTTCTTGCTAGAAGCCATGAAGAGGGTTTTGAAAAAAAAATCAGGCGAAAATTTAAAATAGCCACAGTTCAGTTAATATTGCTCAGAATCCTTATTATGATCTGTTTTCAGAAATGGAACGACTATTCTACATCTTCTCATGTGATAGAAATCTTGATCTAGGCACTGGAATTTCAGATTCACGCTGCAACTGTCCTATCGTCACAGAAAATTCTGAAAAAAAAGAGTTGATTTTAAATCAGTGATATCTCCCGCGTCCGGACTCCAATTCGACCGATTGTTTTTTTGAAATTGGATAATTTTTCAAGAGGATCTAAAATATGCAATTTGTTTCTCAAAATTCCCCACAAAAACGACAAAAATTAACTGGAAATCCATCGTTCACGAATTTTCGTCAAAAATGTTTTTGCAACGCAGTGGATTTTTAAATCAGCGATATCTCCCTTATCCGGACTCCGATTTGTTTTTTGAAATTAGGTATTTTTTCGCAAAGAATCCAGATCTGCAATCATATTTTGCAAATTTTGCACTCAAACTTACAGATCTGATCTGCAAACTCGCCGCTCCAAAAATTCGTGCAAAAAAAAAAATCTTCTTTTCTCAAGAAAGTGTTCCAATACCACTTGTAATAGATTTGACCTGGAAATATATAAAAATGGAAATAAACCCAATAACCATAAATAATCTCAAGAGAATTACAAACACAAAATATAGAAATGCTTCTTTATTGATCAAAACCCTTAAGGTAGGGCAACACCATACAATCACTCCTTAAGGAAGAAGAACACTCCACAAACCTTATGTTTGTCCATACAATATTCCTTGACATCTCTCAATGGGAGTCTCTAGCCCCTATATATGATTCATACATACAATACCATAGGTTATTACCATGGTTCTCTCAATACCATATATCCAATACTGCGGGCTTATCTTATAACTATGACCCATCCCATTATTACATGATTCCCTTGGGTACCTCCCTCTGTACCCCATACTATCCCCCCAAGGTATACTACATCCTATGGTTCACTAATTTCTTTGATATCCCTCTCATACATATACATGGGGATTCAAAAATTATAATTGATCAAATAATGGGCAATGCAAACATCACAAACCCATTATTACATGGTTGGCTGAGGAGAATTGAACTACTATGGAAACAACACAACAACTCCACTATCAAGCATGTTGGTAGAGAACAGAATATGGATGCAGATGAACTATCGAAGAGGGGCTTAAATGGTAACTCTGGAAAAATGCACTTAGAAACTATCCTGAATCATAAAGTCATAGATATAGGAAACTTCCCATTCCCTGGCTAAGTTTCTTCATCCCCTCTTTTTTTCTATAATTTTTTGTAACTCTACTAGCCTTATAACTGTTTTAGTTTTCAATCATCCAGATGGATGGGCATGTTGTTATTTCAACACTGTACAGCCGATTAGAAGAAGCAGATGACATGTCGAATGCATACAATTTTTTTCTATAGTTTTGAATTGCATACAACTGTGTCATGTATTTTTATAATTCTGGATATGTACATGGTATATGGACTGTTATATCTCTTTTTATGTTTTGTATATGGAAATACTTGGACAAAATGCTGAAATGGCATCTCCAAATAGAATTGTAATGATGTGGAACATTTGAATTGCATTGTAATTTCATGATTTTTTAACTATTAATATATAATCATGCTTTTTTCGTACTGAAAAAAAGTTTGATTTAATTATGCCCTAGGTTTGATTTTGTGTTTCAATGTGCCTGGGTGCATGAGTTACAGTATGATGAGTTACAATATGATGAGTTACGTAGGTTTCATTTCATTGTGCGCAGGTTCAATGTGCCCAAGGTTGATGCACTCAATTTGGATTTTGTGTTCGGTGTGCCCAGATTAAGGGGTTACAATATGATGGGTTTTTAACATCGCAATTTATCAAATTATGGTTTTTGTTCACAAATTTTTCATTTGTACAATTATTGTTAGCTCTGTTACATGTTGCTGATTTTCAAGGAGTGGAAGTAAGCTTGGTCCTTGGTTTCTTGCTCCGAAGAGGTCTGCACCGGTTATCGTCCTCCTTCTCCTTCACCTCGCTTACTCCCATTCACCCTGCTGCCTCCGCTTTTTCCTTCATACCAGCATAAACCTTTGTTCTTAAAACCCCATGCTTCCGTAACCTGTCGTCGTCCTTCGATAGCAGTCGTTGATCGTTCTGATCCAACAGTCCCCACCGCAAATAACATGCCCACCTGTCTCCCTTTATCAGTCTTAAAAAAACAGCTAATTCCTTTATCGGGTCCGGTTCTAATCGCTATCGCAAATTGCATATGTATAAAGGCTCCCCCCGTGACTTTCGCCAATGCGATATTGCGATGCGATCTAATCGCTATCGCAAATCGCATGTGTATAAAGGCTACGGCCCTGACTTCTGCCGATGCGATATTGCGATCGCTCCTCCGCCACCCGATCAATCCCGACAAGATCCAACGGCTCACATTTGTTTGCTCCCGCTTCCGCCCGATTCCTCCTACCAAGAGATCGCTGCCATCCATTCTCTTGATCCAGTGGCTGATATCTGTTTCTATCATGCTCATTCGTCCGCCATGTAGTCTTCGTGTCCTAGACCTGTATCATGCTTCCGAAGGACAGAGGGGGCTAGTGTTAGTACCCGATGCATTTCATATCCAACCACTGCATTCAAGAAACAGAATGGCCGAGAACGAGAAGGACCATCCTCGAGCAGATCAGAGAATTTATCAGTTATGGGGCTTCTTTCATACAACACTCCACCTGCTCGAGAAGGACAACAGAGCACTAGAGAACGTCAATTCATTCATTTAAGCAAGCAGATTGTAGCAGAGACTCCATCAGAGAGTTAAAGCGGTTGATGGTCCATTATGACCCCTCCACGCATAGAACAACAAAATATCTTTGTAAAGAAACTCTATATATACCCAGAAAACAGATGTAATCTAGGAAATGGGTTGATGGTTGTTGTTATGATGTAAGGTTCAACTTCTGGAGACTGTAACTACTTTGATACTTGCAGCATCTGGTCTTCATTTTCAGCTAATACAAGCTTCTTTTGCTGTTAATTGCTCACTTTCAATTTCTACTATGTTCTAGGTTGTGCCTGTTATGCATTTGTTCATGTGCTCTTGATATTTAGCATTAGAGGGGTTGTCATCCCACCTATGTGTTGAAGTCTAGTATGTATCATTGAATGTGTTATGCAGGTTTCTATTTACTTAATGCCAGAGAGCTATCATCCTGTCTGTGCATTAGGAAATAGATTTGCAGGCCTCTTTACTGGTTGCAGCCGGCCATCACATGGTCTTGTGCATCTGCTGGTGTGGTCAGTATTCTCCATGTTCACCTAATCCTCCAACTGTGAGTAATTGTTGGTCTAAAGCCTTGTAGTCTGTGGGTGTTCACCCATGTCTGGAGTTAAGCATAGTAGAAGTGGTTATCTGGCTTGGACAAGCATCATTCCTTCCATTCATCCATTTCCAACATTTTGTTGAGTTTGTAATGTTCCTGAGCATCTCCGAGATACAACCTAGGAGAGTTTCTTGGGGTGATAACGTTAATTGGCGCCGTTGTCGAGGAGAGGAGATTGAAGCTCAACTTCCCTGGGAGACGACACAGTTCCAAACTTTGATGATAGACAAGGTCTAGACACATTAGTGTTGTAATCATTTATTGGGCGACTCCACTAGAGGAATACCAACCTTTGGCGACTCCACATTACAGTCCTGGCTCAGTTTGTGAGGCATACTCGAAGAAATCCTCAGAAATCACCAGCTGACCCAGTGCCTGACCTTGAGAAGATTGTTAAATCGAAGAAAACATCGTAGAAAGGAGCATCAGGATAAGGTAAGCCCAAGAAGTCTTATGAATCTCTGCAAGAGAAGGTTATAGTTGAGAACATACAATTTGAAGATATACGGCCTAGGACTGCTAGTGAAGAATCAGCTGCAGAGATTCATAAAGCTCCTTATTCGTTTAGTTCCCATTTGGATCTTAGTCCAAAGATAACATCCTATACAGTCTAGATGAGAACACACAAAGAGGGGTTGAAGTATAAACTATCTCTACCTGATAAGATCAAATGCTCTAAACTCTTTGAGGTAGAGGATCAAATCAACCCAATTTTGCAGATCTTTGATGAGCCGGCTGATAGGCCAGCCGAGAGGAGGAGAAACAGTTTTGATGGTCCAGTAGATGGCCAGTTTTTGAAGAACTACGTTGTTTAAGGTTTTTGAGCCTTAATGATTGTAAGCATTTTCTTTTATAGGTTTTAGCGTAGACTTAATTAGACTCCATGCCCAATGGAATACTAGGCAATGTTTTTAAGCTTGTTTTGTATGAAGGCATTGGTCTGCAGTTCTTGAGACCTCACAGGGAGGATCTCATCCCCAGAAGGAGCCAGTGTTAGCTCTGCTACATGTTGCTGATTTTCAAGGAGTGGAAGTAAGCTCGGTCCTTGGTTTCTTTCTCAGAAGAGGTCTGCACCGGTTATCGTCCTCCTTCTCCTTCACCTCGCTTACTCCCTTTCACCCTGTTACCTCCGCTTTTTCCTTCATACCCGGCATAAACCTCTGTTCTTAAAACCCCACGCTTCCGTAACCCGTTGTCATCCTTTGATAGCAGTCATTGATCGTTCCGATCCAACGGTCCCCGTCGCAAATAACATGCCCACCTGTCTCTTTATCAGTCTTAAAAAACCCCATCGTCCTTCTAATCGCTATCCGATTCCGTGACTTCCGCGATGCATTACGATGCGATCTAATCGCTATCGCAAATCGCATGTGTATCTCTGATCGATATTGCGATCGCTCCTCCGCTGTGATATCTCACATTTGTTTGCTCTCGCTTCCGTCCGATTCCTCTTGCCAAGAGATCGCTGCCGTCCATTCTCTTGATCTAGTGGCTGATATCTGTTCCCGTCGTGCTCATTTGTCCGCCATGTAGTCTTCGTGTCCTCGACCTGTATCATGCTTTCGAAGGACAGAGGGGGCCAATGTTAGTACCCGGTGCATTTCATCTCCAACCACTACATTCAAGAAATAGAATGGCCGAGAACGAGAAGGACCATCCTCGAGCAGACCAGAGCATTTATCAGTTATGGGGCTTCTTTCATACAACACTCCACCTGCTCGAGAAGGACAACAGAGCACCAGAGAATGTCAAATTCATTCATTAAAGAAAGCAGATTGTAGCACAGACTCCATTAGAGAGTTAAAGCGGTTGGTGGTCCATTATGATCCCTCCACGCATAGAACAACAGAATATCTTTGTAAAGAAACTCTATATATACCAAGAAAACAGATGTAATCTGGGAAATGGGTTGATGTTGTTGTTTTGATGTAAGGTTCAACTTCTGGAGACTGTAACTACTTTGATACTTGCAGCGTCTGGTCTTCATTTTCAGCTAATACAAGCTTCTTTTGTTGTTAATTGCGCACTTTCCATTTCTACTCTGTTCTAGGCTATTCCTGTTATGCATTTGTTCATGTGCTCTTGATATTTAGCATTAGAAGGGCTGTCATCCCACCTCTGTGTTGAAGTCTAGTGTGTATCATTGAATGTGTTATGCAGGTTTCTGTTTACTTAATGCCAGAGAGTTGTCATCCTGTCTGTGCATTAGGAAATAGATTTGCAGGCCTCTTTACTGGTTGCAGCCGGCCATCACATGGTCTTGTGCATCTGCTGGTGTGGTCAATATTCTCCATGTTCACCTAATCCTCCAACTGTGAGTAATTGGTGGTCTAAAGCCTTGTAGTTTGGGGGTGTTCACCCATGTTTGGAGTTAAGCATAGTAGAAGTGGTTATTTGGCTTGGACAAGCATCATTCATTCCATTCATCCATTTCCAACATTTTGTTGAGTTTGTAATGTTCCCGAGCATCTCTGAGATACAACCTAGGAGAGTTTTTTGGGGTGATAACAATTATTATAAAATTTCCATTTCCTGATTTTTGTTCCTAACATTGCAATTTCCATGTTGAAATGAAAATCTATTTGTAATTTTAATAGTGTTTATACTCTTATATGTCCATTACTAAAATAATGTTTAAGCTAGAACATTTTAATCATGTTAAAAAACTGTTTTAAACCAGATCCATTTTAAGATCTAGAACCATTCTAATAAATGCTGAAACATCTTTAATAACCAGTTTAGACAAGAGCCATAGTTAATTTTCGATAGTTTTTAATTAGGTTTGAATATTTTACTTTTGAATAGTTTGGATTTAACTTAAATTATATTTAATCTTATAGTTTTGGTATTTCCATGCGTATATTCATATTTAGTTTTGAATACTTATGGCTTAATCCATGTGATCTTTACGTTTGGCAAGTTTGATGCAAGGACGTTTAAATTTTCAATGGAAATAATGGCAAGCTTGATGAAATGAATTGGCCAAATTAAACATTTTATAACTTTCCATGTGGATCCTGATGTTTGAAAAGTTTTTATTTATCCTTTAATATATAATTTATATGGTCGCAGATAACATAGACCTAAGTAAGGAAATGTCTTTATGCCAACATCTCTTTAGAATGTTGCTTTTAATGTATCCATTTGCTTAGAGAGCTCAGGAGCCGATATATATATATATATATATATATATATATATATATATATATATATAGAAGTTGTGATTTAAGTTAGCATTATGTTTAAAAATAGCAATAAATCGAATTATATTCAGAAGAGAGAGGTGAGAGAGGTGAATGAATGTTGAGGTTTTCATTACATCAAAACCCATAAGTATTAGTAAATTTCCAAATTATTATGATTATTTTGTTGAAGATAATGGAGAATATGTAAATCTACAGAGATTCAGTTCACTAGAGCCTTAGATTAGGAATTAGTTCCTACTTTTTAGGCAGTTGTTCTAACTTCCCTAGATGTGTGAACACTATATATATTTTTTATTGTATGATGATTCGTTGTAGAGCGTTCTGCTAGAGGCAGTATCCAGGTGGAGCTCCTCACCTATGAGTTATCCAATTCATCAATAAATTTGACTCTTCAGTTTGTTAACATGGTATCAAAGCTGCAGGTTTGAGAGGGTCTGCAAATCCCTGAGTGGGGAACTGGTGTGAAGAACGTTGGAATTGTGAGAAGGCTGAGAAGCAGCACAATTTCCTTTTTAATTTAATTCATGGTAATCATCACTCCTTCTGAAGGAAAGAGAGCACTGACCATCGCGGATTCAAAGGGGAAAAGGGCGATGGATGTTGCTTTCCTTAGAGCAAATCTGTCCATCACTCCCAAAAATCACGTATTTGAGAGTGTAAGATCGCGATGATCTCTGTTCATTGTAGTTTGACCATGGATGGTGACCACCATGTGCTAGCAAAGATCCTGCACTTAATATCCTAGGCATCTGATTTGGTGGACAATCTCTGTGAAAACAAAATTGATAGGTCATTCATGCGGAGCAGATCTCATTGACCACGTTGCTGCTTGACCTTGGCATTTTCGGGTAGCTAACGAACTACGCTGAAGTGGTTATATGGTTGAGAAACGCGTTCAAGGGGATGGTAATGTGGCTGATCTATTTGTCGCAGAACGAAGCGTCGACTTAGACTGCGATCTCGAGAAGCAGGCAGTCCTGCTGTAAGATGACCTCGTTGAGAGTGAACTTCTTAGCGTGGTTCCAGTTGGGATCTTTATTGTGGTTGGAGAAACCAATGAACAGAGGATCCGTAGGTAGCAACATTGTTTGCGCTATCAACTAAGGAGGAGATCTATTCTGTTGTTGCTCATTGACAATGTTGAAGGAGAGAGAAGGCCTGAGAGGCATTTTTCTTTCTCAAGAAAATCATTGAGACTGCATTCGGTCATGAATCGTGCAAAAGAGAGCCATCGAGGGTGCTGTCAATCGGTGGAGGCTGAGGGTGTTTCTCCAAGTAGAGGACACAAACCTAAATCCCCTGCCCTACTCACAAAATCGGAGAGGAGTCGTATTGTGTCGCAGTGGAAGCGTGGTGTGAGGTGCAAGGGAAGCGTGGTGTTATGTGTTGGCTACATGGTGCTGCTCTAGGTGCATGGTGCTGCTCCAGGTGCATGTTGCGTGTTGCACCACATGCGAGGCCGAGGGTGGCCATTTATAGGCACGAACCCACAATTGCCTAATTAGAAGTTAAACCCTTGAGGCCGAAAAACGGTGGTGTTGGGAAGCCGTGTAAGGCTCTCATTATTGTTTTCCTTAAAAAAAAATTGGGTTTCAATAATTTTTTTGTTTAAAAAAAAAATTCATGGGCACCATACATTCAAAAAGGGAAGAGGGTTTTTTTTTAAAGGGATGTTTTTTTGTTTTTGTTTTAAAAAAACAAAGGGGTTCTTTTGTAATTGAAGGTTTTTGAATTGGGGCAATTTTTTTTAAAATTGAATCTTCGGATCTGGGATAGATTTGTTTTATTGGAGGTCATTTTTTTGTGTTAAGATGAACAATCAGATGGCAGAGGCCTATCTGAACAAGAGCAATAAGATCGATGGTTCCAATTATTCCAATTGGAAATTTAAGTTGCAGACCCTGTTGGAGGGGAAAAACGCATGGATGATCACAAACGGTGATGAGTTGAAGGCAAGCCTAGCTATAAGTGGAACAATAGTAAAAATCCAAGATTGGGAAAATAGGGAGAACAAGGCAAATGTGTTGCTCGAATTGTCTATGAAAGATTGCATTATTCCTCACATTCGAGATTGTAAAGTTGCAATAGAAATTTGGAAAAATCTCAAAGATTTGTACGAGATCAAGAACACAAATCACCTACTATTTCTAAAGAGCAAGATTCTATCCATTAAAATGGAGGAGAATGAATCAGTAGCAACATTCATCTCTTGTATTAAGGAGCTTAAGACAAAGCTAGGTGACATTGGCGAAATAGTATCAGACACTGATTTGGTCACGATTACCATGAATGGCATGACTAATGAATATCATATGCTCATCACTGGGTTGAATGCGAGAGAAAAAGTCCCCAAGTTCAAAGAATTGACAGGGATCCTAATGTAGGAGGAAAGGCGGATGAACCTGAAACACCAGAACTCAGATCTTTCCCTAATGGCAAAGAAGAAGTCCTTTAGAGGAAAGACAAATGTAGCACACAAAAGCGAAGGAACCCCACAAAGAAAGCCATCTCCATCTCAAGGTATATCTCCAAACAGAAGTGATTCAAGACCAAAATGTTTTTATTGCTGTAAATTTGATCATATGGCTAAACATTATCAAAAGAATAAGTTTGATCAAGGTCAACAGAGACATAAGAATCATGCAGGCCATCATGCTGATGCAGATCAAAATTCGAATATCAGATTGTTCGTATTTGATTATGCGCTGTCAATTAAGGAGGATGAAGCAGAAATCTGGTTCGTGGACTCAGGAGCCTCCTCCCATATGACAGGTAAGAGGCAATGGTTTAAAAATTTTAGAGAATCCAACACTGGTACAAAGGTCTACCTTGGAGACGATACAGGGTATGAAATCAAGGGATATGGTGATGTCCCTATCATACTACCTGATGGAAACATTAGCCATATTCATGATGTTATGTATATACCCAGGATTAAAAAGAACTTGATTTCTATATCTAGAATAAAAAATCAGGATCTTAAGGTAGAGTTCTTTAAATCTCATTATGTAATTAAAGACATGCCGGATCGGATGAAGTCCATTGCAACATGTGTACGTATAGGAGGATTGTATAAAATGGATGTTAGAAGTTCGTCACATCAAGCGTTGGCATCATCAGCCATGTCTGCAGAGGATATCTGGCATTAGAGATTTGGGCATATAAAATTCATTGACCTACTATTTCTTAAGAAAAAAGGTATGGTGAACGGTCTTCCTGTTTTGAAGAGTATGCATGTTGATTGTGAAGCATGTGCCCCTAGTAAATTACATAGAGATGAATTTCCTGCTATTGTTGATAGGAAGCAGAGGGATATACTTGAACTTGTACACATTGATCTATGTGGGCCAATGCATATAAGGTCGTTAGAAGGGGCCTACTATTTTCTTATTTTTGTTTATGAATGTACAAAGCTCACCTGGGTGTATTTCCTTAGGTAGAAAAGTCATGCTTTTGAATACTTCGAGCAATTCAAAACTATGATTGAGAAGCAAACGAGAAAGTTCATCAAAATTCTTCGCTCAGAACAAGGTGGAGAATTCAAGAAGGGTGACTTCATGAAATACTGCAAAGAACACGAAATACAACAACAGTCCACAACACTTTACAGTCCTCAGCAAAACAGGGTTGCGGAAAGGAAAAATAGAACCCTCGTGGAGTGTGCCTGTAGTATGTTGAAAGGTAAGAATCTGACCAATGGTTTTTTGGCAGAAGCTGTAAACACTATAGTGTATCTTAAGAATAGGAGTCCTACTAAGTGTTTGGATTATAAAACTCCTTTTGAAGCATTGTTTGGGTTCAAGCCTCCGGTAAGTCATCTTAGAGTCTTTGGATGTAAGGCTTTTGCTCATGTCCCGAAAGAAGATAGGAAGAAGTTAGATTCAGAAGACATTAAGTGTACTTTTGTTGGATACTGCATTGATTTGAAGGCTTATAAGTTGTTTAATCCTTCGAATCACAAGATGTTTGCAAGCAGAGATGCAGGATTTCATGAACATGTAGATGATGGGAACCCTATTTGTAGTGATGAAGAATGGCATATTCCCTTACTGTTAGAAGAAGGTGATGAAACAGGGGCCAGTGAGCAACAACAAAAACGATGGCAACACCAGCAACAAGAGAATGAAGAAGTGGCTAATCAAATCAGGTTTGAAACCAGTCCGCAGAGGGGAGATCAGAAAAGGTTTGAAGCCACTCCACCACTCAGAAGATCAAGCAGGCAGATACAATTGCCAACCAGATACAGGGATCATGCACTCATTACTAGTATGTTGAACACTACTGAACATTCTAATTTTAATGAAGCTAGTAAAAGTAATGAATGGAGGGAAGAAATGCAAGAGGAATATTAATCTATCATTAAAAATAATACATGGGATTTAGTTAAGCTTCCTGAAGGCAAACAACCCATAGGGTGCAGATGGCTATACAAATTAAAGTTTAAAGCAGACAGATCTATAGATAAATATAAACCTAGGTTGGTCGTGTTATACTCCTATACCAATAGGTGTCATATTTCATGACTGACTGATTGAGCTTTGTAATATGTTCATCCCTTTCCTTGTTGCAAAGGTTTTCCATATTATCCAAAAATAAAATAAAATAAAAAAGTTTAAAAAATGTAAAGAGGGTATGCCCTAAAAGAAAAATCAAAGGGTAAAAAGAATATAATGGTCAAAAAAGTGAAAGAAATGAACCCCAAACAAAAACAGAACAGGAAAGTGTGCAAGTCCAAAAAGCCACTACTTTTCCATTTTCTGTAAATAAAGCATTGTGTGTAGTTTGTTGAACTTTTGCCACAACTGATGAATGGCCAAACAGCTTAATCTTGGCTAGTTCTTGTTTGAATTTCTTGTTTTAGAGATAGAGAATAAAATTTGACCAAACTGTTTAATCTTGGTAGATAAGCAGATAGGTAGAGAAACAAAGGAGCTCAACAGTTTAATCTGAGCCGTTGGATGAAATAAGGGCAGACTTAGGTAGGCTTACCATGCAAAGAAAAGAAAAGTTGATGAGGGTTTTCCAGTCTAAGTGCACCTAAAAAGAGAGAAGAAAAAATGTTAGGTAAAGTAGGCTAGGTAGGTACATAGTGTTGCAGACCGAGACTTGTGATAGATTCTGTCTCTCAAAGTGTTAATCTAACCTCTATCACAAGTGCTATGGCATACATTACTCTTGGAGCAGCTCAAGCGAGGCAGATTCATAACTAACTTCCCTTCATGTTTCTTCCCCAAATCATTTACTAATTCCCCCTCAAATATTAAGATCTGCTTAGTATCACTCATCTCATTTCATAAACCCCTTTTCACTCCAAAAAACCTAAGTTTTAATGTGACTTGCGAACATTGGCTTAGCACTCAAAATCATTTTTCATATTAACTCTGACTTTATTATATAAATCCCATGCAAAATCATTATTACCCCATCCCGTATTATGTATATATAACAAAAACCCTGATATTTTAATATTCCCGCCCCCGGTTAGTTATAATCATAGTCACTATACGAATGTAGATTGATAAGTTCATCTAGAGCTTATTAAGAACCTTCTGCCGCACTCATAAGGAGTTAATTAACCGCCTGGGTTAATTAATAACCTAACCCCACAGACCAATCAAATCCGCCTCGATACAATTAAAAACCTTAATTTATTGTGTCGGGCCCACACATTAACCCTCCACCATCTCCAATGAGCGCCCGCCGTCCGATCTACCCCTATTCATTTGACGGCCTACGATCATTTCGCACCACCCTCAACTACCGAGCTCTAACTCCCGAGGAAATGGTGGTTTCGGCACCGTACCTTTGCCACGCGTCATGCACCCGCTATGCTCGCTCGCCCTCCGCCCAATATGCCCAGCCCCAAAAGCGGTGTGGGCAAAACCGCTTACCACCCCCCCGGACGTCATCCGCTGACATCAGATGTCCTTTGCTGACATCATCTTGCCACATCACCTGCCACATCATTTATCCTGTACCACCGCTGACGTCATCTGTCCTTCAAGTCATAAATTCCCACCAAAATTCATTTTTGTTCAATAAAAGGGAAAAAGGGTCATTTTGTTATGTTTTTCTGCATATAGTGCCACGCGCATTCCAGGTATGAAATTGACCTTAATCAAATATGTTAGTTTCAAACCGCCTCTGGACCAGAAAAGGCTCCATCAACGAGCTTGTAGACTTTGCTGACCCACCATCTTACATCTTCTTCCTCCTCAAACACAGTTAAAAGCAAACCTAGGGGCTTCCGAGCTCACAGAAAGAAAGAAATAGAGATATACAGGGATATTTCGTTACCATAGCTAGCCGACCTTCAGAAACATAAAAGGCCAAAGGAAAAGCATTGAACAGGGGTCATCTCAGCATTAAACAGCATCAAAACAAGTCAAAGAGTATCAGTTCAAGCATTAAAGTGTATCAGACGAGCATTGAAGAGTGTCACAGCAGATTTAACAGCCGCATATAAGAGTTGAGGAGTAGCATATCAGAATTAAAAGGCCCATTTAAGATGAACAGTCGGCGCAGAGCTACTACAGGACAGCTGCAAGTTGAACCCTAAAGGCCTGCATCCAGCACAACATTACATATTTTTTCCTAGCTATTTCTATCTCCACTTGTAAACTATTTTTAGGTTAAAACTAGATTTTATCTCAGAGCTGTTATGAGCTATTGTTTGTACATATTTTGTTGTATAAATACCCTCTTCATTAGAGTTTTGAAGAGGTTGGGTATGTGTAGATTTTCTAGACTCTGCTGTAATACTGAATATTTTGAATACAAAGCTGTTAGAACCAACGGTTGTCTGGCCTACTGGATGAAGAATTGAGGCAGAAGACTTGTCACAGAATTCTTGAATCAACCTCCGGATCAATAAGTCCCTTATATCTTGTGTTTTACAGTTTTCTGGTTTATTATATCATCTGTGTTTCATAATCTGAATGATAAAGAAAAAGGTTAAATCAGAATTTGCTTGACTGCACTCTGTATTCAATCTTTGTTATTCCCTGTGTTTTCTTCAGAATTAGTATAAACAGTGAATTCTTAATTTCTCATGTTTTCTGATTCTCTCATCTTGTTTATTTGCTAAGGAATTCTTAACTGCTCCTTATCAGTAATCATCCATTTTCCCTCTTTCAATATGTTGAAGGATTCTTAACTGCCCTTCACCCATTGGAGCCCATTCCATCTGCTTCAAGTCTCCATTTTCTCCCTGTTTGACTACCTTGCTCTGTGATTCCATCCTCTGTTAGAAACCAAATCCAGAAAGCCTTCTTCTTTGACTCCATCATGCCCAATTGTTATAGACATTTTTGGGCACTACAACCCCAAGCATGAAATGTCCATAAACCAAGGGCTCCTAAGTCCCTAACCGCAATCAGAAGTTGCCATGCTTGTCAAATTTTCGATAGCAAAACCAGAAGACCACCCACACCTCTGCAGCCAATAGTCGCTGTCGGGCCATTCGCCAAATGGGGCATTGATTTCATGACATGTAACCCCACCTCGACCGGGGGGCATGGGTATATCATAGTCGCAGTCGACTATTTTACCAAATGGGTCGAGGCGATGCGTACATTAGATAATACTGGTGAAACAACTGCCCTCTTGTTTTTCAATCATGTAGTCGCCAGATTCGGCATCCCACAAGCTATAGTCACAGATCATGGATCACATTTTCGCAATCACATGATGGTCGAATTAGCTGCCAAACTAGGGTTGTCTCACGACAGCTCTACTCTATATTACCCGCAAGCCAACGGGCAAGTTGAAGCAATCAACAAGGTCCGGAAGCGCATGCTGCAAAGGATGATTGGAGTTCACAAAAGAAGTTGGCACCTAATCCTGTACTCAGCCTTGTGGTCTTACCGAACATCGGTAAGGAATGGGACCGGGTTTACACCGTTCCAATTGGTATATGGCCTGGAAGCAGTCTTACCAATCCAGTTTGAAATCTTGTCCCTCAAACTCGCAATTGACCTTCTCCCCGGAACTTCAAAAGAGGAGGCTCGTTTCTTGGAACTAATCCAATTGGATGAAACCCGTCGTGATGCCTCTTTGGCTAACGAAGCCCATAAGAAACGAGTCAAAGCGCAGTTCGACAAGAATGTCAAACCCCGTGTCTTCTCAGAAGGTGACTTGGTCTTGCTTTACGACCAAGAATCCGATAAATTGGGGGCAGGAAAATTCAAGTCTTTATGGATGGGCCCCTATATCATTAAGCGAGTGTTAGCAAAAGGAGCCTACGAGTTAATGGATTTTGACGGAATTCCACTGGCACAACCTCGTAACGGGTTGTACCTCAAGTGTTACTATGCATGATTCAGTATAGTAACCTGTATGCTTTTGTTATGTTTTTGTTTTTGCTAAAGTGTTTGTTTTGGTCAAGTAATCCACTTTTTACATTTATTGCAGATGTCAAACCTATTGGAGTCATGTGTTGGATATGCCGATGGAGCAAGTCGTAGTTCGCGAAACCTATCTTCCGCGGCCTGGGCCATTTTTGATCCAAGCGGCGAGTTAGTAAGTTTCAGAGGGGTATGTATTGGTCGATCAACGAATAACATCGCTGAATATAGCACATTGATAGAACTTCTCTCTAATGCCATCACACATGGTATACGCTGACTGATTGTCAGGCTAGACTCACAACTCGTCATACTACAACTCACTGGTATCTACTCTGTCCGAAATCCAGCTATTTATCGCATGTTCCTAAGGGTTAAGATTTTGGAAAGACAATTTGATTTTATTCAATATCAGCATATTTCCAGAACCGTAAACACATTAACTAACTCATTGGCAAATTATGTGTTAGATAGACATTTGCAACATTTATAAAAAGAAGCATACCATCAATATTTGCATTTGGATCATGTAACTTAACCAAAATAAAGCTTCGAAAATCAAAAAATATATATATAACTATTTATGGTTTACACATAATGTTTTGTAACCAAGACAAAATTGGTCAAATGACCAAAAACTCAAAACGCTAGGGGGCACCCTAGTCTAATGATGCTCGTGATAGCAAGTCACAGCCTGTGCGATCATGCGTAAGAGCCGAGTCCATCGTCTTGGCACACCAGTAGTATGCCGCTGCAACCTCAAGGGCAGCTCGTTAGTCCTCACATCTGGAATACCAAGAGTGAGGCCCTCAACCTGTTCCTGTAATGTTGTGAGAGTCTCGGCCACATCGAGGTCGCGAAGGATAGCCCTTCCAACAGCCTCTCCTGCTGGGGCGGCAGCTGGCACTCTCAGGTGTACTACTGGCCGAACGGGACCAACATCTGCATGAACACATGAGTTTGGTTAAGTCTTGACAGAATAAAGCACAAGGACATTATAAAAGAAAAACGATAAACAGGGATATGGTCAAAGAATTTACCAATGGCACCCCACTGTTCGCCAACTGGCAGTACTAAATCTGGATCACCCCGGAAGTCCATACCGGCATATGGATACTCGGAATAAACCATCTCCTGACGATCAAACCACCCGAAGAAGGTATCAGAAAAGGAAATCTGAGACTGACTAGCATGCCTAGACATATGGTCGACCCATCTCTGCATACGTGGTTCAGTCGGTGAAGGTAAATCGAGTGCAATATACTGCGGCTGCATCAGTGGTATCTTTTCTAAGGCAAAGACGGTCAAGATAGAACCATAACCAAAGTTCTTCAAACCCCAGAGGCTCAGAAAAACTAGGAATCAAGCTCAAAATGCAAAATGGAAAGCATGAAATGAAAGAGCTCAAGTTTAGCTCCTACCTGGTCCTGACGGCGCCGAGAATCGTCCACAGAATCTCCCGAAATTAGCTGATGAAAATCAAGGGGGAAAAGCACCTCCAAAGCTCCAACAAACCAAAGTTCAAATGAAATGGTAAAATGAGAGGTAAAAGCACTTTTACATTACTTTTTACGTAGTTCGAAGTAAAATATTAGTGTTATAACTCATTTTTCAAACATATATTGTTCATTTCTGACTAGTTTGATGAAGCAATTGAAAATGCAGTACAATCTTTGAAAGAACAAAGCTATTTATGGTAAAGTCAAGAAGTGACCATTGTATCGAGCAGTTTTAGTGCATAGTTCAAGCTCGTTAAAAAATAAACATAAGCCATGAGCAAATGTTTCCCCCCGCATTTAATCTCACTAAAAAATGAACTATTTCCCGGTAAATAACCATCATGAATGTAGTACTTCAACCTTTAAAAGCCTTGGTCGTGTTCTCATCATCACCTCCACTCTGTATTGGCCGATCGTTCACCTCCATTTGATTGTTTACCCCTTTTGAGGAACAGCTGCGAAGAGTGATCTCACTAGCCATCCTTGTAATGCTGCCGTGATTGGAACATTCCAAACCTTACCTGGAATCAGCTGCTACCCAATTTTATCACTCGTTCCTCAAAAGACGAGTCTCCTTTAAGCTCTTTTCAACTGACTCGTAAAATATGAAAATATTGCCGAGCCATTGGCCTCTCCAGCTCGTTAAAGGGACCAGAAGTGCTATCCCTCCTTTAGATTTTAATCTTTTTTGGACCTGAGGGATTATTACCGAAAAATATCGAGCGCTTGTTTTGTTCGGCTCGTTAAAAGTATCGAAAATTCATCCCTTCTATATTGTTTTATACTTTTTTGGACTTAAGGGATTAGATGATGAAAAAGGAATTTTGGAGTTTCCTTTACGTTCCTTTTCAGACTCTCTAAAATTGAAAAGGACCGAGTTATCTTTGTCGTTAAACTCTTTAAAACATAATAGCGACAAACTTGTCCATAGCAGACAAGAACGAGTTTCACTATCGCTAGGCTCGTTAAAACATAGCGATGGATTTGCCCGAAGGGAAAATTATAGAAAAAGCATATGTTATCCTCCTCAAGCTTGACAAAAATAAAGAGGTACTGGTCAGCAATGACTGGGGAAAATTGGGAAGAAAACTTGAAGAAACTTTGTTGGTAGCGAGTCACTCTTGAACATGACACTTTCACTCCGCATCCAAGTCGGGTTGGGTTGTTTCATTCATCGGTCACATCACCATAGTCCCATCACACCATCCACATTTGGTGTAATGCTACCAATCCATCATGTCAGTGTCGTCGATATGTTCAAGAGAAGTCATTCAGAAAATTCACCTGTGTCTCACCCGTTACAATACATTCATACTCCATTCTTTCATGACCGCCACCCTGAACCGTATGTCATCAGATCGTTTTCACCTCCACTAAAATCATTTGCTCCGTTCCGTGTCATTGATGTGGGATTCATTAAGGCCCTCCTGTGACGGATCGCTTCTTGTCGACATCAGCTCATTATCCAAGAAGTCGATCTAGGAACACCCTGTTCAGTACTTTGAAGCTTGCATGCCTCAATAGCAAGTTTCTCACTTCCGGCGACAGGTTTACATCAACGGCCTTCGACCGAAAGATTTTGCGTGGTGTTCGATGCCAAGTCCTTTATTCACACCACGTGAATTGTACTGCAGTACCTTGAGGGTCATTATCATTATCGGTGATTCCTCTCGCGCCTGTTAACAGCTTACATCATTGGCTGGTAATCAGGCGATGTCTTTCCATGTTCGACTCCAGAACATCTCTCACATGGATCGACTTGTACTTTGAGTGAAGATCGAACAAGATTGAAGACCTCGGATCTAGTTTCATCCATCTGGGCTGCGATATATATTCATGGAAATAAAGACATCAAATTTACATCATTGCTGCACAGATAATCATCCAATCAAAGGGATGATGGCTCTACCAGAATCATCAGTCTACACTCAGACGATTGTCTGTCCTATGTACATGAAAATGAATTTATAAAGCTGAGCATGGGAATGCCTGCCTCAGCTAGATCATGAAAATATTATGAAGATAATGTATTGTATTGTATCTTATTACAGGTCTCCTCCCAGCTTGAAAGAACTTCGGACCCTCATAATAAAGCATTTCACCCGACATCAAAAGATTAACGACCTCATGCTTTAGGGGGCAACTGTTATAGACATTTTTGGGCACTACAACCCCAAGCATGAAATGTCCATAAACCAAGGGCTCCTAAGTCCCTAAAAGTGTTGTTCTAACCCCTAAAGGAACAAGGTCAACTGATTACAACTTCTCCCAGAAGTTCTCCATGAAAAACTACTCAGAACTGGTCAAAACAGGATCATTTCAGCTGCTCCATAGGCAAAGTGTGTTGCATCTCACCTAAACACATTGTGTGGGTGCGTTGCATTTCAAAAAGCCCTTCTATGGGGTGCGATGGGCGAGAAGTGACAAATGGCAGTGTCATTCTGCAAGGTGGAGAGGCATGGAAACCTCCAGAAACTTATCCTATGACACTTGCCTCTCTGAATTCGACCAAGGATGAGTAAGAGATCATCAATCTCCAAGTGGAAGCAAGAACTATCAGAGCGAAGACACTAATAAAATCAAAAGCTGACTCATCTCCCTTACAGATATCTATATATGGATCCCTCATCCCAGAGATCCAGAGGCTGGAATTTTTCATGTTGTAAGGAATTGCTGTTGGTTTCTTGAGACAACATCAGATTTTTGGGTGATCTAAGCTTTGTATGAGGTGAAGAGGGGCTTCCTTGCTGAGAGGATGATGTTGGGTCAGAACAACTGGTTATAACTCCCCTTGGATCTTTCTTGTTTATCAATAAAAGCTATTCAAGTTTTCCTCCATACTCTTGTGTCATTCATGTTTGCTACATTTGTATGGTAAATTTACATCTGATCCTAGATTGTTTATGATTATAGATCCATGTTCTTGTATAGTGATATGCTACTGTGATCTTACAGGTACTTTGTGAAGTTGGGCGTGCAAGGGAACAAGTAGCAAAAGACTATCAAGAGAGAGAGGAATCGAACTAGGAGATTAGCGCAAGACAAAGGTTGGTCTTCTTTGTTCTTCTCTCATCTATACTTCATAAAGGAAAAACGAAAGTAGCTTTACTTTGTTTGTTTCTAAGGTAGCTATCACACCTTAGTGGGATAAGCAGTTCTGTGTAGACACTTTTCCCTGTAACACCAATGGACTAAACCATTCTGTTTTACCTCATTGCTCTATTGAATCTCACCACCCAAACTCAAAACAAAACCCTTGAACTTCATAACTAGCCTAATACCTTTAAACAAACAAAGCTAAATCATAAAGAGAGAGCCCTCTCTAGATACAGTTTGGCTAGATTCTGTATCTAAAAGATTGGTCTGTGGTTACCTCGGCCGTATTCCCTTTCTTACAACTTTTGGGAACAACCTGAGTGATAACATCATTGGCAACTCCACTGGGGACCTGAATAATTATTTGTTACTATTGTTTATTTCATAAAGCTACAGATGGAGCCTAAAGTTAGCCAGGTAGCCTTTGAAATTGCTTTTGCTTTGCAATTGCAGAAGTAAATGAATGCTGCTTCAGTCTATCTCCGGTCTAGCTTATGAACTGAACAGTTGGTTTCAAAGACTTGATCAATCCCTCTTTTCAAATAAATCTTTAGGAAAGTTCAAAACTCCCACATCTAAAACCTCCTAGAAAAGACTGTTAAAGTTGTATTAATAAACTATTTCAAGAAAAAACCAAAAACACACCTGGAAATTGGCTTCAGAAATGATTCATTACACCAGATCAAATCCTGATCCTAATCCCCTACCTGTGTTTGAAAATCCTAATCTGATTCCTAGGATTCTTAGAAGATAAGAGAACCAAGAAAATTCTGCTAGTTTACACCTTGACAGACATTTGTAGAAATCCATTCGATCTGAGCTTACCTTTGAAAGAACACCAAACCTTTCTGTGATTTTTACAGCTTCTCCAAGTTCACCATCAGAACTTCAAGCCACCCTTTCCACTCCTCCATTTACAGCACACATTCCTATTGTTATCCCTACTCCCCCAATTGTCACAGTTATTTCTGCAATCATGGCAAACCGATATACTCCCCTAAACTTGCCTGCAAATCCAGGGGCTATGCCCCAAGATTATCAAAGTAAAATCACCTATTTTGACGGTACTGGCACTTACATAGCTCAACAACATACCAACAAAATGACCGACTATTTTGAAAACTATGAGATTGATGATGATGATGTGAGAATCAAAGTATTTGTTCAGAGTTTAACTGGAGATGTTAGAACCTGGTTTAGATCCCTCCCTGCAAATAGTATCAATGACACACAAGCTCTTTATCAGACCTTCTTGAACAGATGGGAAAAGAAGAAAGATCCTCTCCACATTTTATCAGAATATGAAAACCTAAGAAGAGGCACACAAGAAACTGTCCAAGACTACTGTACCAAATTCAATAATGTCTACAATTCTATTCCTCAGAATCTCAGACCTCCTCCAGATTTAGCCTTGATTAATTTCCCTGATGCATTTGATTCTGATATGGCATACCAACTTAGGGAAAGAGCTCCTCGAAACTTAGAAGAGATGCAGAGTGTAGCTGTCAGCGTTGAGGCCAATCTGATATCCAAACGATCTAGAGCCAAAGCGGAAAGAAGAACACCTTTCAAAGGAGAACTTTCTTCCTTTGAAAAGAAATTAGATGCCATTATTAAAAGAATGGACAGACTTGGAAATAGAGTAGAAACAATTGAGAGAAAATCCCCTTGGGATGGCCAAACAAACAATATTGGGAGAAATCCAAATTTCAGGAAGAACCAAAATCCTAACACTGGAAAGACAGGGCTTGACCAAAATGTTAGGCCCCCATTTCAAGAAAATTATGCTGAAGCCTCAACTTCTGATGAACCAACAAAAGATACTCAAATTAATTTGATGGGACTCAACAATGAACAACAAGTTTTCTTGACCCAAGAGGATCAAGAAGCTCACATTGTGAAACAATTCCAAACTCAGTCAGGTGAAACATTTGACTTTAGGGAGGGATATGATACAGCCATTTATGAAGTCCACAAACAATACAATTTGAGGAGCAGAAGAATAGATGTCCCTGAAACCAGCAAACAGAAAGATACCAAGTAGCCTAACAAAGGTAAAAGTAATAACCCCCCTGTACATATTCTTTCTAAAACAGATCCTAACCCTGTTAATCTAATTGTTGAAGATATATCAGATAATCAAATACCTAACAGACAACCTTCCACTTCCATTCCTACTAAAGAAAAAGAAAAAGAGCCTCTAGAACTTGATTTGGAAATAACTCTAGCCCATAATCCCACTCCTGAAGAGAAGAAAAACGCAGAAAATCCAGCTGTCTGAAATACAAAAACTCAGACCGAAAAACCTTTTAATCTTGAGACAGAAGTAGGCAAACTAAAGATAGTTTTCCATTATCAGAATTAGCTAAACATGATGTCTACAGAAGTCAAATCAGCACATCACTCAAAATTTCTGTAAATGAAGATTCAGTAAACGTTTTTGAGGACCAACCTGAATTGATATTTGGCCCTAAAATAAATCGAAAAATAGCAAAGGGACAAGTTCCTCCTTTCTATGTGGGTTTAAACATACATGATAAAATACTCCATAATGCTATGTTTGATTCTGGTGCCTCTCATAACTTAATGCCTAAATTTGTAATGGAGAGACTCGACCTTGACATCACCAGGCCATATAAAGACCTTTTCTCTTTTGATTCAAGTCAGGTCAAATGTTTAGGTTTAATCAAAGACTTATGTGTGTCACTAGTCCAATATCCTGCCAAAACCATCTTAATGGACATAGTAGTAGCTGATATTCCACCTAGTTATGGTATGTTATTGTCCAGATCTTGGGGTGCAAAGATTCAAGGATCTTTACAGTTAGACATGTCTTACGCTACTATTTCAGTGTTTAGTCAACCCAAGAGACTATACAGAGAAACCTTAATGAAGTATGTAGTAAGTAGTGAAGAGAAACCTCAAAATTTCCCTATCTACTCAGTACATTCAGATATGGATTCTTTTATCCTTTACAATGCTGAAATTGATCCCCCACATACAATGAAAAGTTTGGCAGATGAAACAGAAAAAATTGCAAATGAGAGGTCTAGTGATCGAATCCAAGAAATTTCTGAAAATCATGAAAAATCAGATGAACCAAAAGAAACAGAAAAACCAGATCTCCCTATTAAACAGATCCCTGAAATATCAGATCATAATTCCAAACATGAAATCCTTTGGTACTTAGAATTTGATGGTTCTGTGAACAAATTAGGAGTAGGAGCAGGAGTTTGGGTGCACAATCTTGAAAGCAATCATGCTGAAGGCCATGCCTATATGTTAAACTTTAGATGCACTAATAATATGGCTGAATATGAAGCTCTGTTGCTAGGTCTTAAACTGGTCAAGAAATTGGGAGCAACTAGAGTATTAGTCTTAGGAGATTCTGATTTAATTATTCAACAGATAAAAGGGAACTTCTTGACAAATGATCCCAAATTGAGAGAATACAGAGGAACAGCCATAGAAATCCTTAACACATTTTTGGAAACTCAGCTTGCCAAAATCCCAAGAAAACACAACTTGCAAGCTCATAGCCTAACAATGTTTTCCAACACTTGTAAATTACCATTTGAACCAAATCATCAATTCACAACAGAGATTAGACACAGGCCAGCCATAACTGATGATGTGAAGAACTGGCAGGTGTTTGACACTGATAAACAGATCAACAATTTTTTAACCCTAGAAGAGGAATTTTTCAGCATTAACATGGATGTAGATACAGTCAGTGAGTTTGATACAAATCAGATAGAAACAAACATTTCAGCAGAAAATGCAACTCAAATGCTTCATCCAACTAAATTTACCAAACAGAAAATGCAGGATCTTAAAGAAACATATGTTGATGAGATTATTGAAGGAGAATTTGAAGTTATAAATTTGAAAGATAATCATTTGCCCAAAGGATTAACTCCTCTGGAAGATCTCTTTGATTTGAATGATATTCCAAGGAAACCCCAGTTGGAACCTCCAAAAGCAGACATTGAAGACTACAACATAGGAACTAAAAAGAATCCAAGAATGGTAAAATTGTCCAAATCTTTGCCCCTTGATCAAAAGCTTAAGTATGCTGAACTGATCAAAGAATTCCAGGATGTTTTTGCCTGGAGCTATGAAGACCTGAAATCTTATGACACCTCTGTAATTTAGCATACAATACCCCTCAAGGAAAATCAAAAACCATTCAAACAAAAGCTCAGAAGAATCAACCCTGTACTACTTCCTTTAATCGAAAAAGAAATCAAACGAATGCATGATGCATGGATAATTGCACCAATCAGATTTTAAGAGTGGGTATCTAATTTAGTGCCTACTAGGAAGAAAACAGGAGAAATCAGATTATGTGTTGACTTAAGAAATGTAAACAAGGTTTCTTTGAAAGACAACTACCCTTTATCTACGATGGATCATATTTTACAAAGGGTAGTAGGTGCTTCTAGGATTTCACTATTGGATGGGTTTTCAGGTTTTAATTAGATTTTGGTTCATCCTGATGACGAAGAAAAGACCGTATTTACAACACCATGGGGTACATTCAAATATGTTAAAATGCCATTTGGACTTAAGAATGCAGGGGAAACCTTTCAACGAGCAATGGACATAGCTTGTGCAAAAGAAATTCACGATTTTCTGGTTGTATATCTAGATGACCTCACTGTGTTTTCTAGATCAGATCAACAACATTTAGATCATTTGAGACAAGTGTTTTTAAAATGCAGACAGTATGGTATTTCATTAAATCCTAAAAAAAAATTGTTTGGTCTAGAAGAAGGCAAACTGTTATGCCACATCATCTCCAAAGATGGCATCAAAATTGATCCTGCTAGAATAGAAGTTATTCTGCAAATACCCCACCCCAGAAATGTCAAAGAACTTCAAGCTTTCCTAGGGAAGATTAAATTTGAGAAGATTCATACCTAATTTGGTTGAATTAATTAAGTTGCTGAACAACATGTTAAAAAAGGATTCAAAGGTCAAATGGACAGTAGAAGTCAAATAAGCATTTGAAGAAATCAAATTGACTTTGACCAGAACACCAGTCCTCACAAGTCCAAAGTTCGATAGAGACTTCATAATTTTCTCATTTGCATCAGAACACACTATAGCAGCTGTTTTACTGCAAAAAGATGATCAAGGATGTGAAAAACCCATAGCCTTTTTCAGTAAATCACTTAAAGATGCACCTCTGAATTACAAAATCATGGAAAAACAGGCCCTTACACTTGTGAAAGCTATTCAAGACTTTAGAGTCTATATACTATACTCCCATGTAGTAGCTTATGTACCAAATGTTGTTGTCAAAGACATCCTGACTCAGGATGGAATTGAAGGCAAACGAGGTAAATGGATAGCTAAAATATTGGAGTATGACATTGAGATAAAACCTACAAAGCTTATAAAAGGACAGGGATTGGCTAAACTCATGACTGAAACAAACTTTCAAGCCCTGGATATAAATGAACTAGATAATGAACAGGAGATGGAAACTCCACAAATTAGCCAGGCCTTCTTAGAATCACCTTGGTATGCTGATATAATTCATGTATTATTAAACCTGCAGGCTCCTACAGGGTTATCCAGAACAAAGAAAAGGTTTTTAAAGATGAAAGCTTCAAAATTTTGTATTTTAGATAATGCTCTTTTTTGGAAAAATCATGAATGTATTCTATTGAATTGTTTAATAAAAGAAGAAGCTGACAGAATTCTTAAAGAATTTCATGCAGGGGACTACGGTGGACACATCTACTAGAAATCAACTGCAGACAAAATCCTAAGCGCTGGATTTTACTGGCCAACCTTGTTCGCTGATGTAAAGAAATTTGTCATTGCTTGCCACAAATGCCAAATTTTTGAAGACAAAAGGAAAATTTTACCCTTACCCTTGAGACCAATTTCCACTGAAAATCCCTTTCAACAATGGGGTTTGGACTTCATTGGAGAAATACACCCTTCCTCTTCTGGCCAACACAAATGGATTCTGACTGCCACAAACTATTTCACCAAATGGATAGAAGCCATTCCTGCTAGACAAGCCAATGATACAATGATTATAGGATTTCTAGAGACCAACATATTGTCTAGATTTGGCTGTCCTTAAAAGATCATAACCGACAATGCCGCTGCCTTCAAGTCCAAGAAACCGATAAATTTCTGCAGCAAATACCATATCACTTTAGGCCATTCCACAGCCTATTACCCTCAAGGTAATGGTCTAGTTGAGTCCTCCAATAAAAGCATGTTCAATATTATTAAGAAACTGCTGGAAGAGAACAAGAAAAACTGGCACAAAAATCTTACAAATGCACTATGGGCAGACAGACTTACTACAAAGAGATCTATTGGAACTAGCCCTTATGAGCTAGTTTATGGCATGGAAGCTGTGTTTCCTTCATCTTTAGGAGTTCCTGTAATGAAATTGCTGCAAGAAGCTCAGGTGGGAACAAATGAAATTTAAAGGAGAATAAATCAAACCATCCATTTGTAGCAGACCAGAGAAGGAGTGCACCAAATATCCCAAGTGTTACAAGAAAAACTCAAGAAAATATTTGATAAAAGGGCCAAAGCAGAAGACTTCTACATTGGAGACAAAGTTCTAAAGTGGGATTCCAGGAGAGAAGACAAAGGAAAACATGGGAAGTTTGACTTCCTATGGAAAGGACCATTTATCATCCAGGCATTGCAAGGGAACAATACTTACTTTCTGAAGAGCCTGGATGGTACAGAAACAGAAGAAGGACCAGTGAATGGTCGAATGCTGAAACATTACTTTGATCCAGTTTTTTGATGTATTTTGACTCTAACATGTACATACTATATCCTAAATAATGTCACAGGGTTGATTGGATAGTAACTTGCTGCAGTTGAAGCTCGAAGAGAAGGCCCTAAGCTTCACAAGTGTGCTATCATATATACAATAAAGCAACCAGCAAAGGGAAGATTTCAGAGCACAGTCCAAGTTATTCATAAGGCCATCTGACCTGCTGTTCTTGACTTTCCACTAGGGAAAGCCATCCCCAAGTGGAGCCACTGTTATACTCCTATACCAATAGGTGTCATATTTCATGATTGATTGATTGAGCTCTGTAATATGTTCATCCCTTTCCTTGTTGCAAAGGTTTTCCATATTATCAAAAAATAAAAATAAAAAAAGTTTAAAAAATGTAAAGAGGGTATGCCCTAAAAGAAAAATCAAAGGGTAAAAAGAATATAATGGTCAAAAAAGTGAAAGAAATGAACCCCAAACAAAAACAGACCAGGAAAGTGTGCAAGTCCAAAAAGCCACTACTTTTCCATTTTCTGTAAATAAAGCATTGTGTGCAGTTTGTTGAAATTTTTCCACAACTGATGAATGGCCAAACAACTTAATCTTGGCTAGTTCATGTTTGAATTTCTTGTTTTAGAGATAGAGAATAAAATTTGACCAAACTGTTTAATCTTGGCAGATAAGCAGATAGGTAGAGAAACAAAGGAGCTCAACAGTTTAATCTGAGCCCTTGGATGAAATAAGGGCAGAATTAGGTAGGCTTACCATGCAAAGAAAAGAAAAGTTGATGAGGGTTTTCTAGTCTAAGTGCACCCAAAAAGAGAGAAGAAAAAATGTTAGGTAAAGTAGGCTAGGTAGGTACATAGTCTTGCAGACCGAGACTTGTGATAGATTCTGTCTCTCAAAGTGTTAATCTAACCTCTATCACAAGTGTTATGGTAGTCATTACTCTTGGAGCAGCTCAAGCGAGGTAGATTCATAACTAACTTCCCTTCATGTTTCTTCCCCAAATCATTTACTAATTCCCCCTCAAATATTAAGATCTACTTAATATCACTCATCTCATTTCATAAACCCCTTTTCACTCCAAAAAACCTAAGTTTTAATGTGACTTGTGAACATTGGCTTAGCACTCAAAATCATTTTTCATATTAACTTTGACTTTATTATATAAATCCCATGCAAAGTCATTATTACCCCATCCTGTATTATGTATATATAACAAAAACCCCGATATTTTAATATTCTCGCCCCCGGCTAGTTATAACCATAGTCACTATATGAATGTAGATTGATAAGTTCATCTGGAGCTTATTAAGAACCTTCCGCCGTGCTCATAAGGATTTAATTAACCGCCTGGGTTAATTAATAACCTAACCCCGCAGACCAATCAAATCCACCCCGATACAATTAAAAACCTTAATTTATTGTGTCGGCCCTGCACATTAACCCTCCGCCATCTCCAATGAGCGCCCGCCATCCGATCTTGCTGTTCATCTGACGACCTACGATCATTTCGCACCACCCTCAATTGCTGAGCTTTAACTCCCGGGGAAACAGTGGTTTTGGCGCCGTACGTTTGCCATGCGTCATGCACCCGCTATGCTCGCTCGCCCTCCACCCAATACCGCCCAGCCCCAAAAGCGGTGCGGGCAAAACCGCTTACCACCGCCCCCCCCACCCCACTGACGTCATCTGCTAAAAGGGAAAAAGGGAAAAGGGTCATTTTGTTATGTTTTTCTACATATAGCGCCACGCGCGCTCCAAGTATGAAATTGACTGTAATCAAATATGTTAGTTTCAGACCGCCTCCGGACCAGAAAAGGCTCCATCAACGAGCTTGCAGACTCTGCCGACCCGCCATCTTACAGCTTCTTCCTCCTCAAACACAGTTAAAAGCAAACCAAGGGGCCTCCGAGCTCACAGAAAGAAAGAAACAGAGGTATACAGGGATATTTCGTTACCATAGCCAACCGAACTTCAGAAACATAAAAGGCCAAAGGAAAAGCCGTGAACAAGGGTCATCTCAGCAAGCATCAAAACAAGTCAAAGAGTATCAGTTCAAGCATTAAAGTGTTTTAGACGAGCATTGAAGAGTGTCAGAGCAGACTTAACAACAACAAATAAGAGTTGAGGAGTAGCATATTAGAATTAAAAGGCCCATTTAAGATGAACAGTCGGTGCAGAGATACTACAGGACAGCTACAAGCTGAACACAACATCAGATATTTTTTCCTAGCTGTTTCTATCTCCACTTGTAAACTATTTTTAGGTTAAAAGTAGATTTTATCTCAGAGCTGTTATGAGCTATTGTTTGTACATATTTTGTTGTATAAATACCCTCTTCATTAGAGTTTTGAAGAGGTTGGGTATGTGTAGATTTTCTAGACTTTGTTATAATACTGAATATTTTGAATACAAAGCTATTGGAACCAACAGTTGTCTGGCCTACTGGATGAAGAATTGAGGCATAAGACTTGTCACAGAATTCTTGAATCAACCTCCGGATCAATAAGTCCCTTATATCTTGTGTTTTACAGTTTTTTGGTTTATTATATCATCTGTGTTTCATAATATGAATGATAAAGTAAAAGGTTAAATCAGAATTTGCTTGACTGCACTCTGTATTCAGTCTTTGTTATTCTCTGTGTTTTCTTCAGAATTAGTATAAACAGTGAATTCTTAATTGCTCTTGTTTTCTGATTCTCTCATCTTGTTTATTTGCTAAGGAATTCTTAACTGCTCCTTATCAGTAATCATCCATTTTCCCTCTTTCAATATGTTGAAGGATTCTTAACTGCCCTTCACCCATTGGAGCCCATTCCATCTGCTTCAAGTGTCCATTTGCTCCTTGTTTGACTACCTTGCTCTGTGATGCCATCCTCTGTTAGAAGCCAAATCTAGAAAGCCTTCTTCTTTGACTCCATCATGCCCAATGGACTGAACTATTTTGTTTTACCTCACTGCTCTATTGAATCTCACCACCCAAACTCAAAACAAAACCCTTGAACTTCATAACTAGCCTAATACCTTTAAACAAACAAATCTAAATCATAAAGAGAGAGCCCTCTATGGATACAGTTTGGCTAGATTCTGTATCTAAAAGATTGGTCTATGGTTACCTCGGCCGTATTCCCTTTCTTACAACTTTTGGGAACAACCTGAGTGATAACAGGTTGCAAAGGGGTATTCCCAAAAAGAAGGTATAGATTACGAGGAAACCTTCACCCCTATAGCTAAATTAAACACAATTAGAATGATTATTGCATTAGCTACTAAACAGCACTAGAAAATACACCAACTAGATGCAAAGTCTGATTTCTTAAATGGAGATCTGAAAGAGGAAGTATATCTAATGAAACCAGAGGGATTTGTCAAGAAAGGGGAAGAGCATTTAGTCTGCAAATTAAAGAAGGCTTTATATGGACTAAAACAGGCTCCCAGATCCTGGTATGACAAAATAGATTCATTCTTTCTTAAGCATGGGTATATCAGGAGCAAAAATGATCCTAACTTGTATACTGTGTATGATGATGAGGGGTGGATTGTATTGATTTCTTTGTATGTAGATGATCTGATTATGACAGGAAATGCAGACAAACTCATTGAAGAAATCAAGCAGCAATTATCATAGATGTTCGAAATGAAAGACCTTGGAGAGCTACATTACTGTTTGGGCTTAGAAGTCTGGAGAGATTCAGGCTAGACTTTCTTGTCCCAAGGTAAGTATGTCAAGAGTTTGTTGAACAAGTTTAAAATGGATTAGTGTAAGGCTACATTTGTACCACTACAGCAGAACAACAAATTATAGGTTAATGATGGTTCGAAAGAGGCAGACACAACGTTGTACAAAAAGCTAGTTGGGAGTCTCATCTATTTGACTACAACTAGGCCTGATCTGGCTTATGCAGTCAGTGTATTGAGCTAGTATATGTCTCAGCCTCATGAGAATCATTGGATTGTAGCAAAAGGAGTGCTAAGGTATCTACAATGAACCTTATATTTTGGCATTTATATTCTGATCCATTTGATGTTAGACTGGCAAGATCTACAGACTCTGACTGGGCAGGAAACTTGGACGATCAAAGATCCATTACAAGATACGCCTTCAACATTGGATCTAGGGTCATTTCATGGTGCAGTAAAAAGCAACATACTGTAGCCTTATCCTCGACAGAAGCAGAATATCAAGCCATGTGTGCAGCAGTATGTGAAGCAGTTTGGTTACGAAGACTTCTCCAATATGCAGGGGAAGAGCAAATAGAAACCATGATTATCAAATGTGATAATCAAAGTTCTATCAAACTTGTTTATAATCTGGTGTTCCATAAAAACACCAAGCACATAGATACACAATTTCATTTTGTCAGGGAAAAGGTGTAGTCAAAGGAAATATGTGTTGAATATTGTAATTCATGTGATAATGTAGCTGATATATTTACTAACCCACTTGGTAGAATCAAGTTTGAATTGTTTAAGGAAATGTTAGGAATACTTGTGAACCCCTTTCTCCATTAAGGGGGAGTGTTGAAGATAATGGAGAATATGTGAATCTGGAGAGATTCGGTTCACTAGAGCCTTAGATTAGGAATTAGTTCCTACTTCTTAGGCAGTTGTTCTAACTTCCCTAGATGTGTGAACACTATATATATATATATATATATATATATATATATATATATATATATATATATATATATAGATATATATATATATATATATATATATATATATATATATATATATATATATTTGTAAGATGATTCGATGTAGAGAGTTCTGCTAGAGGTAGTCTCCAAGTGGAGCTCCTCACCTGTGAGCTATCCAATTCATCAATAAAGTTGATTCTTCAGTTTGTTAACATACTTTTATGAGTGGTTCGAGAGTGGATAGAGAGTAGCAGTTTGTCCATGTAATTAATTCTCAATAAGGTGAGTGTGAAAATCCAACATCCCTCAAACTTAATAAAAATCCAACAATAAATATATTATTACGAGATGAAGTCAAATTATAAAAATATATATTTTATTTAATGACTATTAATATTTATCCAATTTTGTAATCTGAAAAAGTTTATTAAGTTTATTAAAAAATATAAATTGTGATTTTTATTTAATAGCATAAGCGGATTAATACAAAATAAAATTACATTATTTTTTAAAACAACTTTAAAATATAAATATTATAAAAACAATAATTTAAAATCAACACTATTAAAACAATAAATAGTTTATAAAAATAACAAAATTTAATATAAATACTTTTAAAATATTTATAAAAATAATATTTTCACATCAATATAACGCAAATATTTCATAAAAATAAACACTTTAATCTAAACATTTTAGAAGCACTTTTAAAACTTTAAACTTAAATATGTACACTTTGAAAAAATATAAACACTTAAGAAAACCTAAGAATAAATACTTTATAAGAAGTTGAAATCCCTTATAAAAATAACAATCGCTATATATACAAACACTTTTAAAATTAAAATTTAATATAAGCATTTCCAAAAATATAAATATAAACACTTTAAATTAAAATTTAATATACACATTTCAAAAAATATAAATATAGACTTTTTTTTTTTTTAATAATTAAATAGTTATTTATTTATATAATTAAATATGATGTATATTTATTGTTTTGGAAGATAAGTATTATGTGTAAGAAGGTATGTGGTTCAAATCCCTTAAATTTATTTATGTATGCGAAAGGAGCATATATACATATTTAAAATTCATAATGGTAGTGATTAAAATTAGCTAAATATGTCGATATAAGACTAACACAATTATTGATTCCTCTAAATAAATAATATTTATTTTATAATTGTATTATATAAACAATTATCATATAAATATTATTTTTTAATATATGAACATAAACCATTATTTTATAATCTTATTTTTAATATATAAACATAAACCATTATTTTATAAATCTTTGGTTTTAATATATATACTTTCATATATTGATAATTTTATATAAATATTGTTATAATTTTTTTAATAATTAATTTACAAAATACTTTAAAAATAATTTATTAATATTTTTATATATTAATTACATCTATTTAAATATTCAATATAGGCTTATAACTAATTTCTATAAAATAAATTAGCTTAAAAACATAATTAATTGATATTAATAAAATAATAAATATAATATTTAAAGAAATAGTGATTGTAATAGTCACTATTAACATTATGCTCAATAATATATCATGCTTAAGTGAAATATAACATTATTGCTAAATAATATATCAGTATATCATGCTCAAGTGAAATATAAATAGTCTTATCTGAACGAAAATATTATCTTGTTTGGAATGAAAATATTATCTTTCTTGCTAAATAAAAAAGGAATTAGGAAAAGTAAGTATTTTCGAATCTCATGTAATTTTTTAAACCAATATAGATTCATCTTAACTTCAGATGTATCAAGTGTCGAGAGGGATCAAATATCTTGAAGTGCAAACATTTTTCTTGAGTGAAAAACTTGAGGAAAGGTTTGCACCTCAAGAGATTTGATCCCTCTCGACAGTTGATAGATCCGGAGTTAACATGGATCTAGGATGGTTTCAGTTGTGTGTGGCCAAGGAAAATCTATCGAACATATGATTAATTTTATCAATAATATGTAATTACATCTAAGATTAATATAATCACTTTAAATATATTAAATATGTCTTAGATTTCTCTAGTCATTTTAATTTTAAATTTGCTTAGTTACCTCAATTTGTTGAGATGATATATATTGCTAATAACTTTAATGATGAAAAATGATGAAATAAAATTTTTGAATGGAAAGTGACAATGTAATAGTGTTTAACGATAGAAAATGGGAATAATAAAAATGTAGTCAATTACAAATAGTCTTCATTGTGATCAATCTTAAACTATTTTATTGTATTATTCTTATTGTCACCCTTGTTAGTTTTGTCATCTTTTCATATCAATTATATGAAAATGACAGTTGAAATCGTAAACCATTTAAATCTTTAGCTCAAGTTATTGTAGTCTATGTGTCCCTCCCTCTCTGTCTCCATCTATCTCTCTTCTTCCCTGTCTTCACCTTCCACCTATATCCCCTTTAAAAAAAAATACTCTCATTTTTCTTGCTTTTAGGAGCTTGATCTTGAAACGGTTGTATCTTTGTAATTTCAACTCTCCAAGATCTGAAATTTTGTTCTGTAGTAATCCTCTTCATTTTATTTCCAATTCCACAAGCCATACTGAGATTGGATTCCTCAAGTTAAAGTTATGCCCAATATCCCATGATAACCTCGTTATGGAATGGTTCAGTAGAGTGAACTTATATGAAATCCCATCGTTATATATGTTTATACATAAGGAAATAAAATACATTGCAGTTTACCAGAATAATTGGTTAATATAATATAATATTTACCTAGCAATTGATGGTATATAGTTTATTATATAGTGAGTCTTATTGTATTACACATTATAATGGTTTATAATATGTACAGGTGTTTTATCATATATGTGTTGTGTCATGGTTGTAGTTTATGTTTTGATTCTTATTTTTTATATTTTAAATTATATATGTTATTATATATATTTTGTTTAATGTGTTTTATAAATGTATAATACAGATATACATATAACTTGATGACAATATATAATATATGAAAAGGTTTTCAAAAGTTTAATGATAAAGTTTATTTATATTTATTAGTATATATATATATATATATATATATATATATATATATATATATATATATATATATATATATATATATATATATATATATTGAAGTAAGATTACGCGCCCGAGTTGCAGCCGTGCGACTGACCTAGGCGATCACAGCGCAGGAGACTGAGCTTCAGCCTCCCTTCATGGCCCCTCCGGAAGCTCCACCGAAGGGGATCGATCCTCAGCAGGCCTTTTCGACATTGATTATATCGTTGCCCCCACAACGCCCCTGACCAACAGTTTTGAAATTCATCAAAAAGCTAGATGTTCTTCACGAGGTTAGCCTGCCCCTAGTTCTTCCACACATGGTTGGCTTGTCTCTGGCAGAAAGAGGACTTATAGGTCAATTCACAGGCCTCTGGCCATCTCCAAAAACTGTTCAAAGATGGGTTGAAAGGAACTGGTCCGACAAAATACAAGGGAAAATCTCCATCGGATTCTGCGAGAAAGGGTACTTAACCTTCCACTTTGAAACTAAAGAAGATAAGGATTTAATCTTCAGAAATGGGCCCTATTTCATGGACTAAAGGGGCCTGTATCTCAACAAATGGGCCCCAGATTTCGACCCAGAGCTAGATGTTCCTAGTGCAGTCCCGGTCTAGGTTCGGCTCCCTCACATCCCTCTTCATTGCTGAGGAGATGAATCGGTTCGCGCCATCGGGAATGCAGTCGGCAAATATATTGATTGCAGTGAACCAAAAGAAAATATGCAAGCCTGTGCGTGGAACTGTGTTGACCTCGGCAAAGGCCTCCGAGAAGCCATCAAGCTTAAAGTGGACAACTGGAGCCACATACAGCAACTGGATTACGAGCAGATCCCCTTTAAGTGTAAGGTATGTCACGAATATGGCCACTTTGCCAATAGATGCACTAAGCTTATTGATGTAGAAAATGGATCACAAGAAGAACAATGGGAAATGGTTAAAAAAAAGAAAATGGTCTCTTCAGTAAAAGCTCCCCTTGATTCAGGCCCTTCGACCTCTTCTGCAGCTCATCCCACCCCTTCCTCCCCTGCTCCCTCTAAGCCACCTCCCCTCTCCCGTCCTCAGACCCTCCCCTCATCCAACCCCTTCTCAGTCCTCTCCCCCCCGATCCCCAGGAGTCCCCTCTCCCTGAAAGCCAATGCCAAGACACTATCGAATCCTCATTGCCTCTTATTATTTCCTCTCAGCCTATTCCTGATCCTCCCCTCAACAGAATTACCAGAAGCTCATCCAAAGATCACGGGGGTTCTAGTGAACCCTCCAAGAAACCTGGCTCGGGCAGGAAATCCGCCAAGCAGCATAGGGATCAGAACACACAAAAGGACATAGCAATGGGAACACAGACACCCATATAAAATTATATCCTGGGACAACATGACAAAGAAGCAATCAACAAGGACCAAGGGGGACGAGCACCTCCCCGAACACCGCATATCCAATGATGAAAATATTATCTTGGAACACCAGGGGACTTGGGCACCCCTCTAAGGTAGCAGCCCTAAGGGATCTTATCATTTCTGAGAAGCCAGGAATCATTATGTTACAAGAAACAAAACAAAACCACAAGGAAATGAGTAAAGTCATTGAGAAGCAGAGACAATATAGAGGAAGCATTAGTGAGGCAAGAGGAGCCTCAGGAGGAGTAGAAACAATTTGGAACCAAGGTATATGGAACTGTATTTCGGAAACAATAAATCAACACTGGATCAAAACAACTCTGGAAAATAAAGCAGATCAGCAAGCCATTATCATCTACAACATCTATGTGCCGAATCACTGCAGAGATAAGGAAAGTTGTTGGCATGATCTAAAAGACAGTCTGGATGCAGAAGAAAAAACTAACATTATTCTAGGAGGTGACTTTAATTTAATCCTCCACGCCAATGAGAAAAGGGGAGGCAGATTTACATCTGATCCATACAGAATACAGTTGGAAAATATCATGCAGGAGCATGATCTTATGGATGTCCCTCCAAAAAATGTAGATACACTTGGAACAACCGCAAGATGGGTGCCGGTAACATCATGGAGCGGTTGGATAGAATTCTCATCAATATTACAGTTCTCTCTGCTTTCTCCGTTGGATATGCTAACATTCTAACGTGCTCTGCCTCCGATCACTTCCCAATAACTCTAATGCTGGAAAATCATAGGCCCCTTGGGCCCATCCCATTCAGATATAGTTCTCTTTGGAATGATATACCAGCAGTTGCAGGAATTGTTTACAGCTCTTGGATCCAGCACGTGGAAGGATCTCGCGGTTTCATTTGGGAAACAAAATTATGGAAGACAAAACAAGCCATAAAAGAATGGGCTAAAACAAAGTATCAAGAACCAGAGAAGGTAAAAAAAGAAATTAAGAATAATCTGGAGAGTATTCAAAAAGCAATAGAGGAAAATGGCCTTTCCCAAGAGAACAAACAACAGGAAAATGAACTCTACTTACAGCTATACCGAGTTAATAGAGAAGAGGAATCAAAATGGAGGCTCAAGTCGAGACAATTATGGTTGCAAGGGGGTGACAAGAACTCAGCCTTTTTTCACAAACAAACGACGCCATAAAGATAAGGAATAATGTAAGATCCATCCTAGATGCTGAAGGTGATAGACAAAGCACTCAGGAGGCCATTCGAAGAGCTGCTACAGATCACTATCGGGACCTGCTAACTGAAACAAAGGAAGCAGAGGATTATACAGATCTATTGCAGCATCTCCCAACAGGAATAAGCAGGGAAATGAATGATAGCTTAAGCAAGGAGATAGATGAGGAGGAAATCAGGAGATCAATCTGGACTCTTCAACTTAATAAAGCCCCGAGACCGGATGGCTTTCCCATTTTCTTTTATCGAGCATTCTGGGGAATCATTAAAAAGGACTTGACAAAAATGCTCAATTGGATCCAACGAAAAGGCAAAATAGGAGGTTATATCAATGCCACTCATCTAGCACTCATTCCTAAAGAAAATAGGCCATATTCCTTTGCTCGTTTCAGGCCCATATCACTCTGTAAATCCTCCTATAAAATCTTGACAAAAATCATTGCTACTTGCCTAAAGCCTTTGCTCCCCTCCCTAATTTCCGAAAATCAAGGGGGATTCTTAGCCAACAGACAAATAACTGATTCCATTTTACTTGTGCAACAAGCCATCCGTTTGAGTCAAACCAGAAACGAGAAAGGGTTTATTCTCAAGCTTGATCTGGCCAATGCATTTGACAGAGTGAGACACTCCTTCCTCTTGGCAACTTTAAAAAAGATGGGATTTGGTGACCGTTTTCTCAACCTCATTCGAGCCTGCATTTTGGGGCCATGGATCTCCCCTCTTGTAAATGGCAGACCTAGAGAAGCTTTCCAATCCTCCATAGGCCTCCGACAAGGTTGCCCTCTCTCACCTTATCTCTTTATTTTAATGGCTGAATCCTTCAGCAATGCATTGGACTTCAACCAGAGGATTGGCTTAATCATAGGAATAAAATTTGGGGACAGGGTCAAGAACATAAATCATTCACAATTTGCTGATGACACCTTGCTGATTAGAAGGGCCTCCACTACAATAGCCAAGCGCTTCAAATCTCTCCTTGATAAATACATGAGCTACTCTAGCGGAATGGTAAATCATTTGAAAAGCTGCATATATGGCTGGAACACAACAGTACAGGTGCTTTGTTAGAAAATTATATATTACAGAGCACTAGAACACATAAAATATTGCAGAAATATAAACACAGAAAATGCATAAAACAAGAGAGACACAGATATACATGGTTCACCCAGTTTGGGTTACGTCCACCTCGAATAGCCAGTCCTTCCTTTCTATTATCCAGCAAAATGAAGAGAAACAACCTACAACAGATCCGCTGTAATATCCTCTATTTTCTCTCACAGTCTCACCTCTCTATTTCTCACTCAGAGAATACACGTCTATTACGCAGCCTCAAATACAATGCCCTCATACAAAGAGAGGGGTTGCCTTCTAGGGCAAAAAACCCTAAACTAAACATAAGTTCTACCGTCAGATCATCTGCCTAATGAATGGCCCAGATTGACTAGAAATTACTATACTTTTACAAGGCAATTTTACATCTGTTTTTAGCTTCGGGGGCGCTCCCCCTGAGCCCCTGAACCCCCCAACTGGGGGGGATCGGCCCCCGCGGGGGGGGACAAGTCCCCCCCACACCTCCCCTCATGGAGGGGTGTACAAACTTCCTGGGGTATACATCCGACTGAAACAAAGACCTCTGAACAATCATGCTTCACACATAGCAATCTCCCACTTGGAGAATGATTGTAGCAACTCCACCGCTGCTTCATTTGCTGGACAATGACTCCTCTTTGGACCTGGTTTTTTCTCATCTTCATCGTCATCCTTGAAGACCAATTGAAACTGAGCATGTTCTCAGTTTCTCCCTGGTTACAACTTTTGTTAGCATATCTGCAGGATTCTGTCTAGTGTGTATCTTTTCCAGCTTCAACTCTCCATCTTCCAACACTGATCGTATGAAATGGTACTTGAGTTGTATGTGTTTATTCCTGGAATGAAATACTGAGTTCCTGCTTTCAACCTGCATTACTTCTTCATAACATTCGGGTTCACCAGAATCAGTCAACAATAATTAATATAATGAAGGAGAGTATCGTTAAGGGGATCTACTTATCCTCGTAGATCTTCTAACACCACTTTCAGGTGTTTGGGGTGCCTATTGCTGTTGTGGTGGTTGCTCTTGTTGTGGTTGTTGATTATTATTATTTTCAGGCACCTTTACTTTTTTAGTGATTTCATCAAGAACTGCGTATTCCTTGTTTTCTTTTTCCTGTTTCTTTTCCTGCAACTGATTCTTATACAAGACCTTTTCATTGAATATTACATCTCTGCTCCTAATGATTTTGTGATTTTCGTAATCATATAAGCGATAACCAAAATCATTAACACCATATCCAATAAAGGTACATTTCTTTGACTTTGCCTCAAGCTTTGTCCTATTTTCTTTATCAATATGGACAAAGGCCTCACAACCAAAAGGCTTTAAAAAGGAGTAGTTTACCTTTTTACCTATCCATGCTTCCTCTGGAACACCACCATCCAAGGAACTTGAAGGCCCTCTATTTATTAGATAAACAACAGTATCTACAACATCTGCCCAAAACTGTAAAGGCAATCGTGCATGCAAACTCATGCACCTTGCACGCTCCATGATTGTTTTGTTCATCCTTTCTGACACACCATTTTCTTGTGGTGTTCTTAGAACTGTCTTCTCTCTGCGAATTCCATGCTCTGAACAGTATCTATCAAAATTTTTGCTGCAATATTCACCTCCATTGTCTGATCTAAGACACTTCAATTTCTTTCCTGTCTCAATCTCAACCAAAGCTTTCCATTTCTTGAAAGTATCAAATACATCAGATTTATTCTTAATACAATAAATCCAAGTTTTTTGAGTTGCATCATCAATAAAAGTAAAATAATAACGAGAGCCTCAAAGAGATGATACCTGAGCAGGTCCCCATACATCTGTATGCACAAGCTCTAATTTTTCGCTCTTCTTTTCTTTCCCAACTCTAAGAAATCTGACTTTCTTCTGTTTTCCATAAATGCAATTCTCACAGAAGTCCAAATCAACATTCTTCAAACCCAGCAACAAATTCCTTGAGTGAAGAATCTTCATCCCCTTTTCACTCATGTGCCCAAGCCTATGATGCCATAATGCTGCATCTACTCCTTTGGAAGTTAAGGCATTAACAAAGTTAGAAATACCATTGCATAAATACAATGTACCAACCTTTTCGCCTTTTGCTATTACCAGGGCTCCTTTGGTGACCTTCCAAGCTTTATCTGTGAAAGTTGTCACACAACCTTCACCACCTAATTGCCCTGTTGAAATCAGATTTTTCTTTAGATCTGGAACATGCCTTACCTCCTTTAGTAGCCATTGGTTTCCATTCTGCTGTTTTACAAGAACCTTATCCATTCCAACAATTTTACAGGGTTTATCATCACCCAAACGGACTTGTCCAAAATCTCCTTGAACATAGTCATGAAAGTATTTCTTATGAGGTGTGGCATGGAATGAGGCCACTGAATCTACCACCCAAGAATCAGTAATATTTTCGAAAGAAAGAATCAAAGCATCTTGTAACACCTCACCTGTCACATTTGCTTCATGATTGTTTTCTTGTTGTGCATCTCCTTCTTTTCCCTTCCGAGATCTACAATCTTTCTTTAGGTGTCCTTTATTTCCACATTTCTAGCACACTATCCCCAATCTGGACTTGGATCTGCCTTTCCTTGATTTATTGCGATATCCTAAGCTCTTTCCTCTTTCCATTTTTCTTTCCCTAGACTCTGCACTCAAAGCATTACCCGATGTCTCACCGAAGCTTTTCCGTCACATTTCCTCGCTAAGGATAGCACCGACAACATCATCAAACTTTAAAGTACTAGATCCAGAAACATAGTTACTAATGGCCATTACTAAACCATTCCAACTTTCTGGTAATGAGCACAAGAATAACAGAGCTCTAACTTCATCATCAAAGTTTACCCCTATAGAACATAGCTGACTTGTAACAGTATTAAAATCATTTAAATGGTCTGCAACATATCCACCTTCTGACATCTTCATATTAAATAACCATTTCATAAGAAATACCTTGTTTGAGGCCGAGGGTTTTTCATATAGTTTCCCCAATGCCTTAATCAAACCCTCTATCGTTGTTTCCTTCGAAATGTTGAAGGCGACCGACGCTGCGAGACACAACCATATTGTTCCGAGTTCCTTTCTATAGAGAAGGTTCCATTCTTCATCTGTGATACCCATCAACATCTTTGTTTTTCCGCCCAATGGTAGGTATAGATCTTTCTGATACAGATAATCTTCCATCTACATCTTCCACAGCGAGAAGTTTTGGCCGTTAAATTTCTCGACCCTAAACTTACCATCTTCCGCCATTGCTCCCACTCGAACCAGGAACCCTTCTTTCCTGCGAGTTTATCAGCCAAATAGACCTTTGGCTCTGATACCAGTTGTTAGAAAATTATATATTACGGAGCAATGGAACACATAAAATATTGCAGAAATATAAAAACAAAAAACGCATAAAACAAGAGAGACACAGATATACGTGGTTCACCCAGTTTGGGCTACGTCCACCCCGAGCAGCCAGTCCTTCCTTTCTATTATCCAGCAAAATGAAGAGACACAACCTACAGCAGATCCGTTGTAATATCCTCTATTTTCTCTCACAGTCTCACCTCTTTGTTTCTCGCTCAGAGAATACACGTCTATTACACAGCCTCAAAAACAATGTCCTCATACAAAGAGATGGGTTGCCTTCTATGGCAAAAAACCCTAAACTAAACATAAGTTCTACTGTCAGATCATCCGCCTAATGAATGGCCCAGATTGACTAGAAATTACTATACTTTTACAAGGCAATTTTACATCTGTTTTTAGCTTTGGGGGCGCTGCCCCCGAGCCCCCGGACCCCCGCAAGGGGACAAGTCCCCCCCACACCCCCCCGCGTGGAGGGGTGTACAAACTTCCTGGGGTATACATCCGGCTAAAACAAAGACCTCTGAACAACCATGCTCCACACACAACATGCTTCACAATATTGCCAACATTTTTGGAGTCACATGCAAGTATGATTGGACCCACTTCTCTTACTTGGGCATGCCTGTAAGTGTTGGACCTTTGAGAGTAGAAGTTTGGGACACAGTAGTTAACAAAATGAAAATAAAAGTGCAGCAGTGGGGATCCATTTGGCTCAAGCTAGCCGGTCGCCTCACTCTTCTTAAGTCAGGTATATCTTCTCTCCCCCTATATCATTTTTCTCTTCTTCAAGCTCCGGCCTCCTTCCACAACAAAATGGAAATCGTCCTCTGCCAATTCCTTTGGCAGGGTGGGAAAATGATAAAAAGAAATTCAACTTGATTAATTGGAAGCAGGTGATCCAGCCCCAAGACCGAGGAGGTCTTAGAATTAGATCTCCTAAATTTCTCAATTTAGCCTTTGGAGGCAAAATTGTTTGGAGACTCATTACTGGACTCCCAACATGGTGGAAAAAAGTTCTGGAAATCAAATATCTTAATTTTCCTAGATAGCAGCTTCTTGACCGAGATATTCCCAATAGAGACTCCTCCAAAATTTGGCGACTATGCAAGAGAGCAATTCCTCTAATCGCTCAAAATACTTCAAAAATCCCCAAGGGAGGTGTAAGCATCAACATTGGAGCTCACAGAATCATGGGCCAGCAGCTAATAAATAGACATGGTGGAGTCCACCCTATCCTTTCCTTTCTTGAAAGAGCACATACATTTCCGGGACCAGATCTCCCAATGGGATCCTCACACTCTTCTTTGGTCAGGTTGGGCCTTCCCAGCCATACCCAATGGCCTTAACGCTAGTCTTTCTGCCCTTCAATCCCATTTGCATAGTATAGCCCCTGTCAAAAAGAACGATCTTGATGGGTTTCATTGGGACCCATCTGGATCCTCTTACACCATCCAAGCTGCTCACCATTACATTTGCAACATTAGCTACCCCATGCCAAGTTGGAACCATTGGAAGGTGGTTTGGAAATCCGAGGCAATTCCAAAAATTAAGTTTTTTCTCTAGACCCTCCTTAAAGGGAAAGTCCTCACGGCCAAAAATTTGCAAAAGAGGGGAATCAATGTTCCCTCTCGCTGTCCTAACTGCTTAGCTGCTGAAGAATCAATGCATCATCTCTTTATTGAATGCCCTTTTGCCATCGACTGCTGGAGGAACTTATCTCACAACAATCAAATCCCATGGAACACCCAAAACACCATAGGAGAAATTCTTTACAAATGGAATAAAAACTACCCCTGGTAGCACAAGAAAAATAACACTGTGAAGAGAGTCTGGGATATTCTTCCCCACAATATGCTATGGAACATTTTGCTGGCATGAAATCGGAAGGTTTTTAAGGACAAGGATTCGACTGTTAGAAGTCTTTGCACCAAGGCAAGGAGTCTTGCCCTCGAGATCATCTCAGTTAAGAATCCGAGAAGTATAAATGTCAGCAATCTCAGCATAGAAGAACGCATTTTCATTGGACACCTGTTAGACAAAAACACCAGAAATCAGATGGGCAACGCTACTAGCACCAGAAACAACAATGTTTCCCCTAACTGGAAGATCAAGCTAAAAGAGGAAGAATTTGCAATTTGGCTTAAAAACAACAATAGGCATTATCTCTGTTTCGATGGGGCCTCAAAGTCGAATCCCGGGGTAGCAGGGGTGGGAGGAGTTATATTTAATGCTAATGGGGATAACATCCTATCATATGAGTGGGGTCTTGGCCACACTTCAAATAACGGAGCAGAATCCCTAGCCCTTTATCAAGGTCTTATCCAACTTGGGAAGCTTGGTATAGACACAGTCACGATATTGGGAGACTCGGTGATAGTTGTCAGTGCAATGGTTCAGAACAGGGATCTTCCCAATGCTCTCCTTCAGCAGATTATCAAACGGTGCCAAATCTTAGGACACACCATAAAAGACATGCGCTATTATCATATTTTGTGATCGCTCAATAAAATTGCTGACAGTCAAGCCAACAAAGCTTGTGCCAAACCATTGGGCTACCTTGTCTGCAATGTTGTGGAATCATTTCAACATTTACCATGATGAAGAGACCTCCTAGATCCATTTAGCTCAGCAAACTCGGTATAGACATAGCTCACATCTTTAGATATTTCAGCATTTTAGCTGTTACCATGATGAAGAGACCTCCTGGATCCATTCAGCTCAGCAAACTTGGTATAGACACAGCACTTGTATTTTCTGCTGATCCTTTTCCAAAGGATCGACTCTCCCCTTCCTGTTGTTCCTTTTCTGCTGTATTTTCTGTTGTTCCTTTTTCCCGATGGAACAGCTCTTGTATTTCTTTTTTGTTCCTTTCCAAAGAATCGGCTCTTGTGTTTTTCTGCTGTTCCTTTTCCAAAAAGAACAAACCTTGCTTTTTTGTTGTTCCCCTTTGTTATTTGTCCTCTCACAAGCGCAGCGCATCTACCTTGGTTCCTGGATTGCAACGAGGATTGTTTTCACTGTTTAGATCTCCAAGTAGAGCTGGAGTAGGTCCGAACCCATCTAAAGGCTCTGGAAGATAAAACTGACAGTCAAAATCGTATTGTTAATGAGAAATACACAATGGAAAAAAAAAAAAAACGCAGCTCCAACAAGTTCGTGAAGCTTGAAGCAAGTCGATGCCGACGACAAACCTGAAGAGTTCACTGCTCGACACACCAACCACAGTAATATAGATTGATATGCTTTGTAAATGTTGTTATTTATTACTGTAGTTTGTTAGGATTTACCTTTGGTCTTTGTTTTTTAGAAGCCCAAAAGGCAAGATTAAGGAGGAATTTTGTTTAAGCTATGACTCCTTCTTCCCTAGCTCTTCTTGGCACCTCAGCATGTTTTTCAGGAGCTCAGTCTCCCTCTCTTTTTCAGATTTATAATAGCAACCAAATTTGTCAAATATCTATATCTATATCTATATATATATATATATATATATATATATATATATATATATATATATATATATATATATATATATATATATACAAAGACCATGAGAATACCATGTGGAGTTTTATGTGCATCAATGAGGTGTCATGTCACTAAACTAGTGAAAACGAATGACATTTGAGAGATCATAAGTTTCGAATCAAGAGTCGAGATAAAAAAGCTCTAACATTGGAAAACTCTTGGAGCAATTCATATAATGGCACAATTGAAAATGAAAACTAAGAAAAGCTAAAATCACTCAAAACAAAATAAGCTAAAGCAATCCAAAAGCAACATTAACAAGATTCATATGGGGTCCCTTGAATTTCTTATGAAATCAAGGGGAGGTGTTGAGGCCTCAACAGGAAGTAAGAGAGGCATGCCACCACATGGAGATGCGCTATATGGAAATCCACCATTTGCAAAGCCACAACAAATTATGACACTGCTAAAGGTTGATATTAGAACTAAAATAGCATTGTTGTGGCAAGCCTAGGCACTCTTCTAGAGAATATTTCAAAATAAAGTATCATGAATCCAAACATTGAAACAAAAGGCGCACTCGTCATTTTTTTTTATAGAGGAGAAGAATTGAATGATGACTTCAAAAATCTTAGAATATTTATTTTAGATGCCATATTGTTTGCCACAAAATAGATGATTCAAATACATCGTTGTAGATTTTGAAGCCTCCATCCATATGCCTTGTAATAAGAATGATTTGAAAATATCCATGAAACTAATAATGGTGCAAATATGTATCTTGGGGATGATCATTCACACCAAATTAAAGGCTATGGTGATGTGTCCATAACATTACCAAATTGTTCTACTAAACAAGTCCACAATGTGATGTATGTGCCTAGAATTAAGAAGAACCTAATCTTAGTTTCCATTATAACAAATCAGAATATGAAGGTAGAATTTGTAAAGTCACACTGTGTGGTAAAATATATATAGGATCACTTCTAGGTTATTGCAATAGGGGTAAGAATTGGAGGTTTATACAAGCATGTTGTGACAAGGAAAATTCATCAAGTGTTGGCATCCACAACAATGATAACAAAAGTTCTTTGGAACCAAAGGTATGGCCACCTTAGTTATTATGAAACAAAGAATGGTGGACGGACTCACATTGTTTAAGAATGATTATTCTACATGTGAAAGTTGTGCATTAGGGAAGATGCATAGGGAAGAGTTCCCTACTCATACAAATAAAATAAAGAGGGATATTCTTGAACTTGTGCATGAAAATGTGTGTGGGCCTATGTAGGCAAGATCATTAGGTGGAGCATATCATTTTTTGATCTTTACTGATGATTGCAAAAAATAGTCTTGGGTGTATTTGATAAGAAATAAAAGTGATGTATTTGAGTATTTTAAAGAGTTTGAAAACATGGTTGAGAGGCAAACAAAAAAATACATCAAGATCATCCAATTAGATCAAGGGGGAGAATATAAATCAGGTGCATTCATCAAGTACTACACATAATTTTTTTGCAAGTACCAGAGATGTGTTATTTCATGAGCATCCAATTGAAGGCCATAAGGAGAAGGACTATGATGCATGGCATATTCCTCTTGATTATGTTGATGTCAAGGAAGAGGTAGAAGATAAATAGGAACAAAAACAAGAGGAAGAATTTAGTGACATTGGCACCTCAAGCAACCATAGCACACGAGGAGGAGGAGATGACTCACCACCAGGAAGGAGAAGCTGTAAAAGCAATGAATCACCAAGGAGGTCATCATGTCAAACTTAGCTACCCATAGGGTATAAAGACTATTCCTTAATGACATAAGTCATGAATGACATAGAACCTTTTAATTTTGAATAGGCTAATGAGAATAAAGAATGAAGAAATGCAATGAAGGAAGAATATGAGTCCATAATGAAAAATGATACTTGGGAATTAATAGAATTGTTTGAAATCAAAATACCCATAAGATCCAAATGGTTGTTCAAACACAAATTAAATTCTGATGGAAGTATAAAGAAATTTAAATCCAAAATGGTTGCTAAAGGCTACTCACAAAGAGAGGGAATTGATTATGATGAAACCTTTGCAATTGTAACAAAACTAAACACAATTAGATTAATGATTGCATTAGCTACAAAATATCAATGGAAACTACATCAGTTAGATGTTAATTCTGTCTTTTTGAATGGGGAACTAATTGAAGAACTATATCCTGTTCAACTAGAAGGATTTGTTAAAAAGGGTAAAGAGCATCTTGTTTTTAAACTAAAAAAAGACTTATATGGGTTAAATTAGGCACCAAGATATTGATATGTGAAGATTGACTCTTTCTTTCTTTAAAAGGGTTTTATGAAAGGAAAATGTGACCTAACATGTATTTAAAATCACATAAGAAGGGGAATGATGTTTTAATTTCCTTGTACAATGATGATCTTATTATAACTGGAAATGCATCTAGGTTGATTGATAAAGTTAAAAGAAAATTGTCATAGGTTTTTGAAATGAAATACCTTGGTGAACTGAACTATTGATTAGGCCTTGAAATAAAAAGAGAAGTTAAATAGACATTGGTTACACAACGAAAATATACATGAGAGCTTCTAAAAAGGTTAAAAATGGATCAATGTATGGAAATGTCAGTAAATTTAGAACATAATGTCAAACTCTACAGTGATGAAGGGACTAGAGAGGTGGATGGTACATTGTATTGTTAGTTGGTGGGAATTCTAAACTATCTCACTATAACTAGGCTAGACATAGATATTCAATTAGCATCGTAAGTCAGTTTAGGGCCAAGCTATTGAAATTCATTGGAATGAAGTGAAGAAAGTTTTTCGATATTTGAAACGGATTCTAATTTTTGTATTAAATATACTTATGACTTTGACGTTGAGTTGGTAGCTTATTCTAATTCAAATTGGGTTAGAAATACTGATGACAAAAGATAAACTTCAAGATATGCATTCAACCATGGATCTGAGATCATGAAATGGATTAGTAAGAAACAACCAATTATTTCTTTGTCATCAACTGAAGTTGAATATAAAGCTTTATGCAGTGCTTCTTATGAATAAATATGGTTGAGGTGAGTTCTTGAAGATTTGGGAGAAGAACATAAAACATCAATGATTATCAAGTGTGATAACCAAAGCTCCATCCCACTAGTCATTAATCATTTGTACCATACAAGATCAAAACATATTGAGATTGATTATCATTTTGTCAGGGAAAAGATGTAGTCTAAGGAAATTGATTTAATTTATTGTAATACCAATGAAAATGTGATTGTCATCTTTACAAAACCTCTTGGAAAGGAAAAGTATGAATTATTTGGAGATACATTTCTCCATTAAGGGAGAGTGTTAGAATAATGGATAAATTTCAAGATTATATTATTATTAGCACATTATTATGTCTCATTGAGATTATGTAGATTTTAGATCATATTTATGAGGAGGTTGTTCAAACTCCTCAACCACTTTCTAATCCTATATATGTAAGTGTTTTATGGCTGAATGAATGCAAGTGTGAGTGTGGGCAGTCTCCAGATTGAGCTTTGCCTCACCTGAGAGTTGCATCTCTCATATTCCCATCACTTTGTATTCCATTCTCACTATTTAATATCCATTCCATGATATAGATTGATCAAAATTAATTTAGTTGTAGTTAAAGAATAGACTTACACAATTAATTTCAATATAAATTTGCACCCTCCTCACTTGACCATTCATCGGACATATTTTTGCATGTTAGTCACAACGTCATGCTTGCAATCATGTTCTGGTCATGCACAAAGTCCGCCTTCATGTGTACAAGTTGTATTCTCTATGTAAACATTCATCGCACTCACACACGAAGTTGTATGCACTGTCACGCGAGTGTCGTCACGGTCGTTCAACGATCTATCACAAGTGTCACACTTGTCACTTGCATTGTCGGTTAGTCACACTGAGTGTATGTTGTCTTGATGGTTCAAGGCATCTTTTCGTCAAGTCATGTTGAGTGTGTGTTCACAAGGTCATGCATGTACGAAGTCACTCGTTCACACACTTAGTCATTTTGCTGAAGCTATGTAGACTAGACTAACCCCAACAGTGGAACCTCCACTAAGTTGCACAGAGCAGTTTTAGCCCTTAGTGAACATGTACTGCTACCCAGAATTGTGTAGAGCTTAAAGATACCTCCTAGGTAGTCTGCACTGCGCAATCCTAGAATCGACCAGACCGACTGTCACCCAGAACAATGCAGAAGTTTCTCAGCAAGCCATCTCAATCTGCGATTCCCGCAAGCAAATCAACCAAGCCTCCAGCTGGTCAACCGAAGAGTTTGACTGGGCATTGACCCCGGGTCTCACTCCTCCAAAAACATTGTGCAGAAGCTTATATCATGCCCGCTTCCGCTGACTAAAAAAACTGCATAGACATGCCAGACAGACATTAACTGCCTGTCACTACACTGCTCTCAAAAGTTGCACATTGTTTCCAGTCACCCTCTCAGCCGACCTACTGCTCATTCTGAAAACTACGCAGTTTTCATGAGCAGTCTCCCAACTGCCCAACATCCTACTCAGCTTAGAAACTACACAATGATGTCCAGCAGGCCAGCCTCCCAACTCTGCGCAAGTTTTTCCAGTAACCTCCCACAGCCCGCTGCCATCTCCCCAGAAAAATTGAGCAATTTTTGCCAGCAACCTCCTACAGCCCACTGCTAGCTCCCCAGACAAATTACATAGTTTTCACTGCCAGTCTCGCTCTGCTACCTGCACTATCTCCCTAAATAATTTTCGCAGATCTGCCCTCCATCCAAGAAAGATCCCGCAGACAGTCACTGTTGATCCGGATTTCCCATCTCATCCTCCCAATGACCTCTACATAATTTTCATGGACAATGCCCAGAGCCCACATCCCAGCTTGAAATCTGCCTTGCACAGCTGCACAGCCTTTTCGTCTCTCCTGGTCACATGCACTCGAAAGCGAAAGACAATGCATCATGGTAGACTAGGAGATTTTTTGATTTGATGTCGTCTCATCATGAGTGATTGCAGATACAAGCACATGGATGAGACATGGAATGATGATGAACCGAATGAACAAGGAGCACATGCAAGGAGACTTGATCATGAATGGATGAACACATGAAGCATGCCAAAGTACAAGCGAAGGGGCGACGCGCACATGAAACATCAAGCACCAAGACCATTGAAGACTCCGCACACCAAGCCATGCGAAGGTGAAGCTATGATACACAAAGAGCACATCCATCACTCGGCAACACTGTAGCTCGACATGTACACCAGCAGCAGCATGAACATACCAGCTCTGTCATGTCAAGTCATGTCATGAGTCATCTCGGCCACATCATTACTGTGCACCACACTGTTTTAATCAATATAATGTAACGTGGAAGTCCAAGAGACCTACATGTAAATATGAAGAGTCATGTAAAGTTGAAGAGTCATGTAAGTCAAACAGTCATGAGGGAAGTCGAACAATCACAAGGGCCAGTTTTACCCTTAGCTATAAATACCCCTCATTTGTACATGCAAAAGACTTTTCACCTTGGCTCTTTCCACATAGCCTTGACAGTCTGTAGTCTTTTCTTTAAGGAGAAAGCAGTAGCTCCAATGCCCCACTATCAAGGTTAGTGATGTAATGGTGTACTGATGTGTCTTGGAACTTTCATTTATTTCAAAACCCTGATAACAGGCCAGCACATTTTCGCACATGTATTTTATTTGTTTGTAAGACTATTCTTTGGACACTTGTAATGCATGTTTCTTTAACCTGTGTTAAAATAGTTGAACTATTTCAGTTGTTCTAATACATATGCTTACAAAAATTTGTTGTATAAGTTGTTAATGATGTCTCTCCCATGTGGGTTATCTTCCCGGACACTCGACATAACCTTTCTCATAAACTTGTTATAACAACCATCGCACTCGTGTGGATTACTCCGCTGGGTGTTGTATGTGATATTTGTTCATTGTGTGTTTATGACTGCCGCATCCATGTGGACTACTCCACCGAAAGCTGGGAATGTCCTGTTGTGTTGTGTGTCTCTTACAGAGTTGGGACTATTCCCTTTTGACTTGAGACTCACTTCCACCCTCTCCCTCTGCAGTGAAAGAACCTTGACACAAGTAACACTAAGCACTCACCAGGCATGTGAACCTCGTTGTTCAAAGACAAAGAAGACCACTCTCATGTGCTGAAAGGCAAGAGATAAGGAAAACCTTTAAGATAATGGCAACCAGGCTATCATAACATATGGGACTCCTACACCAAACGATGTGAGGTCTAGTTGGGACTTCATACCGGGGAGATCCCCGGAATGTTGGAGGGTTCAGCACCATCAACATTTCCAGCACTAGAAGGAGGGTCACCAGTAGTTTATGGCTGAATCTCCTCTCATCCCCACTCATCAATCATCTAGTCAAGGTTGTAACTCACACTCCATATCACCTACGCACAACTCAGAAGTTGGTTACTCCTCACCTCCCAGACGCGAACACAAAATTTCATATCAGCACCTCTGTGTCATTTGTTCCATCACCCGTTAATTTGTGAAAGCAGTCAGACTGATCCCAGGAATACAACATCTTCCATACGCATCAAGCAAGCCAAAAGCCACTCCCATAGGAGTTTTTGTATCATCAATGGAAGAAGAAGTTCTTGCCACACTTAAAGGTTTGGCTGAAGCTGTTGAGAATGGAGAAAAACCTCTAGTATTCCGACAGGGAGAAGGAGACACCCTCGTGATCTTGGGCTCAAATTCTAGTACAAGAGGTGGAGGGGAAGGCAACGGAGGAGGCAAAGGCAGAGATGAACCAACAAACTCAGAGCTGGAACCATCAGATTCTGAAGAAGAGGAGGAGGATGAAGAAGAAGAAGACATGGCTGACCAAAAATTGGAATGAATGACTAAGGGACGATTAGCTCTCTTGGGTGCTTTGTATAGGATACCAAAGCATTCGGAGAGAATGCTCACAAAGTATGACCCTAACAGAGCAATGAAGGCAGAAGATCACTTGGAAAACTTCTACCTACAACTACAGATACTCGAGGTACAGTACGAAGACGTTGCATGCAGACTGTTCCCATGTACCTTGGATGGTCGCGCAATAGTATGGTATCATAGCCTTCCTTTCAACTCCATCCATAACTGGGGTATGTTCAAATGCATGTTTCTAGAAAAGTTTGTTGATGACAAGACTCTGACCATGTTGCTCAAATAGTTGGGCAGCCTGAAGATGGAAGCGAAACAAAGGTAAAAGATTTTAATCAGAGGTTTCTGCGCATATTGAATAAGTTTGCAGCAGACAGGAAACCTCAAGATTCCATCACTATCAATTACTACACGTCTGCACTGCCAACTAGCATTGTGCAGTTCGTCAAGCGAGCTGTGAAACCAACATTATTAGAAAATTGTGAAGAGGCAATCGTTGTATAGAAGGACCTGCGCGTGATTGAAGCCATAAAGGATGATGAACCATCGAAGGACTCTAGAGACGCGAGCAGGAAGCCCCGGGCTGCAGAGAGTAAGGATAAAGACAAGGAAGCAAGCGATATTGAAACCCTTACTCGTCTTGTAAAGAACTTGACAACAGAAGTGTCTGAGCTCAAACAACGAATAGTTGACATGTCTGTGAGCAGCCAGCCACCAAGACAAAGACAAGGAAGCATGTCATCAGGTAGCAATGGCTTCCCAACTAAAACTGCGTAGAGCTCTAGCTCAGTGTTCCAGTTAGAATAGTGCGCGAACAACGAGTTTTGATCATTTCATGAAGATAAGCATTTGAAAGGTTCTTGTTCAGATTGGAAACAAGTTGCAGACTCAGTATGCAACCATATGCAAAATGCAGTGAGCAGTACGCAGGGCCAGCCGGGAGACACAAAAGATGACGAAGATGCTGCACCTGATGAGACATCAAGCACTGGGCGGGTAATCAACACGTATCAGTGCTTGCAAGTAGTGCAGAAGACAAACACCGAGAAGAAACCCCAAAATAAAAATGGTTGATACAATCTTAGAAGTCAAGGTGCTCCCCCTACAATTGGGGAAATGCGAGAAAATGTTGAACTGTTGAGGAAGGTTGATCCAGCAACCATCCAAAAGCAGAAAACACAAAGCAAGCGCAAGAAGACAACAATGAAAAAGAGTATGTCCATGAGAAACACACTGCAGAACACTCTGTTGGACAAAATGAACACCAGTCTAACCTCAGACATCTCAGTGATTCTACCCGCTTTGGAATACAACCTCATGGAAGACATGAAAAAAATCGCGTAAACATCAATTTTTTCGAGTTGGCTAAGATTCAGAGTCAACGAGATATTCTACTGCATGCACTGTGGCAAACATATATGGACAAAGCAACCTCTACCAGCAAGGGAGAAAGCACATCTCCCAATTCACTCACAACTGTGCTCAACACACTCCGGATGGAAGAAGAAAACTTTTTTTCCCTCCATTCTTGATTTCATTTGAAATTTTTAACTGCAATGTTCACAATTGTTTGGTTGATTTTGGCACATCAACCAATGTCATGCTTCTCTCCATTTCCAAGAAGATCAATGTGCAATGGAGCAAGACATCTCCGCAGATCATCCAACTCGACCAGACATGCGTACTAGCCATTGGTGAACTTCGAGATGTGATCATCTAACTGTCTCATGACGACTGAGTTCACCAGTGCATAAACATTGTTGTTGTGCATATACCGGAAGTGTATAGCTTACTACTCAGCAGATATTGGTCTAGAAAGTTGAATGGATACTTTTCTACAAACTGGTCACACTTGTGGCTTCCGTATCAGGGAAAAAACAATCAAAACCGGGTGTTATCTAAGAGATACATGAGGCATAACATCACTCCCATCAATGGTGAGAATGAATTTTTGGCATTCATAGAGCTCATGTTCGGTAATTGCCTCTTGGAAACAACGATGGGGTGTTATCTCGCACAGCCAATTCCAACCCCACCAGACATGCAATTGGGTCTCCTTCCTTGCCCAATTGATGGAAATGAAACGTGTACAACGCATTGTAATACTAGTAGCAATAGAAGTAGCAGTAGTAGCAATAGTAGTAGTAGTACAAGCGCATCAAATGGTCCATGTACAGATGAGTTTTGGTCCATGTACTTTGACAGATCAAAGACACAGGATGGCTCTAGAGCCGGGTGTGCCTTGATCGACCAAAAACACAGGAAACATTTGATTTCGAGCTGCTTGGAGTTTGAGTGCATAAACAACATCGTTGAATATGAAGCAATCATGTTGGGCTTGCAAAAATCCATTAGCCTCAATAATGTCGCGCTCAAAGTGGTAGGTGATTCGGAAATAATGGTACTGTAGGTACCTAACACCATACATTGTTTATCGCCTCATCTAAAAAGTTACCAACAAGAGGTATGGCAATTGATATCTAACTTCCAAGCATTTAATATCACTGTTGTGCCATGAATGCATAATGCAGCTACCAATTCTTTAGAAAACACAGTTTCTAGAATGTCACCACCTAGGGATAGATTTACTGTTGAAATTTTGTATAAGTCTTCTCTCCCTGATAACATAAATAATCTACGTGTTTTTTATGATGATCAACAGCTACTACATTTCATGTCCAACGCTGATGTCTTCAAAGACACAGTGATTGATGACGACGATCACGAGCAGTCTCTGCAAGCTGGGGCTGATGACAAGAAATGCAACCTCATCCCCAAGGGTGTGGTATATTTGGAAAAGCTCTATGACTTGCAGAACCGCTTTCAGGGGCTAAGGAATAGCAAAACCCACAACTCCACCATGATGCACGAACATATAAACTTGGGAACAGAACAAGATCTGAAGTTTGTTAATCTCGGTATGTGTTGCACGCAACAAGAGTGGAAAGTCTTTGTCCGCTTGTTCAAACAGTACCGGGATGTGTTCACGTGGACATATGATGATCTAAAAAACATATGACACTTGAATAATCCAACATGTCATTCCAATCAAAGAAGGTGTCAAGCCGTTTCAGCAGAAGCCGAGGAAAGTTCATCCATCACTTGAACCCCTCATACAGAAAGCTTTGACCAAGTTGTTGGATCCACAGATCATATATAGAGTTTGCCATTCCACATGGGTTTCCAACCTTGTTCTTGTACATAAGAAGTCTAGGGAAATCCACTTGTGCGTTGATTTCCGACACTTGAACCATGCCTCAGACAAAGACAATTACCCCATGCCGCCTATGGAGCACATTTTACAGAGTATCTGGGGCATAAATTTTTTCCTTACTTGATGGGTTTTCAGGATATAATAAGGTCTTGGTAGTGAAACTTGATCGACTCAAAACTACATTCTGTACCAAGTTGGGTACGTTCATATACAGACGAATGCCATTTGGGCTTGTGAATACAGGCACAACCTTTCAGCACGCAATGGACATCGCTTTCCGTGGACTCATCGGAAAGAACATAGTGGTATACCTCGATGGTGTGACTATGTTTTCTAGAAAATGGTCAGACCACATACGCAACCTGAAGAAAATATTTGAGCGATGCCAGAAATACGTGATTTACTTGAATTCAAAAAAGAGCGTATTTGCAGCGTCTGATGGGAATCTCCTTGGGTACATCATTACCAGAAGCAGGATCAAGGTTGATCCTAACTGGGTCTAGACCATTACACATATCCCTCACCCAAACAACAAGAAAGCAATGAAATCCTTCTTGGGAAAGATAAACTTCCTCCGGAAGTTCATCTCGGACTATGCGCAGATAGTGAAACCAATGCAAGGCATGATCAAGAATGATGCAGCCTACAACTGGGGCAAGAGAAAAAAGAATGCATTCATCTGTATCAAGTAGGCTATAGTAGAAGCGCCTGCACTTTACATCCCATATTTCAACAAAGATTTCTTTCTATACACCTTTGCCTCTGACAACTCGCTTGCTGCATTACTCACCCAGAATGATGAACTGAACGACGAACCTCCCATCTCTTTCATGAGTGCAAGCATGTAGGGAACCAAACTCAACTACCCCGCCATTGACAAACATGCATATGCAGTATACAAGGTGGTGACAATTCAGACCCTACTTCCTGAAGAACCATTGCATAGTCTATGTGCCTCACCCAGAAGTCCGCTCACTGCTTGTACAACAAGAGCTAGGTGAACGACGTGCAAAATGGATGACAGGCTTGCAAGAGTATGCTCTTGATATCAAGCCAGTTCACACTATTAAGGATCATGGTCTTTGCAGACTCGTAGTTGAGGCAGTATATGCATAGGAGGAAGAAGAAGAGCTTGATGGTTGGGAGCAAGAAATCGAGATGTATGACGTAGAGTGAGCACCACCCACTGCATGCAGAAACTCTTGGTACGAAGATGTGCACCAGTACCTTAAGCATGGCACCATACCCTCTCACTTCTCCTCAAGCACCATACCATATAGAAGATGGCACTGCACCTCAAAGATTTATCCTATCAGTTGGTGCACGGAGTGCTTTACAAAAAGCACAGTAAGGGAATCTTGCTCAAGTGCCTAGAGGCACATGATTTAGAGAAGGTCTTACATGATCTACATGACAGACCAGCCGAGGGCCACTTCGCGGGAAATACCACTGTGCACAAACATTAGGGGAATTTTGAGGTCTAAAATGGGCCTCCTACGACAAATGTACATCCAAAATCAACTTTATAAGAACCAATAGGATTCAAGATGATGATGTCAACCATGAGGGATGATTCACCATTTTTGGAGTAAAAAAGTAAAAAGATTAAACAATAATAAAATAATAAAACTACATTTTCAACTTGTATTTTCAACTTATCTCCATAAGGATTTACTCAAATTTCGAGCGGGAGTACTCGTTGGATGCAAAATTTAATTCCCACCCAAGGATTACCCATGTTGCATACTTTCAATGGACCCTGCTATAAGAAAAATGAGAAATACATGAAAAAACGTGATTGCCATCACATTTTTCATGTATTTCTCATTTTTCGTGTAGCAGAGTCCATCGAAAGTATGAAATGGGTATTCCTTGGATGAGGAATCAAATTCTGCATCCAATGAGTATTCTGCTCAAAATTTGAGTAAACCCATAAGGAGATAAGTTGAAAATACAAGTTGAAAAAATAGTTTTTTCTTTTTTTCTAAAATTTGATGATGTAATCTAATATTATTTTATTATTTCCACTATTATTTTATAATTTCCTTAGGAGGCCCATTTTAGACCTCAAAAATCCCCTAATGGTTATGCGAGATGGTTTCTATTGGCCCGCATTGTTCAAGGATGCACACGCTTATGCCCGAAAGTGCACGTTCTATCAACGATGCTCCAAAAGAACACGAAGGTTAGCAGCCCCGCTACATCATGTTGCAGTGACTGAACCGTTCCAACAATGGGACCTAGAAATCATTGGGAAAATTTTCCCACATTCGTCAAAACAACATCGCTACATCGTGACAGTGACTGCTTACTTCACGTGGTGGATAGAAGTAGTTCTACTGAAGCAAGTGAACGATCAAGAAGTCATCAACTTCCTCCAAGAGAACATCATCTCACACTTTGGCATTCCGATATCACTTGTGTTTGAAAATGCAACTTACTTTTCATCTTTAAAGCTTTATGATTTTCCATTGCAATATGGTATTGTTCCGAAACACTCATCTAACTACTACCTGCAAGGAAATGGTCTCGTAGAATCCACGAACAAAAACCTTATCCGCATAATCAAAAAGACCATTTACTTTGAGCAGCGTAACTGGCACTCCGCCTTGACAAATTCCCTATGGGTTGATCACGTTACACCCAAACCCTCTCTGAAAACTTCGCCATACTTCTTGGTTTATGGTAAAGAAGCCATCCTACTGCCAAACATCTACCTGTCTACACTTCAATTGTCTCAAGAATCCCAAGGCAAGCCTTGTCTACTAGTTCAACGTAGGATGGATACACTTCACAAGCTGCAGGAAGAAAGGATGAAGGCAAAAGAAAAGTTTACACTCCACCAGAACCGTATCAAGAGATGGTTTGACAAGAACTCTATAGGGAACTCTAACTTTGATGTTGGTGACTTAGTCTTGAAATGAGACAAACCCCATGAAGACAAAGGCAAGCATACGAAGTTCCAATCCTCGTGGATTGGTCCGTACACTTTCCATGAGAAACTTGGACCACACACATACCGTCTTCAATCACTTTACTGGAGGATTGACAACCTCCCTGTCAATGACCAAGATTTCAAACATTATTTTCAGTAAGTCGGGACTGTGTCCCGCGCCATGTACATAGTCTATTTACTTCTTGTTGTTTTTTTCGCTTTTCTTACTATTTTGTTTCATTTCGTTTTGTTTTCTTAGTATCATGCTATTTTTTTTTCTTTTTTATAATTATTAACCTCTACTGAGTTCTGGCTTTTGAATGAGTATGTGGCTAAGATCTAAAGAGTTTTGTGACACTACAGCACTTGGCTAGTCCTGCGTTCGTCTTCTCTGTGCTTGGTTGTAACCTTCGGCTGATGAAACCATGATGGAAAATACGAGTTTTCTGCCAGGGAAGCTTGGGTCCAACCATGAACCTGTGTCCACACTAGGAAACCTCATGCCTGTACTCAACCTTCTGTTATGTGTGTTCAAGCTCATCCAACTAGTAGAAACAGAGAAGGGGAAAAATCTAAACAAGCAAACCTATGTCAGAGGTCTTACATGATTCTCTGAAGGAACAACCTCTTCTACTCTCAATAAGTCGGGATCCCTCTTCTGCTCCAAAAATAAATAAGTGCCTATGCACATTTCTCTTAAAAAATATGAAGGAAAAAGAAGAGAAAGGCTTCCTATGCAGAGAGGTGAAGCATGAAACTCCACCGGGGTACTGACCATCCTCGCTGGTAGTGGAGCAATCCATGTATTCCTGCATAACTCTGCTGAGGTACTGTCCAGGCCTGCTGTCAGTGGAGAAACGCTAGAGATGAAAACTTATACTCTGAAAATTTTTAACTTGTGAGCCAAGCTACTGTTCCCTATTTTGAAACACTATGATCAAGATGATACTTGTTGTTGTGTTTCACTGATTTGATGAAAGGTGAACGATATCTATCCATGGGGTAAGTGGGGAAACCAAAGGAACCCGCACAAAGATTCAATACTCCCTGAGAGACAAAGGCCATGTGCTGTCAATGGACCAAAACAGAGAAGTTGGATTTCGACTAATGTGTCACCAAGTGTTGTAGCGGTTGCAACACCTCCAAAATTTTGGCCTACATCCAATTTCAAAGCCTTCCTTGGATTTTTACTTGATGTTTGCAAGCACTTGGGCTTATCCTGTGAGCCCATGTTGAGTCTTTGCACCCTCCTCACTTGATCGTTCATCAAACATATTTTTTCATGTTGGTCACAATGCCATGCTTGCAATCATGTTATGGCCATGCACAAAGTTCATCTTCGTGTGTACAAGTTGAATTCGTTATGAAAACATTTTTCGCACTCACACACGAAGTTGTATGCATTGTCGCGCGAGTGTCATCACGGTCGTTCAACGATCTATCACAAGTGTCACGCTTGTCGCTCACACCGTCAGTCAGTCACACTGAGTGTATGTTGTCTTGATGGTTCGAGGCATCTTGTCATCAAGTCATGTTGAGTGTGTGTTCGCAAGGTCATGCATGTACGAAGTCACTTGTTCACACACTTAGTATTTTTTCCGAAGCTATGTAGACCAGACCAACCCCAACAACCAACCCTTCGCTGAGCTGCACTGAGAAGTTTCAGCCCTTAGTGAACATGTATTGCTGCCCATAATTGCGTAGAGCTTGAGGTTGCCTCCTAAGCAGTCTGCACTATGCAATCCTGGAATCGACCAGATCGACTATCACCCAGAACAACCCAAAATTTTCTCAACAAGCCATCTCAATCTACACTGCCCGCAAGAAAATCAACCAAGCCTCCAGCTAGTCAACCGAAGATTTTGACTGGGCGGTGACCCCAGGCCTCACTCCAAAAAAATTGCATAGAAGCTGCCAATCATGTCTGCCTCTGCTAACTAAAGAAACTACATAGAAATGTCGGACATACACCCACTTCCTGTCACTACACTACCCTAAAAAATTGCGCAGTTTTTCTAGCCAGTCACCTTGTTAGCCGACCTACTGCTCATCCTGAAAACTACACAATTTTCATGAGTAGTCTCCCAGCATCCCAGCATCACGCTCAGCTTAGAAACTGCGCAAGGATGTCCAACAGGCCAGCCTCCCAGCTTTGCACAGTTTTTTCCAGTAGCCTCCCACAGCCCGCTTCCAACTCCTAAGAAAAATTGCACAGTTTTTGCTAGCAACCTCTTGCAGCCTGCTACCAGCTCCCTAGAGAAATTGCACGGTTTTCACTGCTAGTCTCCCTTTGCTACCTCCACTGTCTCCCTGAAAAAGTTGCGCAAATCTGCCCTCTAGCTGAGCCAGATCCTGCAGACAGTCACTATTGATCCGGATTGCCCATCTCAGCCTCCCAGTGACATCTGTGTAGTTTTCATGGACAGTGCCCAGAGCCCCCATTCCAGCTTGAAATCTACCTTGCATAGTTGCATAGCCTTGTCCTCTCTCTTGGTTACCTACATCCGAAAGAGAAATAAAATGCATCATGGTAGACTAGGAGATTTCTAGATTTGATGTCGTCTCTTCATGAGTGATTGCATATACAGGTACATGGATGAGACATGGCGCGATGACGAATGGGATGAGCAAGGAGCGCATGAAAGGAGACTTGTTCGTGAATGGACGAACACATGAAGCATGCAAAAGTAAAAGCGAAGGAGTGAAGTGCACATGCAACATCAAGTGGACACCAAGACCATCGAAGACTCTGCACACCTTGCCATGTGGAGGTGAAGCTATGATACACTAAGATCACATCCATCACTCAACTGCACTACAGCTCAACATGTACACCACCAACGGCATGAACATACCAGCTTTGTCGTGTCGAGTCATATCATCCGCATCACTACTATGGGCCACACTATTGTAATCAATATAATGTAACATGGAATTCCAAGAGACCCACATGTAAATTTGAAGAGTCATGTAAAGTTGAAGAGTCATGTAAGTCAAATAGTTAGGAGGGAAGTCAAACAGTCACAAGGGCCAGTTTTACCCTTGGCTATAAATACCCCTCATTTGTACAACAAAAGAATTTTCACCTTGGCTCCTCCCACATAGCCTTGAGAGTCTGTAGTCTTTTGTTTGAGGAGAAAGCAGTGGCTCCAACGCCCCACTATCGGGGTTAGTGGAGTAATGGTGTACCAATGTGTCTTGGAACTTTCACTTAATTCAGAAGCCTGATAATATGCCAACACATTTTCACACGTATTTTATTTGTTTGTAAGACTATTCTTTGGACACTTGTAATGCATGTTGCTTTAACCTATGTTAAAACAGTTGAACTATTTCAGTTGTTCTAATACATATGCTTATGAAAATCTGTTGTATAAGTTGTTAACATTGTCTCACTTATGTGGGATATCCCGCCGGACACTCGACAAAACATTTCTCATAAACTTGTTATAACAACCATCGCACTCGTGTTGACTACTCCGCTGGATGTTGTATGTGTTATCCATTCACTGTGTGTTTGTGACTGCCACATGCATGTGGACTACTCTGTCGAAATCTGCACATGTCCTGTTGTGTTGTGTTTCTTTGACAGAGGTGGGATTATTCCCTTTTTGACTTGAGACTCACTTCTACCCTCTCCCTCTGCGGTGAAAGAACCTTGACACAAGTAACACTAAGCACTCACCAAGCACGCGAACCTCATTGTTCGAAGACAAAGAAGACCAATCTCATGTGCTGACAAGCAAGAGCTAAGGCAAACATTTAAGATAATGGTAACCGGTCCATCATACTGGATGGGACTCCTACACCAAATGGTGTGAGGTCTAGTTGGTACTTCATATCGGGGAGATCCCATGAATGTTGGCGGGTCCAGCACCACCAAGAAATTCATATATATATATATCACATGCACTTCACTAGGGAGAAATACTATACCATGTGCATTCATATTGGGGGATATATATTGAGGAAAAAATGACATAATATATCGAGCATATAATAGGGGGTAAAGGGGTTTTATATTGGCAAATATAAAAAATGGAGCTCAATTTTTTTTTTTTTTGTAAGCTTGGTGGTACCTTTCCATTAATTTTCAAAAATAAAGAAGGTTACATCCATATGTCTAAGAGTTAGGTGGCCTCAACCTGCCCAGAGGGAAACCAAATCTGTTGGCCACCTAACTACAAAATATGCCATCCATAAGAAAAAAATGATAAGTCTAACCAGCCATGCTATGTAAACCTAAGAGTCTTTGTACTTTCTATTTTCTAGATAATTATAAACAAAATTGTTAATAAGCCTAAAACTTTGGGTCTGGAGCATTCAAAATGAAAAAACAAGGATGCACTGTTGCTACTCATCATCAGTTAAATCCACTGTAGCAGGGTCCTTCGTAGTGGAACCCGACAACTCCGTGTTGGGTATGCAAGGGATATGCTGCTATTTGACTCAGTCATCCACTTTGCTGCTGCAATTGAAAATGAATTTTTTGAAATTATTTGGTATAATCTGACTGACCTTGGGGAGCTACATGCATGTCAGGAGGAAACTGCTCTAGAGATTTCTCATGAATGCTCTTCATCATCCAAAATAGACAAACTAGCTATTGGTATTGGGTTACTCTTCCACGAGTGTGAACTAGATCCGGGATCACTGCTTGACACGCATCCATATCCAATTCAAAGTTCTCAGTGATCTATCTAATCTCAGCCTCCCACTCTGCAATCAATTGCTTGACCGTGTTGGAGTTGTTGGCATTTTAAGCTTGAGTCACTTCCTGTATTATGTTAGAGGTTGGCTTGCACCCACGACCCGCCCTAGAAACCCCACTAGAATAGCTAGGTTGGATTTTTGGTGATGAAGCGACCTTCCTCTATTTTCCCCGGCCTTAGCCTCCACTACAATTTTTCCTTGTACTAGTTGCCTAGGCCATGTTGTTACTACTGCCTGACAAAGATTGTGCATTTCCCAACTCCGGGTACCAACTAGAATATGGTCGCAGTTTGGGTACTTGACGCTGCCAAAGGTCGCGCCCACACTGTAGACCTACTAAGTCAAATTCAAATAAAACCAGCCAAGTAAGGAACCTATGCCACATTTTGCTACTAATTGGTTGCTAATACAGGATAAGGGTGACATTGTTTTCAATCGTCTTCCTCTTCCCATTGGAGAGCTTGAATGGACTGACCATGCCAACCATTTTTAGGGCCTTAACAATAAATCGACATCTTCCACAGTTTATTAACTTCACTAACTAAACATTACAACATGAATTGAAAGGGAGATTGAGCTAGCAACTACACTGAGCCCGCAGTCCATCAAACCCCTTCTAACACGACTCCACACAGAATGCTTGGGATATAGAAATCAAACCCCCATACATAGATATGAGATTAAAATGAACGACATAAATCCATACCCAACTCCGAAACCAGAATTGACCTTTATCTAAACAGAAATTCCCAACTCGAGAGATTCTATTCCATAGGACCAAACTAACCCAGAAACTGGCCATCATGCTTCTTCCACCTTTGCCCCTCTACCATCAGAGGGTGTAGCTAGAGATATTTGAACCACTGGCTTGACTGTGAGCTCTCCCCAAGATGAAATCACCTAGAACCAAACCCAATTCTTCACAGACCCAGCCCCCTTTCGGCTCTTTCATGCCCGTGTGTGGGGGACATCCTAATCTAGAACCCTTTACCACCCAAGCCATGCAAGCACCCATGTGAGACAAACATATGCCATACTCTACAGACATTGGGACGAGAAGGACAATGGACTCAGAGCCAACCAAGAACCTAGTGGGGCCATGCCTTTGGCACTTCCAGTACCCTTCACCCCATAGCCCAGACATATACATATCATCAATCAAGGGTCGAATAAACTACTCCATACTAAGAAAATTTTCTAAGTTAAGACCGAAAACATACCAGTGAACGCTGTCAAAACCTAAAGACGACGACGACCGCTAGCTTCCCAAAATCCCCCTCTCACACCAGATCCATAGGAGCTTGAGTTCACATACCACCTTACTCAACAAGTCGAACAGAATTCTTACCACTCCAAGTGTCCTTAAACCTACGTTGCCTTCAATATGGGGCATTAACTGCCACATGCGTACTGCCACCACTCCAAATGTTGTATGCATGTTGAGGGTGATCAGAACGATCTTTAGAATTCACATTAATTGTTGGGCCAGGACAAACCCACTAGGGCCGGCTTGCACCCGATCATGGAAAGAGCTCAAAGTTAATGAAAATATAAAGGGGTATAAAAAGTGTTAATGAAAAAATGGATACCTACAATATATAGTGAATGTAGGGGTTTTTTGAATTGGGAAGGTGTATTGGGTTGGTATTGGTAGGAGGTTAAATAATGTGATTATCTTGAGGTATTTTCCAATATGTAGGAAAATTAAGGGTATTGTTTTGTATGCCACAAACACACGTGATATTTCGTAGGTTCATTGAGTTAATACCCCATGATATATATATATATATATATATATATATATATGCCTAAGATAAAAGGATTTTAAAAAATGAAGAAATATAAAAAGGAGGATAAATAATAATAAAATATAGAATAACAAATGATACAGGGATAAAAATAAAAGTAATAAATGGATGAAAAGTAAAAAATATGAAGATAAAATAAAATAAATGATAAAGGTATAAAGCGAGTTTAAAAAAAGAGAGGGAATAATAGGAAAATATGTCAAAAAAATAAATTGGAAGAATGTAAATAGTGGAATATAGATTTAAGTAAATAAAAATATATACAACAAACAAATATGGTTGTGCATAGATTTAGCATTTTGATTTTTTGTTTTATCCTAAGCTAATAAGTCTCTCTAATTCTATAGCGCATAATTTCTAAAGAAATAGTTGTTCTATGATAAAATTAATTAAGATATAATTGTCCATGGGGTCTTGGATAGACGGTGATCGGGTGCTCTGTTAAGGCACTTCTTGATGTGAAGTCACCGGTTCAATTCCCCGCTCTGATCGCAGTGATATATTAGACATGATGAAGATGTACTCCTACCAAGCTTACAAAAATAAATAAAAAAATTAAGATATAATTAATGGATATACCTACACCATTAATGTCAATATAAACTTATTGTCCACCAATATTAACACGCTAAACTTGAAAATAATATTTTCTTTACAATTAGAATTAAATTATAAGTTAATGCAACCCAACATTTAAAATATCAAAAGGGTATATCATGATGTAAATAGTAAAGTATAAGCAATAGAGGTAAAATGTAAAAATAGTAAAGTATGAAGAATACAAATAGTAAAGATAAATAATAAAGTGTGAAGAATAAAAATAACAAGGTAAAATAAAAATAATTGATAACAAGTATCACACATAAAGCTAAAAGATGTAAACAAATAAATAAACAATATAGAATGAATGAGAAATAATAATAAAATAATGAGTAATAGATAATTTAAAGATGAAAGTAAAAATAATAAATGAGTGAAAAATAAGAAAAGAGTAAGATAAAAGAAAATAAAGAATAAAGTTATAAAATGAGTTAAAAATAAGTAGGAGGATAAAAGAGGCATTAAAACTAAATGGGGAAGAAGTGTTAGAGTATCTAACTCTGACTCATGTTAGGTGTGATCACATGCTTGAGGAGGAGTTTGTTTAGTCTTTAGGGACTTTATTAGATCTTGTTGGCTTGAGAGGTATTTGCTCAAATAGATGTTTCTCATAGATTAATGTGAGGTTGAGAGATTTGCTCAATTGATTGATTTTGTGATCAAGGTAGTTTATATATCTTGAGATAACATTCATGTATTTTTAATGTAACAATATTTGATGTGAATTAATATAGTGTGCTTATGCATTTCTAAATTGGTATCAAGAACATGGGAGGGCTCAAGGACATGGGGAGAATAGTGTATGTTGGTTTGTCCATTTGAACGTGTTATTGTGAGAGCATGGTAGTTATGTTTCTTAGGATCACTATAAGGGGGTTTCACTTAATGAGCCTGTTGGAAATAATACTGAGGGGGGGGGGGGTGGGGGTGAATCAGTATTATTAAATCAATATAATTTTTTCATTTCCATATTAAGATTCATATACGCTACTTCAGTTAAGGCAAACCGCGTGTATACGCAATTGTGTGTAATGCAACAAGCGTATATCCAGTAAACTTATGATTCAGTTAGTTGATCCTTAATGAGTGCATCAGAACATTATTAACCATATGAACAGTAAAAGGGAGCAGTAAAATAGAATAGATCATCACACACAAGAAGCACGCATGAACACCATGATGTAAGGTGGAAACCCAATGTGGGTGAAAACCACCTGCTACAAGTCGTCTCAATCTTCTTTTTAATAAGAAAATTCTTTTACAATGGTTCTGTACTGGTGTAGTCTTATACTAGTACGCAGGCTTCTACCTGCAGAAGGCTACAACCTTCTCTCATTCTCCAGACTTTCCTGGAAGGGAGCTACAACCCCCTTAGCTCTTGTACTAGCCGATCCATTTACTAGTACGTAGGTGCCAGCCTACTGAATTGCTCCAACCTTTACTCGTTTTCCAGCTGCTACTGGAAGGGAGCTATCACCCCCTTAGCTCTTGTCCTAGCTAATGTACTAGTACGTAGGTGCCGACCTACAGAAGGCTACAACCTTCTCTTTCTTCCTCTAGGTACCACGTTTCATACATTTTCAGACTGGATACTCTGAAGCACAACACCATAATCTGAAGGCCACGTTTCATCCAATTTTCATACTGGACCCATCAATATCATTGAAGCACACAATCAATCAACACTAGCATCATCAATCTCTGAATCACACAATACTGAATCACTGAAACCCTGTCAACAAAATGCAGTCACCAGAACACAGAGCAGACCCCTGAACTCTGGAACAATATTCAGAACCAACTGTATCATCAAAAATCATGCATCAAAGTGCATACGCTACTTGGAAGTGCCTCACCAGCGTGTATATGCAACTTCACCAAAGCGAACCAGCGTATATGTCATTAATTACTTACTTATAACTTCGCTGCACTTCCTAACTTCAAACATACTCAGATCATTACATATATAAGGATAATATGTATGTTAGCAACCAGATATAATTCATCAGATCTCATAAAGATAAGTCATTCTGATCCTGATCCATTATAGATCTCATCCATCAACACTGAAGCTAAACATAATCAATCAATCTGAATATGCAGAATACTGACACCAGTAAACAGTCATCAGAACTCATCAACAACCAGAAACACCTGTAACTTCAAACATCACAGCTCATATGGTATACGCTACTTAGATGTATCTAACTTGCGTATGTACGCACTTTTATCACATTCAACCAGCGTATACATCTGTAAATATTCATTCATGAGTTGCAGCTATTTCAAACTTAAGTTATACCCAAATCAGAACATTACATGCGTCAGTATACAGATCTAGAATAAATATGATCAAACCGTATGGAGATGATTCATTCCAAGCCATTAGATCCCGATCTATCCTTAGATCTTGTTCTCCATCAACCGTTAAGATTCCTCCTTAGCTTAGATCAAGCAATGCATCATGAACCCATAACCTGCATACTGGATCTCATACTTCATCAGATATTCAAGACTTTCTCAATGCTTTTGCCTAATGATCTTCTTCTCCTTTTATAGTCTTAGGCCTTACTCAATACCATGGTCTAAAACCATTGAGAACCAATACTAGGGACCCAATACCTGGGTTCAACACTTTGGATGCAATACCAAGGACCAAAACCATAGGTCTAAATACCACAGACCCAAAAATAAGCTTTGCCACATGTACGCGCTTTTCCATGCATGAAAGTGCGTGCATACGCATACGCAACTTTTTATCAGAAATCCCGCGTGTATACGCGCCTTTGTATATAGTGAACCTATGTGTATACCCTATAGCGACTTGGTATAACCTGTGTATAACCTGCATATGTATGTGACTTGGTATATAGTGAACCTGTGTATATACTCTTCTTTCTTCATTCTTTGTAGTCTGATCATCAACTCTTTGCTACTGACCTGCTGCACTATGATCTGTCATCTGTGTGAGTTGCCATCAAGGACAACACTTGTATCATAATGCCAACAATCTCCCCCTTTGGACTTGATGGCAAAGCTAACTTGTCGTACTGAGAACTGTCATCTGATTCCTTTGAGCTGTCCTGCATCCCATGTATTCTGTCACATCTGATATCTCTTCTGTAGATTCATCTAGTTATATATAAGTGAGTTTTTCTTCTACGATTGGGTTTCCATCAAGTACAAAACATGCATCATAATGCCAACAGAACCTCTCACATATCATGTGCATTCATGTCATACTAAGCAATACTCTTAATTTGACTACATATTGGAAAATACCTCTAAAATTCACATTATTTAACCCTCTACCAATACGAACCCAATACACATACCCAATTTAAAAAACCCTTACTTTCACTAGATATTGTAGGTGTCCATTTTTTCATTAACATTTTTTATACCCATTTATATTTTTTCATTAACTTTGAGCTCCATTCTCTATACCTACCAATATAAAAACCCTTTACCTCCTATTATATGCTAAATATATTATGTCATTTTTCCCCAATATATATCCCCCAATATGAATGCAGGTGATATGGTATTTCTCCCCCAATGAATCCCTCGTGGACTCCTGTAACTAAAACAAATGCATTGAAGGAATCCTATGATATTATTGAGGGTGTATCACTGCTACGAAATTTTCTTTTGAAGACATGAGAGAGAGCCATTAAAAGAAGCATTAATTGGGAAGACCTATTGGAGTTGTTGGATAATGATATAAGAGAACTCATGCTCCTCTACAAACACCTCATACATGCCACCTGTGATAAAGATGTGTTAGGCCTATGTTTTGTTTGGTTTTATACCACTTTTTGCTCTAAAATCACACATGCTTTCGTTTAGTTACTATCGTCGTTTTGTGCATTATAAAGTAAATATTTACTATTTGGAACTTTTCCCTTGTTTTAAATAGATTTAACATTAAAATCATAATTAATGATAGTTTGTGTGTTTGCAGGTCTAAAACTTGGAGGAATTGCCTTTATATACGTGATTACCAAGCGCATGATGGGTGGCCTTGATCCTACACTCTTGAGGATTCTTGCACTAAGAAAATATTGTACATGTTGTCTTCATCACTTTTCCTATCTTTGGCATGTCAATGTTCTCAGGGAAACATATGGAGTTACGAAAAAATAATTGTTCAACCAACTTCTATATGCAACAAATTTCTAGCCTATTCTTGAACTAATGAAATGTTGTGCCTGCGCTGATTTGGGGGTTTGACATCTCGATGCAATTATGAAGAAAACTGATGGATTTTATCCAAAATGATGTTTTGACAACTCCAAATGAGTTAGAATGTACCCATGTTTCACGTTTGATTTTCTAGAAGAAAATTTCTAAATCAACCCCAAAATTCGTAGAGTTTTCGAACTGCCAACTTCCTCCTCGATTTATGTGTAGATGAAGACAAATCTCAAAATTATGGGACATGGGGTTTTCTCCTAGTAGAGGAAATTAATTAAGATGCCAACGGTTTTTTAAAATTCACCATGTTTAGGGAGATTCAAAGGGTTCTTTGAAGCATATTTGTAAAAAATGCATTTTTTCCAAAATTCTAGGATCTTGCCTAGATTTGGAGAAAATGGGAAAAATTTAGTTTCTCATGCACCAAATTTCGATTTCTTTGTTAGAATATGGCTATGTTGTACCTCTATAGATAATTATAGGTTAAGGAATTATGCCAGAGCATCTAAAATGTTTTTTTTGTTTTGGATTTTGGATGACCAATGCTCTAATCTGTTAAACAGGTGCAATTTCGTAATTACTTCAGATATATTAGAAGGGTTGACTCTTCACCTTTAACATAATTTTGATTTGAAGAGATGTGTAAGGTTGAGATTTAGAAAAATTATGATTCATTAAATCTGCAAATCGAGTATTTAGCTAGTCATCCACAAAGGATGCGTGTAAAATCCTTTTACACCCAAACAAAATATATTTAAAGTTTAAAGGGAAGTGAAAATTAAAAGATGTAGAGGATTTAATTTAAACAGAAAGCTCAATTAACTAATCTCTATAATTGATTATAACTTCATGAGGGCTTTTAGATAGATTGAGATTCAATCTTATCTTACCTAGAATGCCCATTATTTTCAAACATATCCAGATTTAGACAAAATGGAAATATAAATAACATATAAGTACTCACAGGAGCACAAGTTGTTTCAAAATGAATCCAGAATCCTTCTATTACTTTCAGAAAATAACTTCAGAGGATTACAAGTCTTCTCAAGAGTTAATCACAACGATTCAACCCTTTATAGTTTGATCTACAAAGTATTTATACAAATTTCCTAAAAATATCTTGATTTAAATATCAAGATTTATTTACAAATATCTCAAAACTGTTTTACAAAAATATAACTACAGAATAGGAAAATAAAGCTGCTTGGGCATCTCGACACTGAATTCGAGGCTTCTAGTGATGACTGGGCTGAAAAGGTTGTTGTTCTATTACTCTTGATATTTATATGTCCTTTTGTTCCTAAAAACTTGTATCTTGCTGTTGAAAACCTATTGTCTACTGTTGGAAATCTATTGTCTGTTCAATTAATGAGTTGTCATATCTTTTCCCATCTTTCTTCATCTGGAATGGAATATTTGGTTAACTTTCTGTATGTTTCATCCACTTTAGTGTATTTCTAAAAAGTGGGTTTGACTACGAACAAATGTTTGATTTCATGTTTAATCAATAAATCAAAACTCAAACCTTCAATAAAGCCTTTTCCTGTAATAGTCCTCTTAATCTTAGCAAATCTGGATTTGTCTATAGCTATAGCATGCAGCCTGCGCTGGTATTCTTCGAGGGGAACCAGACTGTCTGTCATTCCTCTTAAACCTAGAAGTCCTTTTTGACGTAGTATATTAAACGTTTTGTGGAACTTCTGAATACTAGCTTCTATATTATGGCATTTATTTTCTATTTGCAGCATTACATTCGTTTTAGTAAGAATCATTCTTACTTCCAAAATAGTTTCAATTCTTTCCTCAATTTCATATTCTTCCAGCTCTTCCCTTTTTTTTTGAATTTAGAATTCTAATCAATGCTTTTTCCTCTCTTGGGTTTTGACCGAGGTCTTTCTTTACTTCTGCAATTACTTCCTTTGATTTTTCCAATAGCTCCTCCTGCTCAAAAATAATTTCAATGGAAGGCCACAAATTAGTCATAGACTCATTGATATCCAGCCATATGTTTTCTTTGGCCTGTGCAATGGATTGAGCAATAGAAAACTCATTTTCTAGAGTCTCTATTCTCTGAGTTAATCTATGAGTTTTTAGCTAAGTTAGTTGTTGAGTCTATGGACTGTGTTTCCACTACTATAGTTGCTGCGATAGAAGTCCTTGTAGTAGGAGTTGTTGAAATACCTGCAATAGAAGTTGTTGCTATAGGAATAGTTGTTGCCATATATGCTTATTGTTATTTTTCCTTTAATAAACTTCTAGTTCAATATCCATCCTTCGTATCTTTAAATTTTGTTCAACAATAATTTTGAACATGCTTTCTTTTTATTTTTCTAACTCACCAACTTCTTTGGTCTCTGGATCTTCAGTAGTAGGGAGTTTTAGCTGTTTCCCCAATTCTTGAATATCATCATTTTTCCTCTTAATCATTTCCTTAGCAGCTTTGACATTACTGGGATCATATCCCAATTTGATTATCATATCTTCTAAGGATTTTATCTTTCTATATTTGCCTAGTGATGATATCTTTTCTAGCTTTAGCTGGGACTGAATGTTCTTCAATGAAACCCGCAACTTAGATGTTGCCATTGTTGAACTAGTCAAGGTTGAGTAAATCATTTCTCCAGCTTGCTTGTGTAGATCAATCTAGTCAATAGGATGAATCTGTTTGGTGTCAAAAGCAAAAACAGATTGTTTGTAATTTTCTACAGTTTTTGTGAAAAGGAACTTTAGGCTCTAGAAGGGCCATATGAAACTTTCCTTTTTTAGGTATCTAATGTTGAGAGAAGCATGTGCTGGGGAGCTAAAGTTTGCTTCCAGAATTATGAATAAATGGTGGCCTTCAGTGCCTCATTTTTCTTCTTAATTCCCCGTATCTAGCAAATATACTTGGTTCTTTAGTAGTATCATCTAGCTCTCTTGTTTGGACTGATTCTGAAGGGTCTTGAATGACTAAAGATACAAGAGAGCTTGAGAAAATTTCTTCAATCCTTCGAAATGTCTTAGCATAAGGACTTGTTAAAACTAATGTGGTATGTTCTTGTGAGCTCTCTTCCTGAAATGGCTCTTCGAGACCGTTCTTTTTCTTCTTCTTGCAATGAAGTCCATCTGCTGAATTTCTAAAACTAGAGGGGAAATACTTTCCCTTGTCCTCTTGGCATGTTTTTCCTATGGCACTGGATTTTGTGAAGTTGTAGAAATGAAACCCTGCTCTTCTGCTTCCTGCAATGTATTTTCCTACCACTCCTCCTGGTTCATGTACGGTTCGATCTTTGGTCTAGGAGTGTGTGCATAAGGAGTAGTTTTATGTTCCACCCTTAGCTTAGAAATAATCCCCAAGGGATCATAAGACCAGGTAAAACTTAATTTGAATTTCATTTGTTTCAAAAGGAGATCTTCTTCTTTTGCATATGCTTTATATTACAAATAAAGGGTCCAATATGAGCCTTTAACTTAAACTGAGACTTCTTTTTAGCTAACACAAAGTGTAGCTCATCCATATTCATCGTCTGCCTTATATACTATAATGAAAAATCCTAATTGGCACAAACCTAGGCAGTTTATATGGAGGAAGCTCACATCCACATACTCGAATCTCTGTGTAGTTTTGATACAAGTACCAATCTCCAGTCTTTGTTTTCTCGCTGAGGTGTAGAATTCTCTTTATTTCAGGGGAAATCCTAGGATAAACATCACTATTGAGCAAGCATGAAACCATATATAAAAACTGATTAGTGTAATTATTGAAGGAAAATTCATTGGTATTCTTCCTTACCAAGGAAGTCCAATGAATTACAAATTGAGAATTACCCTGATCATCTAATTTATGTAATTGAAATTTGAATTCATCTGCTTGATGAAATAAGAACAGGTTTACAAGAACTGACTGATATTTGAAATATCCTTCTATTGAAAACTTCAAGAACTAATAATGTATTGCTTCAGGAAAAAATTCACTCTAATTGAAGATCATCGATGGTTTTTCACCGATTGAAAACACTCACAAAAATCCTAAAATAATCTCATCAACCCATTGATCAGTTGGACAACCTAATAGACAAGAAACTACTGAGACAACCTGTCTAGTCATTCTGGGAACATTGAAGAGTGGTATGGAGAATTTGTTCTTAGTAATTCTGCATTTTCAGGTAAGAAGATCTCAATGATCTTAGCTCTTTGAGGGAATGTGAGATTTTTATAGATTTCCATAAGGGAATCTACAGAAAAAGGGTGCAGAGGGGCTGAAGGTTTCACTTGAAGCATTGGACATATAGACTCAGGGGATATTGTGAACAAAACATCATTGTTTTGAGCAATAAGAGCTCTTTGAATTGGAATATATCTGAAATGGCACCAGGCTACAAACTCTAGAAATAAATGAGTTTGGAGAATGGTGAATTGAGGCAGGAAGGAGTCCCACATGCTCAATTCATCGTTGGCATCAAGGAATTTCTATTTTGCCCAATTGAGAAGTTCATATAGGTCAAACTCACATTGGGTTTCAGAGATTTTATATTCCTGGTCGACTAGGGGTAATCTATCTAAGTCTATGTCAGGGGTCATCATCGGATTTTTCTCTACCATTTTAGATTTTCCTTTGGAAGATATTTTGGAAATATACTTTAGTAAGGGGTGATGTTTACTAGGTGATTAGTGAATTTTTGTAGTGATGATAGATGGGCTTTCGATGTTGGTTTGGTTATACTAGACCTGCGCATGCAGCTTGTAAATGGAATGCGTAAAAGATACAAAGGTAAAATGTGTGTTTTATTTATGGAATGGTAAGTTTAACCATTTGCAAGGATATTTGTTAACAAGAGTAGGGCATTTATTATGGGAAGGTAACGGTCGAGGAGATGGAACAAATAGATACCAGTTATTTATTGAAGAACAGGAGGTGGACAGATGGGGAAGGTGGAGTGGCTTTATTATTTTGGTAGGAGTGGGAACGGTTATCTGGTGATTTTCGGGGGGGGTGGTGCGAATGGTAAGTGGTTTATGGAGGGGGGGTCTAAAATATTTGAGGGGCAGACACGTTGCATTGAGAGTTTATTCGAAACAACTTTTCGGACCCCGCCTTGGTTAAACATCGGAGACACGGAAGGGGTGGGTGAGGGGGATGGGGTTGAAGTGCTTCTCCAATCGTTGATCTAGGTGGGGAGCATCTCATTGGTCGAGATAAGCACCTTTATTACATAAAGCGACAAAACGTCAAGTCGTCTTTACCAAGATTATTATTAGTCATTTAATTATGTTTAAACAAATTAAGCCACTAATTAAGATGATGTGCGACATTTGAACTAGGGAACTTTTTTTAATATATCTTGGGATTTATTCATTATTTTTTCTGTTTTTTTATTTCTCTATTTTTATTTTTTATATCCCTTTTCATTTTTTTCTATTTTATCTTTTTCGTTTATATATCTTATATATTTTATTTTTCTTTCCTTTTTCAACAAATAGACATAAAATTCGGAATAAGTTACAACATCGGCTCCATCTGGGGACTGCTTCTCCCCGTGGGATGTAGAGAAGATGCAGATCCATGTGCCTTCTCCTCGAGCTATGGAGTCTTTGCTATGAAAATCACACTTGACAACAAAAATTTAAATGAAACTGGTAATGTACAATGGACTATGACCGTAGTAACTTCAATACTGAATATAGTGTTTAAGATATTGTCCATTGACAGGCAATGAAGAATATCTTCCTTCCAGATTATGTAAGACAAAAGTATTATTTCCCTTGATTTGTAGAATGCTGAATGGTCCTAAGTAGATATTATCAAATTTACCATGTTTTCCTCTTTCATCTCTTTTGGCATCCCATTTTAAGACTAAATATCCTTGCCTAAAGTCTCTTTCTCTAGCCTTCCTGTCAATAAAACTTTTCTTCTTATTTTGGTATTGGTGAAGTGTGTACTGAACTTCATCTCTGCCTTGATTTAAGTCAATGATCTGATTAATTCTTCTTGAAAAATCATCAGGTTCTTCATACAATTCTTATAAAAATTTCATAACTGGAAAAGTTAGTTGTGTAGGAAAAATGGCCTCAGTGCCATTGACAAGTTGAAAAGGGGATTTACGAGTTGATCTCTTAGGTGAAACTTTGTTAGCCCAAAATGCATACTTGAGATGCATATCCTAATTCCTCTTATGATATGAGAGTATCTTCTTGATAACCTTGACCAAACTCTTATTTGATGGTTTTTCCAATCCATTTCCTTGAGGGTAATATGGGGTAGAATGATGCAATAAAATTTGATACTTTTGGCAAAATTCCATCATTTTAACACTACTTAATGCCCGTGCATTATTAGTGACTATTTGTTGTGGACAACCAAATTTGGAAATATATTTTCTTCAATGAATTTTATGACAACAATGTATGTTGTGTTCTTGACATGGATGCCTTCTACCAACTTTGTGAAGTAGTCTGTAGCAGTTAGGATCCATCTGTGCTAATTACTGAATGTTGAAATTATCTCTCCTATGAAATCTAGTCCCCACTATAAAAAGGGTGCTTGAATCAACACTAGAACAAGTGGAAGTGCTACTAACCTTTTCTTCCCATCAAATATTTGACATGGAATACAACTTCTGACTTTTGCTCCAACTTGTGAAAACGACTTCGGCCAATAAAAATATTCTTTGAAAATTTTGTATGTTGTTGCTCTCCAAGCATAATGTACTCCACATATACCTTCATGAAATTGTTCTATAACACCTTCTATTTCATTTTCAGTTAGACATAAAAGAAGGATATTCAATGGATCTTTCCAATACATGTTAACATTGATGATACAATATTTCATAGCCTTTAATATGAGGGTTCTGCATTGATTTTTTGTGAATCTAAGAGGATACTCAAAATCATGAAGAAAATGTATAATATCAGCATACCATTTAGATAATAAGAACTTTTCATCAATATGAAGTGGAAGAGGAGTTGAATCTGTAGTAGTGGAAGGTTCTTGTGCATTCTTCTCTCCTAAAACCTAAGAAGGTTCTTGTGTATTCTTCTCTCCTCATACTTGCATGATAGTATTGATTCCTAGAACTTTAGAATTTGATTTAGCCAAGAGTTTGGCTAAACCTTGTCCTTTCACCAACTTAGTAGATTGGATATCTAAATCAAATTATAGTATTTTTGCAATCCATCTTCCTCTCCTACCATCTGTACCAAGTTGTGTCGAGACAGTCTTGACAGCATCATTTGGGACATAGGCAGTAATAGGGCAATGAAGGACATAAGTTCTAAAGGCTTTTAAGGCTTGTACGAGAGCATAAGCTTGTTTTTCATTGATATCATATTTCAACTCAGCATCTCTCTTAAATTTGTTGAAAAACCCAATAGGATGATCATCTTCATTATCATTCTTTTGCAATAAGACAAAAACTAATGTAGTATCAGAGGCAAAAGAGAAAATTCTAAAAGGCCTTGAATAATCAGGATTGGCTAGTACTGGGGCTTCAAAAATAGCCTTCTTGATTTGTGTAAAAGTATAGCTTACCTGCACTGTCCATTTGACTTCACAATTCTTCTTTAGCATATCAATAATATCCTTGACTATCTCAGCATAATTTGGTATAAATCTTCTTAGAAAGTTAATCTTTCCTAGAAAAGTTTAAATTTATTTTTTATTTAAAAAATAAACTAATTATCTCAATGGCCGAGACTCGTTTTGGATCAGTCACTAATCCTTCTTTTGAAATAATGTTTCCCAGCAGCTTTCCTTCTTTTATAGAAAACAAATATTTCTTTGGATTGAGTGAAATTCCATATTTCCTGCATCTATCAAAAACCTTTTTCAATTTCTTTATCAAAATTTGAAAATACAATTAGATCATTCAGATAAATAACAACAAACTTGTTAACTTTACCAACAAAATCTAAGTTCATTGCTCCTTGAAAGGTAGCTCCTGCTTTGGTTAAGCCAAACGACATTCTAGCATACATAAATGTACCCCAAGGAGTTGTGAATGTTGTTTTTTCCCTATCTTCTGGAATTACTAATACCTTATTGTATCCAGAAAATCCATCCAACATTGAAATTCTATTGGAGCCTATAACTTTTTGGAGCAATTGATCCATCTTGGGCAATGTATAATTTTCCTTTAAAGATAGTTTGTTTAAGTTTCTAAAGTCTACATATAGTATTATTTCACCATTTTTCTCTCTGACAAGAACTAGATTTGCTAACCAATCAGAGTATCTTAGAGGAACAACAATTTTTGCATCCAAAAATCTTTTAAGTTATTTTTCAATAGGTGGAAGCAAAACTCGATTTATTCTTTTCAATTTTTATTTGAAAGGTTTAGCTTCTAGTTTGAGAGGAATTTTATGTTCAATACGAGTTGTGTCATAGGTTTTAAGCTCATCAAATGACCAAGAAAAGACATCTTTATAATGCTTGAGAAGATTAACATATTTGTCTTTTGTCTCTTTAGGTAATGATTCTGAAATTTTTACATTTATGATTTCTTCATTGCTTCCAATATTACAATCTTCAACATCCCCTTGCTATGAACAATGTAAACTTTGAAACGAGAACTGATACTATTACCCGTTTCATAGAGATAGCAAAAAATTGACCTGATTTTGAAAAGGGGTGATGTAGAACACATGTTTTTTTTAGAGCATAGTTTTTGGCACTTTAATTTTTTTTTTATGTACATTACGTTTTAGAATGGTAGTGATTTTCATGCTGATTTAAAAAAGTGGTAATTCTGCATCAGACCCTTTTTTTAAAAGACCTATTTTTTGACTTTAAATTTTCTAATGTAGAAATGTAAATAATTATTTTGTAAATTTAATAATTTTTTAAGTGGTCGTTTTCTTCATATTTTCTTGTTTTTTATTTTAATTTTAATTTTTTTGTAGTGAGGTTTTCATTGTTTTGCATTTTTAAATTAGAAGGTCGATATTTTGAATTTTCGATATTCTACATATTTATACATCCTTAATTAATTTTTCAATCCACATGAAATAATTGTTTCTAAAAAAAATATTTTTTAACAATGGACATAAAAATAACCATTTTTAACATAAATATAACTAAAAAACTACATGTTTTGGTAATTCTTTTCTAGAATTGACATGTCAAAATCACAATTTTTATACGAAAATTTTAACTAAAAATGGTTAAATAATAGTTTTTTTATGAATTTCATGTCAAAAAAATAATAATAATCGTTTTTTTTTTCAAAAGATAATGATTAACTTAAAAATTAATGCGAAAATCACATATTACAAATATTGAACGCATAACAACCTTAATTGAGTGTTTATTCTTCTCATAAAATGTCAAAGTCAAAACATTGCAAAGCTTGATTTCCAAGCATAACTTAAATTTAATCAACAATGTCACGTAATCCAAACTCTTCGTCCTCTAGAGTTTCATCATTGTCTTCTTTCACAATATTTTCTACTTCCTTTTGCTCATATTCCTCTTCTAATGGATCTTTGATGTCTACGAATCTCCCAATATATGTCTTTCCAAACATTCCATGTAATGGTGGTTGGGGTTCCTTTACCTTTTTTGCCACACGCGATTCACTAAAGTCCCCTTTCTTCAACCCAATTTCTTTCATTGCATCTGGAAGAAATTGAAGAGCATTAATTCTTTGCTGAATGAAATTGCACTGTATTGGATCTTTTTCAATTGCAATGCAATTTCTTCCTTTTTGAAGGCAACATGCTAGTGTTGTTCCTAATTATCAAGCACAAAAGAAATAATGAACTAAATTAGTACAATGACATATTAATTAAAAAATAACATATTGAAATTCAATTCCATATAATAAAACTTACCTGAGCCAGAAAATAAATCCAGAACCCAATCTCCTTCATTTGAACATATGTCTATAAGATAGTTAACCAATAATTGTGGTTTTCTAATAAATGTTAACTATCTCTCATTTTGCTTCTTTGTCTTCATATATTAGTTTTCTCACAACAGCATCATAAGTTAGTGTTTGGCTATGACTCTTTTTGTCTACCCGATTAAAAATCATAGACATATGGCTATCATCTTTTGCTCAGCTATCAATATGAATGAACTCACAATCATTTATAAATTGTTGATCTTGATGGTTAAGAAGATTTGACTTTTGCTTGTAACATGAAATAGTAAAAGTTCAATTAACTTGTACATAAATGAATTTTTCAACATTAATCAAATATACATTTTAAACGTCTTACCATGTAAGCTGCATCCTTGAATTTGTTTTCCCCTTATAGCTTGACAATATCATTACCAATTGTGTGTCTGAATGAAATGTCACAAATCTCCATAATGGTGATGACGTGACTTCTACAAATCCCGCAACCACTTTACTAAGAGCTTGATAAGTATAAGGGTCACTATCATAGTCAATGTTTGGAATATTGAAACCATGGGGAATATCTATAATAACTAGGGCATAATCCCTTTTAGGTATGAGTTTAGCAATGTCTTCATAGTCGCCTTGTATTACTTGATATTGAATAGCGTCTAGCCCATTCCAAATGAAATGATTAAGAGTTGGAACAAGTTCAACATTCTTAATACGTTGCTTCCTCAGTCTTTCGATCTTTATTTTTTCAATAAAGGTTTTGAAACTATCTGGTGCTCCATTATCATCCTTCCTCATCTTTTATAAAATAAACAAATATATGTGTAAGTTATAAAGTAAAAATAGTACACAGATGAATAAAAATGAATGTATAAATCAAGATACCTTTTTAAATGCAAGATAAAAAGCTTTTAATGTTGATGTAGAACTTGAATCTGGATAGTTGCTTACAACATCATCCCAACTATCTTCATTCAACAATCTAACCATTTATTCTTGAATTTTCATGTTAACTTTGTGACTGCATAGATAAAGTAACAAAAAGTTAATATAATTATATGTATAACAAATACTACAAAGAACAACATGTTTTATTTAAAAGATAATTATAATCTAGAAATAAATAAAAATAATTCAACAAACTTACTTTTGAAATTCTTTAGACATTTCCTCCAATGATAATTCCCCCGACCTCACACGAGATAATATTGTTTTGACAATTTTTTCATCTTTCACTCCTTGCATCACTCTCCAAGGTGTGATAGTCATATCGTCTGGAAGCTGCTTCATTTCAGGAGCTGATTTACTGTTGCTACATATCAATGGCTTAGACTTTTTGACCCTCTAGTTTTTAATGCCAATGTCTTCCCAGATGCTAAAACTCTCATCAATCAACTTCCAAACATCTCCAGTTCTAAATGCCAATTGGAAAATGTTATCAGCACCTCTGAATAAATCACTAATTTTGTTGCCTTTTCCACCTTTTGAATTGGTTTTCTCTTCAATTTGATAGTCTATTTCCATACAACATTCCTTTCGGAAATCTGCAGTAACATTTATCCTATCCCCACCACATTTTTCTTGAAATTCACTATGAATAAATCTAACCCTTTGGATGAAAGTCATAGACATCCTATATTCATTATCTGAATTATGATCCCATGCCACTAACTTTGTTTCTGTATCTAATAAACTAGCATAAATGATACATTTCATTGTTTCAAAACGTGGGTTATTAGGATATTCCTCCATCAATTGTATTTGAGCTTTTACAGAATGGTTCCCCCCAAGAACATAATAATTGTATTCAAAACATTTTGACTTATCAAATGCTTCTTTGTTGGGAACTTGAAGTGGATCAACAAGAAGCACATAACTAACCACATGAGCATATGGATTGTACCTCATCAATGTCTTCAAGTTGTGAACATGCAGATGATGTGGCTTTCTGACTTGATATTGACATTGTCCTTCACTTGCCTTATAGGTTTGTCTGACATTAAGCTAAAATGTATGACCACCATCAATTAAGTTTCTCTTTGTCAAATTCTGTCAAATGGCATTTTATTTTGTTCTAATAATGCCATCCTCTAAATCAGCTCCTGGTGTAATGATTCCTCTGCTTTCTTTTGAAGTTTCACTAGGTTCTTGACTGTTGGTAATGACGACTTCAAAATCTTCAACTTTACTTTTCTTCGTCATAACATTCTCAACAGATTTATTCTTGGGCATTGTTACTTTAGGCCTTTTACGACTCTTCTCAGTTCCAATGTCATCTTCAGTAATGGTAACATATGCTTCATTGTCAGTTTCAACTTCATCGTCCTCAAAGTAACTTGTCTACCCTTGCTAGATTTATCCACCAGAGGCCTTTTTTTCTAATTCTTTGAATGTAGTTTTGTAACATCATCAATTACTACATTTTGCTTGTTTTCCATATCTTCTTCTGACACTGAGTAAAAACTACTGACAACTTTCATGATATCATGCTCTATGGAATAAATGCCTCCCAACCTAATTGAACAACTTTGAACAAAATTCTGCCAAACAAAATATCATATGTCAATAAAAACAAAGTTAAAAAATATAGCGAGACTCTTTCAAGAACGCAAAATACAAATATAAATAACAATACTTACGATGTTTTGTTTCATCTCATTTACGATTTGTTTACACAACTTTGTAGATACCTCTCTCATGTCATACAATGAATATGATAGTTGGTATTTAATCCTTGCATGTGACTTGGGAACTTTTGTAAGTATGTAAACAACTTCAGTGTCTGGTACCAAACACATATCTATGACTCTTCCCATCACCTCATAAATTCCATTATCATTCGGTATATAAATATATAGATATATATTCACATTTTGGCTTTCTCTTTCTTTCACATACCAGATTCTTGATGGAAATTTCACCTCTTTTGAATTATTCCAGTCTAAAATCATCTTCTTATCATTTGAGGCACTTGAAAGATTTGTAGCCATGAGCTCAGGTGGAGTTCATTCACCAATGTTTTTTGAAGATGCACCTTTAAGAATTTTTGATCCAGAAAGATTCACAGAAATTTTCTTTGATGCCATTTTCCTAGAAAATAGAAACACATAAATCAGTAAATAACAAAAACATATTAACTTAAATTAACAACGAAAATATATCATAAATTTTTTATTTGTATAATCAGAATCGCCCAGCCACCCCTGACGAGCCAGCGGGCGGGTCGGCGCCGGGCGGGAGGGCCAATGAGGGACGGCGGGGCGGGGTGGGCAGCGGGGCGGGTGAGGGCAGGTGGGGTCGACGGGGATGGGCGGGCGGTTGAGGGAGGGCGGGCTGGGTGGGTGAGGGCGAGAGGGCAAGTGAGGGCAGGCGGCGTCGATAGGGATGGGCGGGCGGTTGAGGGGGGGAGGGTCGGGTGGGTGAGGACGAGAGAGCGGGCCGGGCGGGTGAGGGCGAGAGGGCGGGCTGGGCCGGTGTGGGCAGTCAGGGTGTGCGGGTGTGGGTGGGAAAGCGCGCGAGGGTGGGCAGTGAGCGGGGGGGTGGCGGGCGGGCGGTTGGGGTGGGGGGGGATGGGGGGCGAGGGCGGGCATGCGAGAGGGCAAGCGTGTGGGGGGGCGGGTGCGTGTGGGTGGGTGAGGGTGGGCAGGGTGGGTGGGGGTGGGGGGATGGGGGGTGGGGGCCAGGGGGCAGGCAGGATGGGCAGGGTGGCTGTGGGCAGGCGGGGCGTGTCGGGTGAGGGTGGACGAGCTAGGCGGGCTAGGCGAGGGTGGGTGGGCGGGCGAGCCGGGCCAGGCGAGGGTGGGTGGGCGGGCGAGCCGGGCTAGGCGAGGGTGGGTGGGCGGGCGAGGACAGGTGGGTGAGGGCGGGGCAGGGGCGGGGCAGGTGGGACGGGCCGGGTGAGGGTGGGCGGGCGGGCGAGGGCAGGCGGGTGGGCGAGGGCGGGGTGGGTTAGGTGGGCGAGGGCGAGGGGGGGTGGGTGGGTGGGGCGGGGCGGGTGAGAGCGCGCAAGTGTGGGCGGGTGGGCGAGGGCGAGGAGGGGGGGGGGGGCAGGCGGGAGAGGGCGGGTGATAGTGGGGCGGGTGGGGTGAGCAATGGCGGGTGGGTGGGCGGGCTGGTCGGGCTGGGCGGGATGGGCCGCGCGGGCACGGGAGGGCTGGAGGGCAAGGGCGGGCATGGGCGGGCAGGCGAGTGCGGAGCAGGTCGGGCGGGCGAGGGTGGGTGAACGGGGCAGGCAAGGGCGCGCGGGGAGGGCGGGTGTGGGCGGGCGGGAAGGGAGAGGCCGGGCGGGCGGGGAGGGCGGGTGTGGGTGGGCGGGGAGGGCGAGGCTGGGCGGGGAGGGCACGGTGGGTGGGCGCAGTGGGGGAGGCTGGGCGCGTGGGGAGGGTAGAGTGGGTGGGCGAGCGGGGAGGGGGAGACTGGGTGGGCGGGTGGGGATGGGGAGGCAGGACGGGCTGGGTGGGTGGGCGGGGAGGGGGAGGCAGGACGGGCTGGGTGAGTGGGCGGGGAGGGGGAGGCAGGGCAGGGTGGGTGGGTCGGGTGGGGGAGGCCGGGGTGGGTGAGCGGTCAAGGAGGGGGAGGCTAGGCAGGTGAGGAGGGCGGGGTGGGTGGGTGGGCGGGGAAGGGGAGGTGGGACGGGCTAGTGGGAATCGCTCAACCCCTACGGCTAGGCGGCCGGGCCGCCAGGCTGGCGCGGGGGTGGGCGCCGCAGCCCCACCCTGCGCCACCCCGGCGGCCCGCACAGTGGCTGGGGGATTCCCGGCAGCCCGCCCACCTACCCGTGTTGTGGTTGGGCGATTCCCATAATCGCCCAACACCCTAGGCCAGGCGGGCGGGCCGACGGGGTGGCGCAGGGTGGGGTTGCGGCACCCACCCCTGTGCCGCCCTGGCAGCCCGCATGCCCGGCCGCAGGTGTTAGGACCTGCGGTTCCGCCCGAATTGCGACCGCGTTCAACAACGAGCGAGTAGTTGGAGAAATGCGAAGAACAACTCTATGACAGATGTGCGATGGAGACATGTACATATGCGAGCACAAGAAGGTTGAGCGATGGTTTTATATGCGTGGGAGCATGGTTGATTACCCACAGGGCCGACCTACGACTTGGAGCAAAGCCGACTTGCATTTGCGATGGAGTAGGGGCATGTTATAGCGTGGAGGACGAGTCGACCAGGTAGACTAACTCGCCCTACCACTCTTATAATTTAGTGATGCGTGGATGACATTCGATCATCCCATCTTCGACCTTCAACAAAGGAGAAAGGCGCAGTTCAAAGGATACGAGGTGCAGGTTTAGTGTAACCGGATGCGCCCAAGTCTTGGGCGAGGTTACATGGGTTGAACGCACGGGTGTATCGGGTGAACAAAGGTGTTGGGCGAGGAGCGCCCGCCGGTCGAAGAGAAGGTGTGCACGGGTAAGGCGTGGGTGCCCAGCTGTGCAAGGCGTGCACGGGTGAAAGCGAGGGCGCCCGTTTGTGCGAAGGCGCATGGGTGAAGGCGTGAACGCCCGGTTGTGCGGTTGTGCAGTTGGGTGGTTGTGCACGGGTTCTTGGGTAGCTCGGGTGAGCGCCCACCCGTCATGCAGAGGAAAACGCGGAAGTTGTGTACGATGGAAACAGTGAAGTGTTGAGATTGTGAACGAAGGTGTGACTCATGCGGAGGCGCCCGTGTGTGGCGACTTGGTTACGATGAGGTGCGCCCAAGTTGGGAAAACAACACGATCATGCGACAAGGTGAACGAAGGGTTGGTGAGTCGTGCGGCGACCGTGCGGAGGTATCGACGAGCTGGGCAACCGAGTTTGCCGAAGTTGAAAATTGGCTAAGTGTAAATTTGGGGTTTCCCAAGATTTAACTTGTACTTGTAAAAGAAGATTATATATATTGATTCGGGCATACTCATATTGCAGGGATTTGCCCCTCCCTTTATACTGTTGTGCATTTCTCTTGTATAATGTTGTTTATGTGAATGTTATGGGCTTTCACTTGTATAAAGGAAACATAATAATACTTGGTAACGAAAATAAAACTAAGTATGGAATGTTATGCGTAGTCTACAATCGTAAGTATTGGTGAAAAGAAAGCGGTTGAAAGACTACCACAGGTGTAGGGGCGTGACAGGTGGTATCAGAGCTGGTCCAAGTTTTGCAGGAAACTTGGTGGACTGAATCAAGGTGCTGATTCTATGAAGACCGAAGACTTGAAGGAAGTTCAAGTTTTGCAGGTAACAGGTGGAATATCAGGGTGATGCAAGTGAATGGTGAAACAGGTTTAGCAGAGGTGAAGCTTAGTTCTTGGACCAAGCTAAACGACAAGGCATGGAAGGTTTGGAAGAATGCAAAGGGAAGCTCTTGCTTACCTTATACAAGTTGAAGCGGATGAAAGAAGAGAATCCACGGATTCATAAGGAACTTGAAGTCTTGGAAAGGAATGTTGAAGACGAACTTCTTCAACTTGGTTGGACAATGGAGCAAGATGAAGTTGCAAATTGTGCTGACAAGGAAGAGGAAGTCGTGATAGTTGAGGATGTTGCAGATGTGACAACGATGGAGGATGAACTTGAGATTGATCAAGTTGGACCAGGATCGTGCAGTTTGCAGACATGGATGGATGAGGATACTCACATGGAGGAGCCTCATGAGGATGATGTAAGTACTGTTGATACTTGTGTTTTAGTTGAGCATTTGGTAGATGAACCATATGCAGGGAAGGGCAAAATCAGTTTGCCGATGCTAGGGAGGATCTTACCATGGATGTCTATGATGAGACCTTGTATGGAGAAGCAAGGATTGTTGATTGTTGCAGGACTTGTTGGGGTCGTTTGTGACCTTATGGTAAAAGGTACAAAGGCCCGTGACAAGGGAGGAACATGATGATCATTGCGGAGGATTGGGTCATGCTTTAGCCACATGGAGAATTGGCTAAGTGCCCGGCATGACTCATGGACAGATTGAAGGAGGGCACACACTTGAGTTGCTTGGGTGGACTTCTCATGGCCAAGACCAAGAGATAGTCTTGGTGGAACCTTTAGTGGGGGAGCTACGATGGAAGAGACTCATGATATGATGATGATATGGTTGGGTGACCGAGTTCACTAGACTGGAGATTGCAGACTTGGATGAGGATGACCGATTGTTGTGATGAGTCTACTTGGTTGGACTACATGGGCAACTTAGTCATGGACATCAGGTTGGAGACATGGAGCATGGCAATCTTATGTAGGGACATGATGCAGGAGCACTTGTAGAGGTGTCACTTATGGGCATCCAATGAGGAGTGCCAAGGCAGGGATGTTGTGCAGGTGGATTTGCTAGTGTGACATGGAGACTTATTATTTATGAGCCGATGGAGAGGTTGTGCACTCTTGTACAACAAGGCCATGGACTTGGATGGAGTTGTGAGCAGACTATGGAGCATTCCTACTACATGGAGAGCTAAGGCATCTTGCAAAGACCTTTGGGCCGAGACTTGTATGCTTGCTAAGATGTTGGTTGGAGATGACTCATGGAGCTCATGATGACATGAGATTGTTGTGACTTTTAGGGACTTCATATATGGTGGACTTGGAGGATCTGATGCATTGAGGAGCTGAGGTCAGAGACTTTGATGCAGAATGGGATGCATATTTTCGAGTACATGTATGGGAATGGCTTGAAAGAGTGACTTGATGTGGAGGATCGATATGAGACACTTTGGAGTGATGGAGTTACAACGATGATGATGCCTTGGTGGCAACACTTGGGCATGGGTTGAGCCGAGACTTAACCACTTTTGACACATGGGAGTTGATTGCTCTATGATCATGGGCAGCACATGGATAGATGAGACAAGTGTATACTTGTTTCTATTGCAGACTTGAGGGATGGAACATTACAGATATGATGGAGGTTGCTTCATGGACCTGGATGTGGCACATCGAGAGTCGGGAGATGATCTCTTCACTTTGAGGAGATGGATGTTTTGCAGATGGATGATGATGTTGGGGTAGATGTGGCTGATTTCATACAGCACATTAGTACCAGACATCATGGACAACATGTTGCAGATGAGATGAGGGCTACTTCATGGACCTGAGCATGGCTTACACTTGTATGGAGATGGATTCTTGATCGAGTTGAGGATGTGACGGGATGTTCTGATTACACTTGTATGGAGATGGATTCTTGATCGAGTTGAGGATGTGACAGGATGTTCTGAGAAGCAACTAATGGTGGCATGAGGATGTGCATTCTCATGGTTTGAGCGTGACAGTTGGACTGATCACCCGACTAGTTCAAACATGATGGAGCTCAATGTGTAGAGATGTGTTAGCATTGTGTTGGAGTATCATGGCAGCAGTCCACACGAGGACGACACATGATGAGGTCGACACGAGATGTTGCAGGAAGCATGTAGCTTGAGATGGAAGGATCAACCTTCCACGATGGGGAGAGCAGCATGTGGAGATTGCAACGAGATGGTCGATGATCATGGATTGAGATGATTTCTGGTGTATGACATACCGATGGGGTGTATACCTTGGTATGGTGATCTTGGTGACAGATGGTTGCCCGGACGAGACATGATGGAGATGGTAGTTCTACATATGTTGCAGGGATGATTGCAATATGTGGAAGAGTTGACATCATGGGTGAGACAGTTGTTGATGATCTTGGTGGATGGCTACCAGGATGGTATGTTGTTGAGGATGACAACGACTTCAGGTGGAGGAGGATGTTAGGACCTGCGGTTCCACCCAAAGTGCAACTGCGTTCGACGACGAGCAAGCGGTTGGAGAAATGCGAATAACAGCTCTACGATGGATGTGTGATGGAGACATGTACATATGCGAGCACAAGAAGGTTGAGCAATGGTTTTATATGCGTGGGAGCATGGTTGACTACCCACGGGGCCGACCTATGACTTGGAGCAAAGCCGACTTGCATTTGCGATGGAGTAGGGGCGTGTTATAGCGTGGAGGAAGAGTCGGCCGGGTAGACTAACTCGCCCTGCCACTCGTATAAGTTAGTGATGCGTGGATGGCATTCGATCATCACATCTTCGACCTTCAACAAAGGAGAAAGGCGCAGTTCAAAGGATACGCGGTGCAGGTTTAGTGTAGCCGGATGCGCCCAAGTCTTGGGCGAGTTTACACGGGTTGAACGCACAGGTGTATCGGGTGAACAAAGGCGTTGGGCAAGGAGCACCCGTCGGTCAAAGAGAAGGCGTGCACGGGTAAGGCGTGGGTGCCTGGTTGTGCAAGGTGTGCACGGGTGAAGGCGAGGGTGCCCGATTGTGCGAAGGAGCATGGGTGAAGGCGTGAACGCCCGGTTGTGTGGTTGTGTGATTGGGTGGTTGTGCATGGGTTCTTGGGCAGCTCGAGTGAGTGCCCGCCCATCGTGCAGAGGCAAACGCGGAACTTGTGTACGGTGGAAACGGTGAAGTGTTGAGATTGTGAACGGAGGTGTGACTCGTGCGGAGGCGCCCGTGTGTGGCGACTTGGTTACGATGAGGCGTGCCCAAGTTGGTCAAACAACACGATCGTGTGACAAGGTGAACGAAGGGTTGGTGAATCGTGCGGTGACCGTGCGGAGGTGTCGACGAGCTGGGCAACCGAGTTTGCCGAAGTTGAAAATTGGCTAAGTGTAAATTTGGGGTTTCCCAAGATTTAACTTGTACTTGTAAGAGAAGATTATATATATTGATTCGGGCAGACTCATATTGCAGGGAGTTTCCCCTCCCCTTATATTGTTGTGCATTTCTCTTGTATAATTTTCTTTATGAGAATGTTATGGGCTTTCACTTGTATAAAGGAAACATAATAATACTTGGTAACGAAAATAAAACTAAGTATGGAATGTTAGGCGTAGTCTACAATCGTAAGTATTGGTGAAAAAAAATGATTGGTAGTGTCGCACCTCGTTATAAGCTATTGAAAGACTACCGTAGGTGTAGGGGCGTCACAGCAGGGGTTGGGCGATTCCCACCTGCCTGCCCCACCTCCCCTTCCCCACCCGCCCACCCACCCCACCCTCCCCCTCCCTGCCCTCCCCGCCCACTTACCCGCCTCGCCCGCCTACCCACCCCACCCGCCTAGCCTTCCCCTCCCTGCTCGCTCACACCCACCCTCCCTGCCCACACACACCGGCCCTCCCCACGCGCCCTCACCTGCCTCGCCCACCCGCTCTTGCCTGCCCGACCTGCCCCGCCCTCGCCCGCCCACCCTCACCCGGCTCGGCCCGCCTACCCAGCCACCCGCCCTTGCCCACCCCACCCACCCACCTGCCTACCCTCGTCCGAACAACCCGCCCTGCCCTCGCCCACCCACCCACACCCGCCCGCCCTCACCCAGCCCGCCGTGGCGGGCTGGCGGGCGGGCGGGCGGCCAAGAGGGCCGCCAAGGTGGTGCAGCCCAGGCTGGCGCCACCCCGACGGCCCCGCCACCCGCTCGCGCGGTGGCTCGGCGATTCCGGGAATTGTCCAACCATCGCAGGGGCGAGCTAGCAAGCAGACGGGCGGACAGGCCGCTGGGGTGGCGCGGGCCAGGCGTGAGTGTGGCAGGGAGGGCGGGTGAGGGGGTAGGCGAGGGTGGGCGGCGAGGGCGGGTGGGGAGGACGGGCGTGCGGGGCATGGGGTGGAAGGGCGAGCGTGGGCAAGGAGGGCGAGGGGGGTGGGGTGTGCAGGGTGTGAGCGCGGGCGGGTGAGGGGGCGGGCGTGGGTGGGGAGGGTGGGTGAGGGGGCGTGGGCAGGGAGGGCGGGTGAGGGGGCGCGGGAGGGCAGGTGAGGGGGCGGGGGAGGGTGGGTGGAAGGGTGGGTGGGGGTGGGGTGGGGTAGGGCAGGTGTGGGCAGGGGTGTGAGGGGGCGGGTAGGGCGGTGTGTGAGGGGGCGAGAGGGGTGAGGGTGTGTGTGAGGGGGCAGGAGGGGTGAGTGAGGGAGGGGGGGTGGGTGGGCAAGAGGGTGTGGGTGGAGGGCGGGTGGGTGTGAGGGTGGGGGGGCGAGTGGGTGTGAGGGTGGGGGGGGGCGAGTGGGGCGAGTGGGTGTGAGGGTGTGGGTGTGTGGGAGGCAAGGGGGTGTGGGTGTGCGAGAGGGGGGGTGGGGGTGTGCGGGAGGGGGGGGTGGGCGGCTGGGGGTAGAAGGAGGGCGGGTGCGGGTGGGGATTGGGGGGTTGGTGGGTCGTGTGGGGATGTGGGGGTGAGGGGTCTGGGGGGTGGTGGTAGTGGGGGAGGGTGGCGTTGAGGGGGTGGGATGTGGGGGGAGGGGGTAAGGGGGCAAGGGGGTGGGGTGTGGGTGGAGGGGGTGAGGGTGTGGGGGGGCGGGTGGGACGGTAGGGGGTGTGGGGGTGGGTGGGGCTGCGGCGCCCACCCCAGCGGCCCACCCTCCCGCCGCGGGGGTTGGGTGATTCTAAGAATCGCCCAACCCCGCGGCCTGTGGGCGGGCTGTTGGGGTGCGCGCCGCAGCCCCACCCGCCCCCACACCCCCTACTGCCCCACCCGCGCCCTCACACCCCGCCTGCCCGCCCTCCATCCCCGCCCACCCCGCAACACCACGACAGCCTACCCACGACTATTGGGTGATTGAGTTTGGTTGGGTCCACCATGGTCACGACAGACGTAATTGTTATTTTGGCTCAAAAAAATTATTAATTTAAAAAAAAAAAAAAAAATCTTCTTCATTAAACTAATTTAATATGAAAATTTTCAAGGAAAAAAATTTAACTTACCTTTCAATTGCGAGAATTCTCCATTGAATATGTTGTTGATAGCAATGTAGCTACTCCACAAATTCACAAGTTTTTCAACGAACTTCAGAAAACCTAGATGTGATGTGAGTAATAGTGATAATGGAATTTAGTATATAAGTGAAATTACGGAGATGTTTTGCCATATGGTTAATGTGGGATAATTTGTTTTAAAATGTGATAAAGCGAATATTGTAGAATTGTTTTACAACGGGGTGAATGTGGGATTAATTTGTTTTAGAATATATTAAAAAAATTAAAAAAAACATTCAATTGTTTAATAAATATTATATACTTTAACTATTAAAATAATTAATGTAGAAGTTGTAGTTTACAATTTTAATTTTAATGATTTATTTCAAAAAAAAAATTAGTTTACATTTTTCAATAAATTGTAGAATAAAATAATGAAGGTAAATAAATCTAACAAACATTTTGGAGGGAAATATTTTCATGAAACTTTTTGGAGGGAAATATTTTCGTGAAACTTTTTGGAGGGAAAATTTCATTCTCTAAGCTATATAATATCTTTAGGAGACTCTACATTTGTATCATTCAACATCTTCTATTTGAAATGGATGGATTGTTCTGATAGTGAAGTTTCGATTTATACACCGTCAACATCTTCATCACATAACAACTCTATTCATGTTGATGAATATAGCAGGAATTCTTCCACTATGAATAGAAAGTCAATTCTTCCACTTAGTCCTGATTCTAAGGACTATGAGAGCAGCACTGATGAAAGAGGGGATGGAGAATTTCAAATAAATAAAGAGTCACATATTCCACTTAGTCCTAATTCTAAGGACTATGAAAGTAGCAGTGATGATGAGTTTGATGACAAATTTCAAAAGAATGGATTGTCACGGTGTCCACTTAGTCCTCATTTTAAGGACTATGAGAGCAACAGTGATGAAGAGCATGATGGTGAAGTTCAAAAGAATGGAGTGTCACGGTATCCACTTAGTCCTAATTCCGAAGACTATGAGAGTAGCAGTTTTGAAGAGCATGATGGCGAATTTCAAAAGAATGGAGTGTCACGGTGTCCACTTAGTCCTAATTCTAAGGACTATGAGAGCAACAGTGATGAAGAGCGTGATAACGAATTTTGAAAGAATTTAGTGTCAAAGTGTCCACTTAGTCCTAATTCTAAAGACTATGAGAGCAGTAGTGATGAAGAGCATGATGATGAATTTCAAAAGTATGGAGTGTCACAGTGTCCAGTTAGTCCTAATTCTAAGGACTATGAGAGCAACAGTGATGAAGAGCGGGATGATGATTTTCAAAATATTGGAGTGTCACGGTGTCCACTTAGTCCTAATTCTAAGGACTATGAGAGAAACAGTCATGAAGAGCGTGATGATGAATTTCAAAAGAATGGAGTGTCACAGTGTCCTCTTAGTCCTAATTCTACGGACTATGAGAGCAATAGTGATGAAGGACAGGATGATGCACTTATTCCTAATTCTAATGAGTATAAAGGTAGCAGTGACAAAGGACAGGATGTAGCATCTTCAATAAGTAAACAGTCACATTTTCGACGTAGTCCTAATTCTATGGACTATGGGAGTAGCATTGAAAATGCACATGAGGAAGAATATCCATTAAACATCGAGTCAAATTTTCCATTCAGTCTAAATTCTAAGGACTATGATAGTAGCACTGAAGAAGGGGAAGATGAAGAATACCCTCCAAGTCAATATTTGAAAAGCAGAGCTGATCATAGTGTGGATAACATTCCTCTTAATGATGATGAAAATCCCTATACAAATGATGATCCAATGATGGAGATGTTGCCAAGAAATATTGTATCGAGGAGTAGGACCAGACCTTTTCGTATCAATGCATGTTGTTCTAGTTATACAAGGGGTAGAGCAGAATATCTGACGAGAAGAAGTTCTATCAGCGCTCTCATTTCAAGTGAATGTTGCCAAAAAGATTGCTTGAAACATATGGATTTCAAATTTGCATTAGAAAGAAGGAAGAGATATTTTTCAATGAATAAAAGCATGCAAAATTCATATTTAGTTGGGTGCATGCAATCTACATTGTCAGGTTATGATTATCATATTAGGACTTTATTTATCTATAGAAAAGCTCTCAAAATGTTTCATTCAATTGGGAATTTTCGTCTCTCGAGAATTCAAGAAAATTTGAAAAAGGATCCCACATTTTATTCAGAAGTACGTCATAAAAGACAGTTTGGGCCATTATCAAATATTGCAATGTCATGTATGAAAGATTTCTTTTCAAAGCATGGAGAGTGTATGCCAAATAGAGAGACAATACATATTCCAGATAATTTTTCAAGATGAGAAATCTACAACTTATAGAAAGAATATGCAGAAGGTGCTGAGGGACATGGCCGGTTTATTACATATCAATATTTTGTGAAGGTATGGAAGAAAGAATTCAACAATGTCCGTATTCCTAAGAAGACAAGGATGAGGATTTGCAGTACATGTGCTTCTCTTAAATAAAAAAGGGACAAATGTGAAGGGTCAGAAATAGGTAAGCATTCATAACTTTAACTTTTAAAATTGTATAGTCATCAACTATGAAAACATATTTCTTAATGACTTTCTTTTATGTTGTGTAGATTTAATTGTCAAAGAACTTCAGGAGCATCGCGAACAACAAACAAACGAAAGGAAGAAGTTGTACAAGCATCGAAAGAAGTGTTATGATAATCCGAATAAATATTTGGGTTTGATAATTGATGCTATGGACCAAAAGAAAACACTTTTACCACATTTTGTTTTCACACCCAAAAATTTACAGGAGGAAAATTTTATTCAGTTTCACTTGGTTGGTTATATGGTCTTCAATGGGAAAATGTTGCCAAGGGTGTACTTCACAGCTCCAAATATTCATAATGATGCAAATATGACCATAACCATAATTCATGATGTGATTTCTCATTGGTCTAGTAATCTTCCTGAAGTTTTGTATCTACAATTGGACAACACTTGCTGTGAAAACAAAAATCAGGTTGTTTTTGGATATGTAAGCATGCTTGTTGAATTGAGAATTTTGCAAAAGGTAAAGGTTGGTTTCCTTCTTGTTGGGCACACTCATGACCATATTGATCAGATGTTCAGTCATTTTTAAGTCACATTGAGGACGAAGGAAGTTGGGATCTTGCCATCACTAATTGAATGTATTAAGAAATCATACATGCCAGAGCCTACTTTTGATGTGTGGAAGAAACTGTTGACATGCGAAGGTTTATTCTGGGATCATATGGTGAGGGGAAATTCATTGAACAACTTAATGACATTAGCTTCCAACATCAATTTCATATCAAAAAAATTGATGGGAAAACACTAATATGGGGCAAGAAGTATTCAACTACTGCAGAATGGGCACCGTCATCAGATTTGCAATTTTTGAAATTCATTCCAGATCATCCAATATTTGCATCAAAAATATTGTTATTACAATCAGTTGGTGAATTTCATAATGCATGCAGACAAAATAGAGATATAAATTATTCTGATTGTCTGGAAGAAATTAAAAAATGTATTAGATATACATATGAGTACTTTGACATTGCTGATTCAGTTTGATGGGAGTCATTTTTCAATAATCAAAGTGATATCATTTCAAAAACAACAAATGAAGATATACCTTTGAAAAATCCATTTATTTGGCCACAAAATGTGTCGAATGAACATGAGGAAATAAACATTGTTGAACAACAACAATCTCAAGGTATTATTAATTCTTCACAGGAAAAGGAAAGAGAGATGTATATTGGTTCCAGAAGATCTTGTGCACAACGTGAAGCCATGGAAGACCTTTACAGGGGTTCAGTATAGGATATTAAGGAGGGTTGCATGATCATAGTGCTAGCAGATGGAGATCCCAATGGCTATCCATTCTGGGTTGCTAAAGTTATAAAGTTCTTTACAGAAAATGAGGATGTTACAAATGTTGAAGTACATTGGTATGCCACAAATACGCACCCATTCAATGGTGTGTATAAGCCAGCGATGGTAGTTGACAAAAAAAATGGCAGAAAGAGAAAAAGAAAGGGTACAAATATAAATCGCCGCCGTTTCAATTTAACAAAGAGAGGAACTCTTCTCTTCAAGACGATAGAGTTTCTGAAAAGGTTGTTACTAGAAGGACCAGTGTTGAGATGGGAGTCTGCTGAAACCAGTCGTAGATCTAGAAGAATTTTGAAACCTGAAATGATGGGCATGCATGTGGACTCAGATGGGGCACTAGTTAATGAAAGAGAAGAATATGGAACATCTTCGTCAACATCCAGTCACTCATCTGAAGATGTGAATTCTAATGGTGTGCAAGAAAATATGAGTGATTTTGAATAATTGTTTAAGATAGTTTATATAACTAATGTATGAATCATAAAATGAGTTTTTATATGTATATGAATAAACATGTTATTATTGACCAACGGCGTCGGGAGCTCGGACTAGGGTTCTGAGGAAAACTTCAACGGCGCAGACTGCACAGCACTGGACCCATTCACGGGCTGGACGGAAACACTTGCATCGCAACAGGGTTGCAGGACACTAGAGAAGCATAATGGAATCTCCTCAAGGGAGGGCATCAGAGCCCTCCCCTTCGCAGCACGATCCTGAGCAGACAGTTATTTTTGGATCTGTCGATAAGGAGGTTTTAAATAAAGAGTATAGGCAACAGCACGGAAACAAGGAGATAGGAGGACGAAAGGACAAAGCCAGAGTCACACAAGATGGAGGGGAAAAACCAGAAGAAGGACCGAAAGTATCCTCGACAACATGCAGGCCTATAGCCAAAGAGCGGCCCCGAATAGAGCTGTCGGGACACAAGATTGACAAGCGAATAGAATACATGAGGGATCATGCCCTTATTGGGAAGTTTATAGGGTTTTGGCCGACAGAAAAAGCCTTATACGGCTGTATAGCAGCGAAATGGAAACACTAGGGCCGAAAGGCTTCTTCACTGTGATTTTCTTCTGTCTAAAGGACAAATACAGGATTTTGGGAGCAGGGCCCTACTTTTTTAACTCAGCGCGTCTGTACTTGAGGGAATGGATACCAAGATTTAACCCGGATAAGGAAGATCTCACCTGGGCGCCAGTTTGGATCAGAATGTACTCACTTCCAGATGAATATTGGGACGAGGACATTCTCAAGGATATAGGAAACGGATTGGGGGAATACATCAGGGCGGCAGAAGAAACAAAAATGTGCATATACACTTCCTATGCCCGCATATGCGTCTTCATGTGCCTGAATGAAGCTCTGCCAGAATCGGTAAGTCTCTCCCATCGTGATGAAGAGTGGGTTCAACCTCTAGACTATGAACACGTCCCCTTTCGCTGCAGAAAACGCCATGCTCTTAGGCATCTATTCAGGGACTGCCCTCTAAATGCCAAAGCCAATACTCCTGATCCCTCGGAAACCCTAACCCATGACGGCTTCACCAAAGCCCCTAGCCAAAAGCGATCACACAAAAAACCCACAAATGGGAACAAACCCCAGCAAAATAATGCCCATGGCCCAGCTACCAAGAACAGCTTTGAAATTCTTGCTCAGACCTCTGATGAGAAACCCTCGATCTCCGAGACCAGCCCTGCTCCTCCTTCTTCCTCCTCCCATCCCCCTCCCTCAGCTTCCCCCTCCAAACTTCAAACCCCCATTATCCTTCCAGCTATCCTCAGAGAAGGTCAGAAAGAGACGGCAGAGAAACACAAGGATATGGAAGTCGATGGAAAGACAGACCCCCCTCAAGGCTCAGAGATTAATATGGAAGGAAGCAGCCAAGTGCAACAGATGGAAGAAGAACCAGAAAGCATAGATCTGAACGGCCTAGACATTCTAGAACTAGAACTTGCATGCAAAAAGAAAGCATACGACAGTATACTAGAAAATCAACTCAACAAGCTGGAAGTGGTCATTTCGAGGGCCTATCATCAACATCAACTTGGGATACAGCCGGGAAGTCATTGGGATGGAAGCCTTCCCCCAAAAGACACTAAAAAGAGAGGAAGAAGAACAGATCTTCAGCGAACGATCGAGATTGGGAAAATCCTGGTAGACTCAGGCAGGTATGCAAAGTTGACGAAGTACTACAAGCCCTCTATTAATAGTTGAACCATGAAGCTAGTATCATGGAACCTAAGAGGGCTCAATAGCCCTGGAAAACTTAGAATGTTAAAAAACATGATTAAAATGGAAAAGCCGCAACTGTGCTTTCTCCAGGAAACCAAATGTAACGGCTCCACATTAGGCAGCATACTCTCCAAAGCATGGCCAGGGTGTCGCTCGGTAGCGGTAGATGCCTCTGGAGCTTCAGGAGGGCTTGCTATAGCATGGAATACACAAGCGTTAACTCTTTCAGATTTTCACGCTTCTCATCACCTCATCTAGGCAGCCTTCCACATTCTAGGCACAAATATTCATGGCAACTTATCAAATGTATACTTCCCGCGGGATACAGGAAGAAAAATCGCGCTCCTCGACACTATAGAAGCTCTGAACAATAACAGGAGGCACCCACTATGGATTATTGGAGGGGATTTTAACATAATCACCAAGCTAGAGGAGAAGATCGGGGGGAGAAATAGAATGGAACAAGAATATGCCCACTTCAAGGACTTCCTCCAGAATACATCTCTCATAGACATGCCGTTCTGTAATGGTACTTTTACATGGAGCAATCGCAGGGCTGGTAAGCATCAAATTGCTTCCAAACTGGATCGCTTCCTCATATCAGACAATGCGGTTCATCTCGGAGGAGATATATCAGCTGCAATACTTGCGCATACAGGTTCGGATCACTGGCCGATTGCCCTCCAATGGCAAAGACCAGGCGACTTAACCAGAAGACCCTTCCGCTTCGAAGAGTTCTGGCTCTCGCATCCCACGTTTAAAGATTTTGTTAAGACTACATGGACATCCTTCATCCCGCCAGAAGGGTCAAAAATGTATCAGTTCCAACAGAAGCTCAGATTTTTAAAAAATCACCTAAAGAGATGGAATAGGGAGACCTTCGGAAACATCTTTAAAGCGCAACAAGACCTAAACCAGGAACTGGTGGACCTCCAACAAAAGATATCCACAAAGGGGAAAAATGAGGAGACTCTGGAACAGGAATGACGCATCCACATCCAACTCGAGGAAAGGAGAAAGCAGGAGGAATTTTATTGGAAGTAAAAATCCAGAATCAGATGGCTGAAGGAAGGAGAGTGTAATACCAAATTCTTCCACAGAACCACGGTTCAAAGAAGAATGCACAACAACATACCTTTCATTCAAAAGCAAGGGGGGGCTAAAGTAGAAAAGCATGAGGAAATTGAGGAGGAACTCCTCAATCACTTCAAACATGTCCACCAAGAGCCTGAAGGAGACAGGCGACATGTTATTGAAAGAATAACCAACAATGTGCCAAAGCTCATCACGGAGGAACATAATGAGCTTCTCCTTCGCCCTATTCTATCCCAGGAGGTGGATGAGGCAATGTCCCATCTTAAGGAAGGAAAAGCCCCTGGCCCAGATGGATTCACCACCACGTTCTTTCACACCTTCTGGGAGATGATAAAACTGGAGGTCTGGCAAATTGTAGAAGAATCAAGAGCCCTCCGTTGGCTGCTTCCCTCCCTCAATTCAACCTTCATCGCCCTCATCCCTAAAGAGGAGGATTCAATCACCCCTGACAAATTCAGGTCGATCGCTCTCTGCAACGTCATTTACAAAGTCATATCTAAAGTCATTGCAAACCGGTTAAAGCCCCTCTTGCCTCTGCTCATCTCTCCGGAACAGTCGGGGTACGTGGAAGGGAGACAGATCATGGATGGCATTCTCCTCACGCACGAGATAATACACTCCCTCAAACAATCAAAGCAGGCAGGTATGATTCTCAAGCTGGATCTCTCTAAAGGATTTGATAAACTCAGCTGGACTTACATTCAGCAAATGCTAAAAGCCTTTGGATTTTGCTCTATGTGGATCCGCTGGATCATGAGTCTAATTACCTCCACACACTTCTCCATCCTTGTGAACGGTATCCCCTCCCGCCCCTTCAAACCGTCCCGAGGAATTAGGCAAGGGGACCCCCTTTCCCCCTTCCTCTTTGTCCTAATGGCTGAAGGTCTAGGTCGTCACATCAAACATGCCCTCCACTCTCATCAGCTCAAAGGTCTCTCTGTTCACAACACCCCTGCCACCTCTCATCAGCAGTTCGTTGATGACACCATGTTATTTGGCTACCCATCTGTCCAGGAAGCCTCGTGTTTAAAAACCCTGCTCAATGATTTCTCTGAAGCCTCAGGCACCAGTGTCAATTGCTCCAAATCGCAGATATTTTTCTTTCACACTCCTCCATCTATCAAAAGCGCGGTCACTCGTATCCTGGGATTTCCCACTTCTACCCTTCCCTCCAAATATCTTGGAGCCCCCCTAACGGCTTCAGCAATAAAGAACTCCTCTTGGCGAACTCTCATTGAGAAGCTTGAATCCCGTCTTAACCTTTGGACGTACAGAACTTTGAATTTGGCTAGTCGTGTGGTGCTCATCAAGTTCGTCCTTCAGGTAATGCCTCTATCTGTTCTCAATCCTTGCAGTTCCGAAATGGGTATTAAAAAGAATCAGGAACCTTCAGCGTGACTTCCTATGGGGCAGCTCGGCAACTAACCGTAAATGGGCACTTGTTAAATGGACCACTATCTGCATGCCCAAAGACAAAGGTGGCATTGCGCTGAGAGACCCAGGGCACAGCAACTCCATTATGAGCGCCAAAATTTGGTGGCAGTGGGTCACAAACCCAGAAAAACCTTGGGCCAAAATATGGACAGCCAAATACACCAATAACAGACCTCAGGAAGAGCTCATCAGATTCACTCCTACTGACAAGGGTTCGCTAATTTGGAATGCTGCCAAACAGCGCTTTCAGTTAATTCAGCAGCACAGCTTCTGGGAAGTAAGGAACAGTTGGACGGCAAGATTCTGGACAGATGCATGGAACCAGATGCCAAAGCTCACTAGTGTTCTTCATCCATCTCTGGAATTCAATAGGCAGGAGTAGCAGCAGGAAAAGAAGCATTAGACATGATGAAGGCAGTGACATCCTTAGATGGGGATACCAACCAAAAGGTTCCTTCACCACATCAGAGGCTTACAAAATCGTTTGCAATATCACTACCCCTTCAGATCCAATTTGGAGCAAAATCTGGGGTCTTGGATCTTGGCCCAAAGTCTCTTATTTCCTATGGTTGGTAGGACACAAAAGAATCCTCACATGGGATAAACTAAGGAGCAGAAACTTTCATGGTCCATCCATCTGTCAAAACTGCAAACAAAATGAGGAAACTCTCCAACACCTCCTGGACACATGCCCACTAGCCAATCAGTTATGGGAAAAGGTGAGCTTCAGATGTCAAAAAAGATGCAGAATGGAGAATGACATAATCAACTCCATAAGACAATGGCCACAGAACCCTTACAAAAGCGAGCTTCTCAACTGTCTGTGGAACATAATACCGGGGCTCGTCCTATGGAGCATCTGGAAGGAAAGGAACAAACGTATATTCAAAAACCAGTGCTCTTCAATCGAAGAAATATGGAATAGGCTATGTGGGAATCTCAAAGAAACGCTGATGTTACGATCCTGGACAAAGGAGGATCTTCCCTCTCTAAACAATGAGAAAGGCATCCTAGACAACTGGCAACTGCATCTGCCTCAGGAACTACACAAGAATTGCCCTTCTAAAAGCAGCATCACAGACAAAAGCCTCTGGACCGCTCCCCCTAAGCATTCTTACAAGCTCAATTTTGATGGGGCCTCCAAAGGCAATCCTGGAAAGGCCGGCTTTGGAGGAATTCTGAGGAATCATGAAGGCACTCCCCTGCAGATATACTTTGGAAACATAGGGTGGGACACCAATAACTCAGCTGAACTAGAGGGACTTTGGCAAGGGCTCCTTCTCGCTTGGAATCTCAATCTTCAACCCCTGATCGTAGAAGGAGACTCCCAGATCCTTATAAACATGGCCACGCGCCTCCAGAATGGCTCTCAAGCAAGGAAAGTTGCAACCAGTTGGAGGCTCGAAGCAAGGCTGAAGGCCATCGAACAAGCGCTGCGCAGTAACAGGGCTATTTCCTTCAATCACACAAAAAGGGAAGGCAACAAGGTCGCTGACCTCCTGGCCAACATAGGGGTGGAAAATGAGCATACCCTCCTCACAGGAAACACGACTATCATTCCAAACAATAACCAGGCTCAGGAATGCGATAGCCTGATCCAAAGAGATGTTGTTTCCCCGGATGCGGGTGACACGATGGGCGGTAATGAGGAGCCACATGCTAGTCATGTGCTGCCTCAGGTTTAGAGCTGGCAATCAATGCAAGGATCGCCGCCAGGGAATAAAGGGCAGGGTGAACAGGGGAAAAAATTCAATGCTCCGTCTGGGTTGTTGGATCGACTGCAGCGAGCAGTTATGGCGATCGAAGCTCGAGGTAACGATGATGTGGTTAAGAAAGGTGGTGGGATGGCTCGGCATGAGCTGGTTCATGCTCAGTATTTGGAATTTGGTGTTCAGACTCTTGCCTGGTCTTTGGCTCTCCGGGGAACAGCTCTTGCCGTCCCTTTGTCTGTTGGGTGCCGTTTCAAGCCTGAAAGGCGGGGTGGGTGCAATCTTAAGTTTGTTGGGTGCCGTTCGCCTACCTCTGTTTCAATTCCGCCTCCCTATCACGCACTGTTCCTTACCCCCGGTGCTCCTGCAAAAATGGTTAGGCCTCGACAGCGCCTGCTCAGCCGTTGAGGCTCTGCTCGGGGAGGGTCCTCTCGTCCTCCAGTTGAAGAACCCCACTCCCACTGCTGTCGTTGCCGATGCCATCGTATTGCTGAAGCCAACCCCATCCAAGCAAGCCAATTCTTGGACTTCGGCAGCCCAGATTCTGACCCAGCACCTACGCCTGCCTTTGGGTCCGCCATTTTTACCTTCAGTAGCTCTCTGGACAGACCCCGTATCAATGCCCACGTTTCGGTACTCTTCCTTGAGGAATCTCAGGTTGATAGCGATGGACAACGCAGCAAGACGAAGCACCCGGGTGAGAGTTCAAAATTCGTCAAGGCGATGCCAGCGGTGGATGCAGAGCATGCTCCCAACCTTCCTCAGCCTCAGGAAGAGTCGACATCCAAGGGGGACAATGTCAACTTGGATCCCTACCCTTCTGCAGAGGAAATGGAAAAATATGGTTGGTGCAAGGTGGTCGAGGAGGAGCCGAACGAATAGCTATCCATCCGCTCAGTATCACACCCTCCAGCGATACTCAGGCTTTGTTTTGGCTTTCGGTTTTGGTCATGTTGTCTTAATGCCTGTTCCTGCTATGTCTCTTGTTGCCCCTACGTGGGTAATTGCTGATGGTTGTTTGCTGCCCCTGCGTGGGATGAACACTTATGGTCCAAAGCCCCTGCGCGGGATATCTAGTTTGAAATGGTCGCATTTTTGGAAATCTCAGAACCCTGCGTGGGATGTTTTGTTCAGTCATGGAGCCCCTGCGAGGGCTGCCCTTTTGATTCCTCCCAATCCAGAGTGCCACAGGTTGGCCTCTGGTAAAAAGACCCTATGATTGTAAATGTCTTTCTTGTTCCTGTAAATAATAGATTAGTTTTAACGAGAAAAAAAAAAAAAAAAAAAAAAAACTGATATATGAATCATATCTTGAAATAAAATTTACGATTTCCATATGGTGTTAAATGATAAGTTATGAGGCATTTTTATGTTGTTGGATTATATGTCTTAATTATGATAATTTTTATTGTTTAAAATATCTACAATGCAATATTAAATTAGAGATATAATGTATGTTTTATTCAATATACAAATAATGACTTTTGAATTAATTTAGTGATGTAATTTGTTCATAATGTCATGGTTTTTTAATTTTATAGTTGAAAAAAATTCAATTTCTTTTGTATCTAGCATGTTATGGTTGAGAACATGTTGAATTGATACTTAGGAAAGAAAAATGATATTCTACCAAAAACATTAATGTGTTTTTTTCCTCATAAACAACTTTCTTTGGCACATAAAAATTTGGTTTTACTAGCATTTTTTTAAAGTTTGAAAATTGACCCTAAAAAAAAACATCGTTCCAGTATCATCACTCTTTCGTTTTCAAGTTGTATTTTGCACAAAAATTTTGTAGTCACTGCCATTTTTAAAACATGTTCAAAATTGACCCTAAAAAACAAAAATCATCGTTCCATTATACATACTTTTCGTTTTTAGCACTGTTTTTAATGTTTTTTCGGGGTTTTTTAGCTAGAGTTCCCGTTTTGAGTTTATAGTTCCTGTTTCAAAGTTTACATTGTTTATGAACTTGATAATGATTTTTTTGAAACATCATTATTGTCAAAGAGTCTTTTAAGAGGAATTAAACCTTTTGGAATGTAATTATTCGGAAACTAAATGATATTATGATAAACTATTTTATGATTTAATTGTGAAGCTTCATTTTCATTATTTGACTTATGGTCAACGATTTGTTCTTCTTCAATTTGTAGAGCTGAAAATTCATACTTGCAAGAAAATCTTTAATTGCTCATTATCTTCGAAAACTTGCCAATGTTTAAGATTATCAGGGATGGAAGGTCTATACTTAACTTGAATATGATATTGCAATTGCATTGGATCAGGAATTTTGAAAGAGCTAATAGAGACTGCTAAATATTCTACATAAATGTTTTCATATCTAGGGATTGTTGTAATGTTAAAAGCTTGAAAGTAATTATCCAGAGAATCCAATACCTCATTTCGATAAGATCTAAGCATATGATGTTTTTATTGGCATAGATTTCTTACTTGTTTTACAATTAATTTTGATTCACTGAATACACTTAAGTTTTGGGCTTTTGGAATTTTAGTTAACTCTAGTCCTAAAAGTAAGGCTTCATATTTTGCTACATTGTTTGTAACATCAAAGTCTAACTTAAAAGATTGAGTTAAATTTTCTTTATCTAGAGATATAAGTACAATTCCAGCTCTAAATCCATCTTTGGAAAAGGCTCCATCAAAGTATAACTTCCAAACACCAGTTTTTATACATTTGGGTTTATTCACAGTCTATTCAATGCTAAGTTGAGAATTTTGGAGATCATTAGTTGATAAAGTGAAACATCCAAAATATTGATCAACAACGTAAATAGGATGATTTATTGCTTGATCAAATTTACAAACAATATTAATAAATCTCACCTCTTTGTATAATCTAAGATGTTCTCCCCCATAAATAGGAATTGTAGCAAAAGACATATCCATTTGCAGACTTCCTCCTAATTTGGCACAACAAGATTTGGATAATAACATTCCAAATTTTGGGGGAATATCTGTAACAACAATATCTAAAACTACACTCTTAACAGGGATCTGAGCTAGAGTTACAACTAAAACCTTAATTAATCCAAGACAAGGTGCCTTCTTTGAATAAAAGGTATATAAATCATGATAAGGTCTTGTGATTTGTAATTGAAGTTGGTCCATAATTACTTTAGGGATTAGATTGTGAGAGGCCCCGGAATCTAACATGCAATTATATAAGATAAAATCATGAATCTTCAAAGTAACATAGAAGGGAGGGACATTTTCATCAATCATATTAGAACTAGGACCAAAAACCACTGAAGGTTTTTCATCTTGTAAACTAATCACATCTACCTCAGCATCAATACTTGAGGATTGAATCCATTTTGACACTTGATTCTTGTAACCTGGGTTTTTGGAGAGTTCAGATAATGGAATGGGAATCTTAACTTTCACTAATGATTTCCTCCACATTAAAAGTTGTTGGAACAATCTTTTCAATTGTGTTCTATTATTGGGTTGATTTAATGGTTCAATCAGTATTGTTTGTGTTTTAGTTGTTTTTACCAGAGGTTCATTAATAGTGACATTTTTAGCTATTCTACCAGGTCCTGGTATTGGTCTCAAATCATATCTTTTGTTTAATTTTGCAATAAGAAATTTAGAAAAGGCTTGATATTTAGAAACTTGGGAAATCTCTTGATTTTGAGCTGAAGGCTGATCATGAGAAACTGAAGGCTAAAGGCTGATTTTGAGCTGAAGGTTGTTTATGTCTGGTGCGAGGCCTTTCCACTTTGTTTATGGTGTCGTATTGTTGTTGGTTTTCCTCTTGTTTCCTTCTTGGTCTTGCCTTTATTGTTTTGAGAGTATTGGGAATTGGTTGGGGAAGGAGGAAGTTAATGGAGCTCCGGGAGAGTTGTGTGGTACTCAACAGGTAAGATAAGACCTGAATGAAGCTCAATGCATGTATAAGGGTAGTTGAAGGAAAGAGTATGACATCCAGTTGGACTGGTTGGGTCCATTGGTGTAAATGGATGATGGCAAGACAAGCATGGGAAAGATAATCCATAAAGGTAAGGTGAATGGATTTGAGGCACAATATTCCTTGGCTATGTTGGGAACTGTTGTTCTCAATGTTGCGCATGTGTTGCATGCATAGAGGGAGTTCTCTTAAACTTGACCTTATGATATCTAGTAATTATGTTGTGACCATGATTATGCCGATGTCTATATGGGTATACATGTATGTATGTATGTATGTCATGTCTGACAGGGTCATCATGGATCATGATTATTAATGCTAATATTTATATGTATATATATGTATTTATGTATGTTGTTATTTGACAGGGTCATTAGGAATCATTTTGTGGAGGAATGATTGGTTACGCAAGTGAATGACATGAAGAGGTTCTTGGTTTATGAGGAATCAAGTGGAAGAGTAGTCATGAAAATATACAAGGTCAATATCATGTGGTTATCAGTCGATATTATGTGATTATATTATGTCTATGTTATGGACAGGCTATACTGAGGGATACAACAACGAAATGAAAGCAGTATGGTATAAAGAATGTTGGGACAAGCATGGATAAGACACTGGAAGCACGGTTTCTTGGTAGAGACAGTTTGGTTTTGGATGTGTTGTACTACTGTTGTGCATTGTTGTACATGTTTCATCTATGATGTTGCATGCAAGCAGTATTGTGTATATATAGTGTGTGTACATGTTGTTTATGCAATTTTATGTATAAGGTGGTACATATAGTGTAGTGTGAATGTTTTATATGCAGTGTTGGGTATAGATGGTGCTATGTACATGTTGGATATGTGGTGTTGTGTACATATTGTACTATGTGCATGATGGATATGCAGTGTTGTGTACAGATGGTGCTATGTACATGTTGGATATGTAGTGTTATGTACATGTTGTATATGCAGTGCTATGTACATATGGTGTTTTGTGCATGTTGTACATGGGGTGCTATGTACGTATGGTGTTGGGTGCATGATTGTACAAGTGGTGCTGTGAGCATGTGGTTTCGTGTACATGTTGTACATGTGGTGTTATGTGTAGATGGTGTTGTGTACATGTCATGCATATGATGATGTTTAATGTGGTGTCATGTACATGTGCATGTGGTGTTGTGTACCAGTTGTATAGGTGGTATGATGTACATGTGGTGTTGTGCACATCTGGCATTGTGTATACGTTGTACAGGTGGTACGTTGTACATGTGGTGTTGTGCACACGTTGTGTAGGTGGTGCTTTGTACAAGTGGTACCGTGTACATGTACATTGGTATTGTGTGCATGTCGTACATATTGTGTTGCAGGCATGCGGTAATATGTATGTGCATTGTGTAGTCATGGTATCGTGACATATGCATTCATTGTGTTGTAAACTATGTACGTATTTGTGTTGTGTCATACAATGGGTGTAGGTGTATGTGTGGTATGTTAGGTATAGCTACATGTATTGTGTGGTGTTGTGCATCAAGTATAGTTGTATGTGTTGTGTTGTATGTCAGGTGTAGGATCATGTATTGCATGGTGTTGTATGTCGTGTCTGGTTGTATGCTTGTGATGCACACTATGTGTATGTGCACATGGTTGAGGAGAAGGAATTGGGTGTTTGTCGGGTGTGGAAACCGATCCAGTGTGCGTATGGAATAAGTACAAAGGTAGAAGCTAAGGATTGATTAAAGGATAAGTATCAATATTTTATTTCAGTTTATTATGCATGTGATTTATGATTATGGTCTATGATCATTACATGTGATCTATGATTCTGGTTTATGATGGTTATATGTGATTTATGATGTTGATCTATGATGGTTGTGTTTTGAGCTAACCTGATGCGATATGTTTATACATGATGATTTGGTCAAAGAGATAGTTTGACTTGTTGTGACAGGAAGCGAATAGAATTGCAAGTGTACCCTGTTGACATGCCACCAATGAGGTATGATTTGAAGTTATCTCAATTTATTTTAAATCTAATGGAAATTATGTGCTTGGTATAGGAAGCACGAAAATTCCCAATTGGGTGGTTGAAACCAACTGTAAGAATTAGCAACAACAACAAAAGAAACTATAAAAGGCAGCAATATGTAGGTAAATCATTAAAGATCAGGGCCATTATGGGACACTGGTACCCAATAGTGTCCATTGATTTCCACGAGCATGCTATGACCAATATGATGGTTTGAGGCAGGGATATGCCTTGGTTTTTGTATCTTCTGATGTGAGGAAGCCTTGCTAAGGGATGGACTACCCAGGATGGGGGTGCCAGCGGAACTTGGAAGGTGTGTGACTACACGAAAGGGGTGACTGGATTTCCCTAAGATCTGTGTAGCAGAGAAGGGGAGGTTGGGGATGGATTTGTTTTGGTCATTAGCATTTCTAGATGGAATCAGACGCACATTGGGAGTGCGCCCTGGAAAAATGAGCTGATAATTGTTCACTAAGAGGACAAGTGGTGTTGGATTATAGCATTGGTCATTGGATGAAACGTTGAGCTGGAAATGGATTTTGGACTTCCTGGGAAGGAGCTGAATCATGGTATTACTTTTAGGGTGGAGGTGTGAGCCTCTGGATTCCCTTGTTGATTGATACAGGCATCATATCCTTTTATTTGTTGGTTGAACATATGTGTATATGTATATATTATTGTAAATATTGTAATGAGCTAGTTTACAAAACTCCACAAACAATGTGGTTATTTGTTGGGTGAAGCAAATGTGTATGTGTATATGTGGTTATTGTAAATACCATAATGAGCTATATTATAAAGCTCCAGTAAACAATATGCTTGCCATGTTTTAACAGATGGTCATTGTAAACATTGCAACAAGCTATGTTATAAAGCTTCATGGGCAGTATGTTTTGTTTTCAATAGTCTTGTTGGTTATAGGTGTCATTGAACACCAAGGACAGTGTTCCCCCAAGGGGGAGGGTTTTGTAACAGCCTTGGTTAAAAACCCATGTAAAATATATAAGACCACAGTCATGGGACACATATTCCAAGCTGAATGGTGAGAAAAACATCCTAGTGGGTGTTCATTTGGTTTATTATGGATAAGGAAATTGGCAAAGGAAATGGAAAAGACTTTGGAAAGGCATGAGACATTAATTGGCATTTTATTTATGAAAATAATGGAAATTAGGAGAAAAGGGAGGTGAAAAGTCATAGGTTGCATGTGAGGAGGAAAATGAAGAAAAATAATGGAAAATGAAGAAAATAGAGGCCTAATTGATAAAAAGGCTTCTCAGGATCAATGAGCAGGTTGGGTCAGAGTAGCTCGGTCAGTTCAGTTTTGGAGCTCTCTCTCTATTCTCTCTCTCTCATACCCTTGGACACTTAGAGTGTTCTTGGAGCACTCTTGGAGAGTGTGGCATACTTGGATTTTGGAGAAATGAGGGAAAGGAAGAGCAAGAAAGCGCAAGAGGACATAAGGATCAATAGCTATAAAAAGTTTTACTTGCAGGTACCGAGTTGCATGTATGTTTTCCTCACTATTTTTTTCATGCATGGCACATGCATGTGGTTTATTGGTCATGATTTATCATTGGCATGGAGGATTGCCTGGATTGACAGTGGTTTTGCCTAGCCTTGCCATTTCTTGGATATTCATGGTGTTGTGGGTTTATTTATTTGTTTTTCTAGTTGGTTCTCATGTTTCCTTTAGCTTGGGTTGAGTTATTAGTTCCCAGAACCTTGGTTGGAAAAATGATCTAGAAGCCCTGTAATAGCTTGGGTTGAGTTATTAGTCCTAGAGGCTTGGTTGGAAAAATGCTCTAGAGCCCTGTAACAGCTTGGGTCGAGTTATTAGTCCCAGAGCCTTGGTTGGACAAATGCTCTGGAGCCCTTGGTAGGTTGAGTTACTAGTCCTAGAGCCTTGGTTGGATAAATTCTATGGAACCCTGTATAATTTATGGGTTGAGTTACTAGTCCTGGAGCCTTGGTTGGACAAAATGCTCTGGAACCCAACAACAACCATGGGTTGAGTTACTAGTCCTAGAAGCTGGGTTGGAAAAAGCGCTCTTGAGCCCTAGAAGGCTTGGGTAGAGACCAATCTGATGATGGTTTCATGGTGTTTGGCCGTGAGGTGGAATCACTGTTTGATGGGTTGATGTGGTTTGGACTCTAGAAGCCTTGGATGGTTTTGGTTGATGAGTTTTATGAGATCCTACATTCATGTTTGGAATATGGCACGGGGGTCAATGGTTGAAGAGATATTTTGCTCAACCATGTCTACGACCGGGTGGAATGTGGTAGTCCCATACTAGGTTGGATTTTTCATCATTAATACGAGGTTATTCGTCCTTGTTATATCATGAGTATTATACTGGTTTATATGGCTAATGTTTTCTTGGTAATTCTATTGTTATTATACTGGTTATGAATATGTATTATGGCAGTGGCTATGTATGGCTCTCATCATGTTTCTACTTGTAAATGAATGAACAATGTGTCAATGGCTTAATGGATGAAACTACAACTAATGCGATAAGGAAACAATGCTTCATAGTGAATCTCATATAAGTATGAGACCCCTATGCTCAGATCTGTTGTTTACATGCGTAGGTTGCATTGATGCCAAGTGTTTGATAGAATGTCAGTCCCATTTAGGGATGGTCATGCCTAGTCTTGGAGTTAGTTTTGGGTTTATTAGTCTTTTCATCATGTGTTTAATTATTTCCAAAAGTTACAGCAAGTTCTAGGCAGTGGCCGAAATTCTAGGCTTAAAAAGTTCCTTAAATTCCTTGGACTCTAGCACAGGTCTACTGGAAATAGTCCCTTGACATAGGCATGCAAGCTTGTGGGAGAATCCAAAGCTCTCTATATGCTGGCATGCCCATAGCATGGGAGCATCCATAGGTTTAATAGCTTAAAAATTAGTAGGACTCAGGGGTTGGTTAGCAAAAAGGTTGGGATGGTTCTTAGGAGTCCTATTGTTGATTTTGAAGGTTTGTATGGTGTGTTTCCATCAGTTCCACTTCCTTAACATGAATTAGGAGGTCGAATCATATCATAGTAACTTCTCGTCACTTGGTATTTGTATTACCATGGTATTTTCCCAAGGTATTAGTTTTTAAATTGATGAGGATAGATTGCTATATAATTGTGAGTGAGTATTGAGTTTGTGATTGGATGTTTGGAGTGAGTGTGTGAGTGAGTGTTGTAGCGCTTTGCATATCTTATCTATAACTATAGATGAGTTGAGTGATGTGCTTATCATACTTTATTTTCAAATTAGAGAGATTGATGGGTTTCTCATGTTGAGCAGATTTGAGAACCCAGTATGAAACATTTTGAAATGTGGCTTGCATGGAGGAGTTGGAGGCATAAAGACTTTATGCTTGGGAAGATTAGAAGATAATTATTAGAGGAGGAGAATCTCAATCCAATGGTATTTTGATAGTCCAATGAATGTTGGGTGAGGCTCGTTGGTTGTGGTGGCTTCCAATGGATGATTATCTACAGAGTCATGTGAGTATGAACTTCTCAATTGATGGATGTCAACACACTATTGTAGAATTTGAGTCTTCCAGTTACTGGGTGCCAGTTACTCTATGTAAAAAAAATTCAACCATTAATAGAAGATTTAAGCAGCAACAACAGCGAGTGGTTTTTTTCCATGGAGGGGGTTTTCCACAAAAAAAAAATTGTGCTCTCTTGTGTGAATGTCTTTTGATATTGTTCATGGTGTTTATTCTAGTTTTACATGTTATATTTGTGATTTGATGATGGGTTACTAATATTTTGAGTGTTTTTATAAAAGACTTACAAATTTAATAAAAATCCTATCACTATTGGTTCACCCCCCCCATTAGTAGTGAGGTGATTTCCAACAATTGGTATAATAGATGGTTCTCTTAGTGGAGCTTGATCCCTTGAGGGTAGATCGTAAGAAGGGTTCTCTTTTATTGTCCATGGAAGTAGTATACATATAAAACCTTCAATCAAAACATTCATACTAAGTATGAAACCCTAGCTTTTGCAACTAAAAGTGCAAACGAATGCGTAGAACAAAAAAGGGAAATATACTAGTAGGGTCAGCACCAAGGTTTGGTTACAAGCACTACATCACGTTTGAAAATAAGGTTTAGGTCAACAAAGTAGAGCCCTACCATATGCACAAAGGGTGCAAATGGAGAGACAAGTGTGGCAAGGGAGTGGCGGTTACACCCCATAACCAGCCTGGCTAATGAGAACTGTCAGTTCCGAGCCCTAGCAATCTATTGTTGGATTTGTGCCACCTCGCTCATGTCAGGACAAGCCATGTAAGTCAAGGAATAATCTAGAAATAAAGGTAGATGTATGTAGTTATTAGTAACCACAAATTTAATTTAACCATAATAAATATGAAGTCTAATGTTTGCACGTAATCTACTTCGTATCAATTAGAATTGCATAACCATAAACAAGGGTTTCCAAACAATATATATTACCACATAAACCATTTACCTTATATTATATCTTTTTAATCAGTGAACAAGAGGTAAGGTCAATATTTTGTGGTTCAGATATGAACTTGTAAACATATATCAATGAACATTAAATATAAAGGAAACTATACCATTATCATCTCAGACAAAGAACAATATAGGACAAAAAGTCATACAAATTGGTCTCAATGACAATGAAATATCATTCATATGATTCAAGGCATAATAAAAGTGAAATGGTTGTAAGATAAAAATAATTTAAGGGTGTGGATGTTACATACACATCTCCCTCATACCAGGATGTAGAATATGCCTCTAGGTGCAATTATAAATATTTTTATAATTATAAAAGTATTTATTTTAGTTTTTCCCCAATGGGGTTGACGAATCAAGGTGACATAGGGATTGGTCTAGGTGCCTGCCACCCCACTATCCCCTCGACAATTAACAGGGGAAACATGGCAACCCACTATGATCTAGCCTAATGCGAATTGAATTCTCTTTCAGTGTGAGAAATGGTGCATTTCAAGACTAGATAATGAGCAAGGGTATAATGTTTCTTCAGCATGCATTGTGACTATATTGCGGCCTTTGGGGTCCTAAAATTGGTATGGTATGGTAAGAGGAGTGATTCGAGCCCACCTTAACTAAGAAGGAGGTCAAGTTGGAAAGGAATTATTTGTGTGTGGATTGACGGTGGTATCTTGGAGGCTTAGCTCTAGAGCCTGGGGAACTAGGGATGAAGGTAAGATGACCCAGTGGAAGCACAACTGGGACCCCAACATAAGGAGTTTATGCATGGCTACATATCTGAAGGGATTGTTGAGGTTGCAAAGTTTCTAGTGGTATTTTTCATGTTGGAATGCCAAACCAATTCGACTCAAGATTCTTAGGCCTAGTAGAAGGTATGGACATACAATTTCACTACTTTGTTTTATTCCACAATTGTTATATATTTCGGTTACAACCTCTACATTTGGGAGCTTTGGATTCTGATTTTTAATTCTGGTAGTATTTATTTCAGTTTTGGTGATGGGTTATTGTGGTTCAGCGATTTTGCTGGTGGTCTGAGGGGCTCAGATAGAGAGGTATGTGTTTGTTCTCTCCCTCGTCTCACCGAGCTAACTGTGTGATTTCTATAGCAACAATTTTTTTGGGTATCATGGTGGGGTTTGAGGACTAACATTGCCTTTTTGTCTCAGACGTGGGCTTAGTGAAGTTAGAACCTGGGAAATTTAACCCATTTTTGTAGGTTTTAACCCCATACAGAAATTACCTGCATACGAATTCTAAAACACAGAAAATAAACAATGCGAAAGCATAACACATAAAACACATATACACAGAGATTTTCCCCTAGATCCCAAAACCGGGGCTACCAGCTTGATTTTTCATTATATTCATTTCAATGTTACAATACATATTTATACATGCCGAAGCATCCAATACCATGGACCAAAACCATCGCATCCAAAACCATGTGCGAAAATCATGCAAAAAAACATAGGTGGGTCCGCCCAACCTAACATAGGGTCCAAAACCAAAATTTTCTGGGGCGCTACCTCGGACCCCATAGAGTGGGGTTACCTGCACCTCGCAAACCCCCTGTGACTCCCCCCGCTACGCAATTGACACAACGAAGGGGGGGGCTCTGCCCCCTTCCTAACCCCCCGGTTAACTACGTGGGCTAGTCGTGGAAAGAATATAACACAACCCAACATTCTCCCACTTGTTGTTTTCTTTCCACAGGGGGCCATAAGAGAGCTTAGTCATTTATCCAACCTTGCAACGCCCATTGTTTCTCTACACCAAGAGAACTTCTCAAAGCTCACAGATTTTGTCAATGCATCTGCAGTATTCTTCAAAGTGTCCACCTTTACCAGCAACAACCTTTTGTCTTCTATCATATCCCTCACAAAGTGATACTAAACATCAATGTGCTTTGTATTTGAATGATATGCAGGGTTCTTTGCCAAGAAAATTGCACTTTGGCTGTCACAATCTATCCTTATAGCTCCCTATACTAACCCCATACTTGAACAAAATCTCTGCAACCAAACTACTTCCTTGCTTGCATGAGTAGCTGCCATGTATTCTGCCTCTGTAGTTGATAGTGCCACTACCCACTAGGTTAAACACATACCCACTTGTAGATCTTCTCAGATCCAGATCTCCAGCCCAGTCTGCATCAACAAAGCCACGAATATCCAACACTCTATCCAATCTTGGTCTTCCTTGGTAGCACAAACCATAATCACTAGTGCCACGCAAATACCTGAAAACCCACTTCACTGTTGTCCAGTGCTCCTTCCCTGGTTTTGACATAAACCTGATCAATACTCCCACTGCATGTGCAATGTTTGGTCTAGTACAGACCATCGCATACATCAGGCTACCGACTGCACTTGCATATGGAACACAGGACATGTCTTCTTCCTCTTCTTGTGTCTTGGGACACTGTTCAGTAGATAACTTTACACCTACAGGAATAGGAACCTTCACTGGTTTACTATCCTGCATATTAAACCTCTACAATATTGTCTCGACATACTTCCTCTGGTTTAACCAGAGCTTCCTCTTTGTCCAATCTATTTTAATTTCCATGCCCAAAATATAGTTTGCAGCACCAAGATCTTTCATGTCGAATTTGGAGGACAAATGGGTCTTCAAATCCTGGATAATTTCTTTGTCATTTCCAACCAGCAACATATCATCCACATACAAGACCAGATAAATAACACGGTCACCAATTAATTTAAAATACACACAGTGATCTGCTTTGCTTCTGGTGAAGCCAAGTCCCTGTATAAATGTATCAAATTTCTGATACCACATACTTGGTGACTGTTTTAACCCATACAAAGATTTCTTTAACTTGCATACCAATTCTTTCTTACCCTTCACCACAAAGCCTTCAGGTTGCTTCATGTAGATCTCCTCTTCCATATCCCTGTGAAGAAATGTTGTCTTCACATCCATATGTTCTACCTCAAAATCAAAAGCAGCAACAACAGATAAATGTAATCTAATAGAAGCTACCTTGGCAACAGGAGAAAAAATATCACCAAAATCAATTCTCGGCACCTGGGAATAACCTTTTGGTACCAACTGAGCTTTGTATTTCCCCACCTTTCCATCTGCATTTGTCTTCTTCTTGAACACCCATTTGCTGCCAATGGGTTTCCTTCCAGTCGACAACTCCACCAGATCCCAAGCCTCATTTTCGTGCAAAGATGCCATTTCATCAACCATGGCCTCTTTCCATAGTTTTCCATCCTCTGAATCTACTGCTTGCTTCACAGTTCTGGGATCATCATCAGTGATAAATAAAGCAAAATTTGAATAGAAAGCAAATGGACTATACCTTTCTTGCTACCTTCTTTCTCAAACTGATCTTCTCACACCCGGAGTTTGTGGCTCTTCTTCTTCTGATTCCTCCTCTGCTGTAGAGTATGATTCTTCCTCCTTTAGCTCAAACTCCATCTTCTCAGGTTCCTTTGGTTGGACTACATGTTTAATAACATCTTTCACCTCTCTGAACACCACATCTCAGATGTACACAACCTTCCTTGTTACTAGGTTCCAAAGGTTATAACCCTTTAAACCATCCTTATACCCAATAAAGATGCACTTTTCAGATTTACTATCCAACTTGGTTCGTTTCTCCTTTGGAACATGTACATATGCATCACATCCAAATACCCTCAGATGTGAAAGAGAGGGTTTCTTACCAGTCCATACCTCTTGTGGAGTCTTATCCTCCAACGCTGATGAAGGTGATCTATTGACGAGGTAACATGTTGTCTCCACCGCCTCTACCCAGAATTCCTATCCTAACCGGGCACCACTAAGCATGCTTCTTGCCCTTTCCATCAATGTCTTGTTCATTCTTTCTGCAACTCCATTTTGCTGAGGTGTATATGGAGTAGTATTCTGCCATGCTATACCACACTTCTTACAGAATTCTTCAAATTCCTTACTGCAAAACTCTCCACCATTATCTGTCCTCAGCACCTTTATCTTCTTCTCTGTCTAATTTTCCACCAGAGCCTTAAATTCTTTAAAACTGTCAAAGACTTCAGATTTCTTCTTAAGGAAATATATCCATGTATTCATCGAGAAGTCATCTATAAATGATAGATAGTACACAGACTTACCTAGTGATGGAACCTTCATAGGTCCAAACACATCATTATGCACAAGCTCTAATATATGTTTCGCCCTCTTACCACCAGAGGGGAAACTCACCCGATTCTGCTTCCCATATACACTATTTTCACAGAAATCAAGATCCAGAGAGCTATTACTCATACCTTCTACAATACCTTTACCATGAAGTATTCGAAGGCCCTTCTCTCCAATATGTCCAAGCCTTTGATGCCACAACATGGTCTTCTCTCAAAAGACCACTAGATTTTCTGCTCCACTTTCAGGAACCACAAAACTGTTGCACCCATCAACAACAGTGCTACCTTGCAGCTTGTACATAGTTCCAATCCGAACTCCCCACATCAATACTAGTGCTCCCTGAACCATCTTGCAGGTATCCTTCTCAAACACTGTTTTTACACCTGTATCATCCAACTTGCTTACAGAAATCAGATTTTTGGCTAATGCAGGAATATTCAGAACACCCAGAAGTGTTCTAACTCTTCCACCTTGCAACTTCATCTTTACTTTTCCGCGACCAACGATTCTAGCCTTCCTGTCATCCCCCAAGAAGACATCACCACCATCATATTTCTCATACTCGCAGAACCACTCTCTGTGGGGAGTGAAGTGAAAGGATGCACCTGAGTCAATCAACCATGCCTCATGATCTACATGTGTACTTGAAGAAGCCAAGTACACATCCCCACCTTCATCTGAGGTGTCTTTTGCCTCTACATAAGGAGCATCATCAGATCCCTTTCCTTTATTAGGATCTTTAGATTTACAGTCCCTTTTGTAGTGCCCTTCCTTTCCGCATTTCCAACACACCACCTTTACAAGTTTTCCTGGAGATTTATATCTCCCTCTAGATTTAGATCTCCCACTCGATGACTTATTTTTGTTTCTGTTCTGAGACCGTCCTCGTACAGACAAGGCATCACCATTCTGGCTCTCCATATTTTTCTATCTCATCTCCTCCATCAGCAAGGATGAGACTATTTCATCAAACTGCAAAGCAGTTGCATTGCTACCTATTGCAATAACCAGACTATCCCACAAATCTGGTATAGAACACAACAAACTAATGCACTTATCTTCATATGAAATTTTGATATCAACAGACGATAACTGACGTACCATAGTATTAAATGCATTCAGATGCTCTGTCACCGAGTCTTCATCTTTCATCCTTAGGTTATACAACTTTTTCCGTAGGAACAGTTTATTCACCAGAGACTTAGATTGGTACAAAGTCCCTAACTTGTCCCACAAAGCCTTCGCCGTAGCTTCCCCTGATACATTCAACAATACTGAATCTGAGACACACAATCGTATTGTGTTCTTTGCCTTTCGATCCAACTTCTTCCATTTTTCATCGGACACTCCCGTTGGTTTAGTACCTGGATCTACCGTGATCCACTGATCTTTATCCACCAACAAATCCTCCATCTTGAGTTTCCATAACTCAAAACTTTGACCATTAAATTTCTCGATCTCTATTTTTCCACTTCTCGTCATCTTCTTTCACCACCAGAATCGATCTCGTGGATCTCCCACTGAACAGGGTCTACCACAGGCCCAAGCGAAACCCCTCAGCAACAAAGGCATCCCCTTGAATCCAAAACAGCTTTGATACCAAATGTAGGTTTTAACCCTATACAAAAATTACCTGCATACGAATTCTAAAACACAGAAAGTAAACAATGTGAGAGAATAACACATAAAACACATATACACAGAGATTTTCCCCTGGATCCCAAAACCGGGACTACCAGCTTGATTTTTCATTATATTCCTTTCAATGTTACAATAAATATTTATACATGCTAAAGCATCCAATACCATGGACCGAAAACCATCGTGTCCAAAACCATATGCAAAAATCATGCACAAAAACATAGGTGGGTCCGCCCAACCTAACATAGGGTCCAAAACCAAAAATTTTCGAGGCGCTGCCCCAGACCCCAAAGAGTGGGGTTACCTGTACCCCTCAAACCCCTTGTGACTCCCCTCGCTACGCAATTGGCGCAACGAGGAGGGGGCTCCGCCCCCCTCCTAACCCCCCGTTTAACTATGTGGGCTAGTCGTGGAAAGAATATAACACAACCCAACAATTTTCTAGGAATTTTGGAGGCTTGGTGGTGGTTGGTATAGCCCAAGGTTGAATTGGGGTTCTGAGATGATCTCTTACTACTTGCGGTGTTACGACATCTTCTTGTTAGTGTTTCTTCATAGGTTAGGATGTATTTGGGTGGGCTCTCAACATTTCTTCTTGGGTTAGGTTAGAATGTTGGGTTGTGTTATATTCTTTCCATGACTAGCTCCCCTAGTTAAACAGGGGGGTTCAGGGGGGGCTTTGCCCCCCCCCCCCCCCCCCCCCCCCCCCTCGTTGCGCTAATTGTGCAGTGTGGGGGTCACATGGGGGGCGACTGCGCCCCGGGGAATTTGTTTTTCAGACCCATGGTTTTGTGCATGGTTTTCGCACATGGTTTTGGGTGCGATGGTTTTCGGTCCATGGTATTGAATGCTTCGGCATGTATATATATGTATTGTAACATTGAAAGGAACATAATGAAAAATCAATCTAGTAGTCTCGGTTTTGGGATCCAGTGGAAAATCTCTGTGTATATGTGCTTTATGTGTTATGCTCTCGCCTTTGTTTATTTTTTGTTTTTAGAATTCGTATGCAGTTAATTTCTATACAGGGTTAAAACCTACACTTACGGGCTCAGATGGAGAGGTTTGTGTTTGTTCTCTCCCTCGGATCACCAAGCTAACTGTGTGGTTTCTGGAGCAACAATTGTTTTGGGTATCATGGTGGGGTTTGAGGACTACCATTGTCTTTTTGTCTCGGACATGGGATTAGTGAAGTTAGAACCTAGGAAATTTAACCCATTTTCTGGGACTTTTGGAGGCTTGGTGGTGGTCGGTATAGCCCAAGGTCGAATTGGGGGTTCTGGGATGACCTCTTACTACTTGCGATGTTACGACATCTTCTTACTAGTGTTTCTTCATAGGTTAGGATGTATTTGGGTGGGCTCTCGACATTTCTTCAAGGGTTTTGAAAGCACCCTGGGTGTCAACTCACTAATATATGCTTTGTGCTTCTATCTGAGTGAGGGGACACATTGTGTTGGCTCTATTGATATCTAGTGGTGCACTGGTAGTAGTTATGTGTGCAAGGTTTATTTGTGCGTAGTCTAGTTAGCAATGCATTGTCATCATGGGTGGGTAAAAAGGGGAATCAGTGAGAGAGGGAGGTGCGTTGGGCACTTGCTAAATGACCCTGAACCTGGTGAGATTTTTGACCCCAACCTAGCCCAACCACCTATATCTTAGGGACAACCTCCTCCTCCGACTAATTTCAAAAAACCATCTCCAACACATAACTCTTCTCCTGGAGTAGCTTAGGAAGGGTTGTAATGATGATAGGAATGTGGTCATTATCTTCATGAATGATCTCCGATAACATTAGTGGCATATGCAAGATCCTTTGGGCAGTATGCATAAGGGGAAATAATGAATATAAGAGAAACTGGATCGCTTTGAAGGAAGATTGGCCCATATAGAGAAGCACATCCACTTTGACTTTATACCTCCACCATCACCTGACTCTAGTCTAGATCATCCTGCTTCGGTCAATTCCTCCAATTCCTAAAGGTCATTGGCTACATTATGAATTTGAAGGTCTTCTGGTATCACTTGCCTTTCTGGTTTTAGATGATAAGGTTGTTTTGATAGTTAGCTATTTGTCTTAGCATTCACGTATTGGCCAATAAATCTGGTAAAAGTAAAAACACTAAGATTTTGAGAAAATGTAATCAAAGATATAATATTTTGACATAATACAAAACTAAATTTACCAGAAATATTTATTTTAATTTTAACTTATTAAAATTAATTAGTAATTCTTTTAAAATATTTTTTCAAAATTTATTTTAATTTTATAAACATAATACTATAAGATTTAAATGTAAATTATATTAAAAATTTCATTTTACTTTTATTTTTATGGATTGAATTAATGTATAAAATATTCAACTCGATTTATTTATATTTCAATTATTTAATATAATTTTATATACCATCAAACTAAATTTCATTTAAAATAATGACATCAAAAGTATTATATTTATTTTAATTACAGATTATTAAAAATATTAAAAATATTTAATTTTATTTAAGTCTAATATAAAATCTTAGCCATATAATTTAAATAGTCCGTAAGGTCAATAAGCATTAATCCATAATAAGTATAAAAACCCTTATATCATATATCTCACTTTGTTCAAATTAAAAAAATAAAAAATAACAACTCACTAAATTACATCATACATCTCAACTCACTAAATTATAACATACATCTTACCTGGCTCAAATTTAAAAAAAAAAAAAAAAAACGCACATAAAAAATAACTAAATTATAATTTTATTTTAAATTATTATTATTATTAATGAAAACAATTAAGATATAATTTAAACATATAAACATTTGAAAAAACATGGAACATGATTCTTAATTATGGAGATCTAATCCCATTTTAACATGAAGATTCTCAATTTGTAAATAAGTTTTGTTAGAATACCCTATGCCAATAGCATGGCTTATCAATATCACATATGAAAAAACAACAGTTCACGACACTTATCAACATGACCTTTTTTTAGTTAATTAATATAATTAAGAGGGAAAAATGCATAATTTCTTTGGAGATAAATCTCAACCTTTGATTTGTGTATACTATATTCTAAAATATTTTGTGGAGGTTAAATATCTACCATCCACACTTAATTTATATGAAGTTTTTTTTAATTAATCAATTTAATTAAAAGGGAAAAAAAGACATAACTATTTTGGAGATAAATCTCAACATTTAATTTGTGTATAATAATATGAATGTTTAGAATATTCCACACTGGTTAAATATTTACCATCCACTTAATAATTATTGATAATTAAATTAAATTTTCAAAAAACATATTGCAAAATAAGCAAACACATCTATTCATTTGTGTAATTTTTTTATTTAGACAATATCTTTTTTTTTAATTATTTTAAAAATTATGAATTAAGATACTTTTTCCTTCATATTATTTTGCTAATGTGATTTGAACTTACAACAATAATGATGATCATAATCAAATAAGATCAACTTTTAATTACATATTTGATTTATCAGGTTGTTTTTATGAGCAAATAATTTAGAAATGAATTTGTTTTGTTGCTTTTTAAATTTATGGATAAAAAGTTATGAATTTTAACTATATTATAAATCTTCATAGAAACATATTATTTGTGTTTTTATTATTTAGTAATTGTCTTTTTAATATTTATAAAAAATATTTTATATTATATAATAAAACACAAAATAAATACACTTTAACATTATATATTTTAATCACTTTTTTAAAACAAATTATATTTAAATTTTAAATTATGGAAAAAACATAATTAATAATAATTTACAAAATTTGTTAAAATAAATTAAATAAAAATAAAACTCTACCATTCAACTCTTAATCCTTATAATCATTCTAGATATCTCTTGAAAAAAATAACATATGAATTCCCTTATTAACCAAAAAAAAACAAAAACAAAAACAAAAAACTTATAACATTTTAATAAAAATATTATTAATAAAAAATTAAATAAAATACTAACATGTAACCTTATGTATCTTAAATATCTCAAAAATATAACAATACATAATCAAATCAATGGTGTAGTCTATAATGCAACTTTTTGAAAGCTTTTCCGGCAGGTTTTTCCGGTCGAAATCCGGCAGGAATTTATTGGAATCGAAGTTTGAGTGCTAGTTTCTGCACAATGAAAGCGTCCCAGGGGTTTTCGAGAGTGCTGAATCCAAATATGCAGTTAAAAAACCATTTTAACTGCAAGAAATCAAGATTTAACCTCAATTTCTTCCACGGGATTCCGTCACCGGAATCTCCAAAAAGTCGCATTATAGACAACTCCCAAATCAACTAATAAAAAAAGTTACCATGAAAAAATTTCTAAATCATTCCATAAGATGTTGACTTTAAATATACACAATTAATAAAGTTGGAGTGCTTTCTTGTAAAGTATCTCTTACAAATCTATATTAACATTTAACCCTATAATCATCCTAAATGTCTCAAAAAAAAGTAACAACATGATTAAATCAACTAATAAAAAATATCCTAAAAATTATAACAATATATAATCAAATCAACGAATAAAAAAATTATCGTCCCAGAGGATGTTGACTTTAAATATACACGACTAATAAAGTTGGAGCGCTTTCATGTAAAGTCTCTCTTACAACTATATAAAAATGAAGAAGTTGGTTATGAGTGAACAATTACTTTTAAGGTCAAATACATTTATATTGTAATAGGTCTCCCAATGTCAGTCCTTCGATAATTCCAGGGACAATATTAATCATCATTGTGACTTTTCTTAGAATCAATCTTCCTTTAGATATAATACGTTTTCGTGAAAAGTTATATGCTAAGGCGATTCCTATTTCCAATCCCATAGGAAATTTATTGCGCCCTGACACGTGCCCGAGATAGCCAGATATAACAGGCCGGTGGTGATGGCTAGAAAGAGAAAAAATACTGGCATATTATATGGGGCTATCTCCCGCGCATGTCAGGCGCAATAAATTTCCTATGAGATTGGAAATAGGAATCGCCCTAAAGTCAATATACTAAGTGATATACTAAGTGATGGGGACGCATGCCTTCTACTAAAATTCAATTTTCCATCCAATCAATCAATCACTCAAATCAATCTTCCTTTAGATATAATACGTTTTCCGTGAAAAGTTATATCCTAAAGTCAATATACTAAGTGATGGGCGTGTTCACGGTGCCGTCCTATATACTGCAATCCGTGTTCACGATGCCGTCCTATATACTGCAATCCATCTCTCATTTATTCGAAGCCCATTCTCTCCAATGCCATCTTCTTCATCTCTCTTTGATTATTAAGGGTTCTTTTATCAAATATTGAAAATTCAAATCACAATCAAAGTTAAGAAACCTCTCCACCTTACAAGTGGATGTAGCGGTCATAAAAATTAATAATCCTGAAATGTTATTATCTTCAATACTATTACGAATAATTAGTAGAGAGGATTGCTTTGTTGACTAGACTTGAATAAATATTCACTTGACATGATTATTAATAGACGGATACGACACGGGGTGTTGAATTTATTGCGAATAGTTCTAGTTTGACTAATCATTCACAACTAGAGCCGTGTTTTCCACGTTTTCTGATCATAACAAGGTTTCACAATTAAAAGCGCGTTTACTAAATGCAATCAGTAACCATCCCACGGTTTTCACGGCTATTCCTGTGGCTATTTCCACCGTAGTTTTTTAATTAATTAATGCTCCTGACATGTGGGGGTTATAGAGAAATATAAGAGAAAGTGGAATAAGAAAGTAGCAGGCCCCTGACATGCGGAGTGATAGGGAAATAATAGGGAAATAATAAGAAAAAGTGGAATAAGAAAGTAGCAGGAATAAAGGGTGAGCCTTATATTTCTCTATAGCCCCCCATGTCAGGGACATTAATTAAAAAACTATAATGAAAATAGGAATCGCCCGGTTTTCACAATTAAAAGCGCGTTTACTAAATGCAATCAGTAACCATCCCACGGTCTCGCATTAAAGGCCGTGCCATGTGGGGTTGATCAATACATACATTACACTTCACGATAAAATGTGTGGTTTCTCCTGCACCATTGACAATTGGGTCCATCAATAATCACACCGCAAGGTATATTATTATTCTTGGTTTATCTTATTTTAAAGTTGGATTTAATAAGAGAAATTTAATGTAAATGTCTTGAAGTGTAAAAATTTTTTAATGAAAATTTTTATTAGTTTCCAATGTTGATAAATCTAGATTTAAAATTGATTTAATATATATTTCAAACAAACAAAAAAATATTTCTAAAATAAAATATTATATATTTTATTAATAAATATTCAAAATCAAAAGTAACCCAATGGAAGGGCACAGAGCTTACTATATGAAATTTATGGTCATGTTTTTCTTATGACATGGTTTGTGTTTATTAGTGTGGCGGAAGCTTTATGGAATAAACCAATTATGTGGATCATATTTCTTATCCATTTATGAATTGGGACAAAGGTTATAGACCCTAATCGAATAAGGAAAAGAGAGGATCTCAGCTACTAGATTCAAAGTATTAATTTAAACCAATTTTGTAGAAAACCTTTAGAATGTCTTTCTTTTTGCTATTTAATCAAGTTGATTAGAAACAAACTTAATGTAATTTTGAACTTGAAAACTTGCAAAACTGTTTGGGGCCTCTTTAAAAACACGTGAGATCTATGAAAGCAAAAGAGGGAGTTGTGAAAAGAAAGGTATGTTATAAGCTTATGGTAATTATTTTTCCTGTTGATTTCAATTTCTCATAAGTTAGAGGATAATCCTAAAGGTGATGGAATCCTTTGATTCACCAAGTCCTAAAAAACTAGGTGAATCCATTGTAATTCCTAAAAATCTTAAGTATCTTGTATGTTTTTTATTCATTTATTGTTGCTTGAATATTTGGCTATCTTTTGCGAGTGCCAACGACTATTTATTTGTAGAAAGCAAGTTTTCCACATCTACACTTGCACAAAGCATTTCAATTTGTTTCCATTCTCACTTGTTCTCGGATTATTTTATATGATAATGTTTATGTTGCGGTATGTGATAACATTGGTCAAGAGCTTCCACAAAAGCTTTCCTTCTCAAGGTTTTGGGTTCACTTGGTTCAATTTTAATAAAATCAACCTTTTGGTCTCCAATTTTATTGTCTAATATCTCTTTGTATTAAAAGTGACTTTTATTCAGTCACTCCTCTTATTGTTTACATCAACTTATGCTCTACAAAATTTAAAACCTTTAGTCTAAGCATTGATTATTAATCAAAACTGATTAATAATGAGCCCACAATAAAACAAAAAATATTGGATAAGTCAAACAATAACCTTCCCATAATAAAGAATAAAATGCAATGTGGAATTATTCAATAACCATATTATAATAGAGCATAAAATTATATCAATAAAATTAGCTTTCTATCCCCGCTTGGAGCTATCCCCCAAACCCACTGCCTTTGTAACTTTGGCCTCACCCCATGTCCTGGTCATCCTAGACACATGGCTTACAACTCCTTATGATTTTATTGTTCATTGGTTTGCGCCTCCTCTGGGAGTTATTGATCCTTGTGTCTTGTTTTCTTCCAATCACTATTCCATGCCAATGCATGTGCTCTCACTGAGGGTATGGAGGTCATGGTCGTTTGGGAAGACATCAGGCTCAGATTCAAGCCTAGGTGGCCACTGCCATCTTTTACTCTTCTACTACACCCAAAATCCATGTGGAAATTCAACAATTGGAAGCTTTAACCACTAATGACAGGCATGTCTACTCTTATTCTAATATTCAAATTGAAGTTGCCAGTTGTGTTCCACATCCTAGCCACATTAGGGGACAACACAACCAATACTTTAATTCTATCACCCTCCATTAGAAAATGAAGGTTCTCTTAGGTAGGGTGCTCAAAGAAAAGTATGACGATTGCAATTAAATCATTCCATACATCAATGAAATTCAAAATGTCCAACGCTGCCACTTGGTCAACCTTGATGCCCCTAGCAGATATAGAAAGTCACCTCTAGTATGGCCTCAAATCTCCACTTAACACAAGTGCTCAAGACTTAGCCCGAATCATACCCTAACAAATGATGCCTCTTTAGTCTTGTTAGCCCTTGTTTTGGGTTTTAGAAAATTATTTTCTTTATAGTAAATCTATGGCCAACTAATTATAATAAAAAAACCTTAATAATTTTGGTATTAACTTGAAAAAATTATTTATAAATAAACTAGTTAAATTTTTTTAATGATTTAAATACAAGTCAACTATCCTTATTTTCATCATTATAATCTGGTGACGGGTCACAATGGTAACTAAAAAATGTAAATATAAAATTTATATCAAAATAATTTAAAGAAAATAGAAAAAACAATTAAAATAAATAGACTTAAGTTCATATATATATATAAACTTAAATACATATTATTTGCCATTAAGTGACGTTCATTAATAGTAAGAGCCATTTAGATATTTTGCACGTTTCCAAAGCATTGACAATTAGAGTCATGCCGTCCCTCTCCATCGTTAAATGTAGCGACTATGACCAATCATAAGATCCATTCACCATTATAGGCGTGTCTTGTACGTCTCCCATTGCCGGCTCTCTAGAAGGTATAAGTCCTTGCCAATTGCGATGGTCTTTAAAAAAATAAAAATAAAAAGTCCTTTCCTCACATTGGACTGAATAGGCGTGAAGTGTACGGCCAGGCAATCTCAGTCAGAAGACCGCAAAGTCAAGACGCTTAGATTTTTTCCTGTTGGACCGGAAATAATGGTGTAGATTCCTCCATTCAAAATTGGTTGTTGTTCTGGACGCGTTATATGGCTTTTGTCGGGGAGATGTTTGAGTCACAGCGTTTGCAATGGCGAGAGCAAAGGGAGCTTCGCTGGCGTTCATGGCGGTGTTGTCCTGTTGCGTTGTACAAGGTAATAACTGCAGAGTTTCTCTGGCATTCATGGCAACTTTATGCACTTGGGTTATAAAATGTAATAACTGCAAATTGGATATTTATGTAGGTTGAAGAGTGTAACTTTATTACTGTATTTGTTATCCTCGCAGCAGCAGGAGGTGTGACCATTGAGTTCCTGAACGAGTGCGAATTCTCCGTTTGGCCAGGCGGGACACAAATAAACCGAATGACAGAGCTGGACACAGGACAGTCGTGGACATTCCCACTCACTGCCGGTTCGACAGGTGGCAGATTTTGGGGGCGCACTGGGTGTTTCTTCAACCACCTCTGCGCAACCGGGCAATGCGAGAGCTGCGCAACCGTGGGATGCGAGAGTATAAAAAAGTGTACAGCGACTATGGTTGAGTACAGTCTCAATCAAGTATCCAACCTCGACTATTATAACATCTCTCTCGTCGGTGGATTCAACCTTCCAATTTCGTTCATACCCTCTAACTCTAAGTGCCAATCGATCGCTTGCAGCGGCAACATAACTGTCAATTGTCCCTCAGAATTGAGGGTAACGAACTCATGCATGAGCGCTTGCAGCGGCACGTCCAGTTGCCCCGCAGGCACTAACTATACGGTCATCTTCTGCGGCGCTGCCACTTCCTCCCCTTCTGCGGCCCCTTCTGGTATTGAATCTCACTAACTAAAAGCAATTTCTTGTGGGTCCATATAGCTGTTCTTTATTTCAATTTTCTCTTCTAATATAGCTGTAGCAGCTAAGTAGGCGCACTGTCTCCTCAATACACCTCTGTTGACATTCAAGGTTTTGTAGCCATGAAATTATGAACAGTTTTGCAATCATTTATTTATAATGCTGTGTCAGCCTGCAATTTGTTAAATGATGTTTAAAAAGTAATTGCAAATTGGGTATAAACTGTAAATTGGATATTTGTGTATGTTCAAGAGTCCAACTTTATTACTGTATTTGTTATTCTCGCAGGAGCAGGAGGTGCGACCATTGAGTTCCTGAATAAGTGCCAATTCCCCGTTTGGCCAGCCGGGACACAATTAATCGACGAAGGGTCACACGTGGAAGGGGGAGTGGTACAGCTGGAAAGGGGAGAGTCGTGGACGGTTCCAGTCCCTGCCGGTTCGATAGCTTTCAGAATGTGGGGGCGCACTGGGTGTCGGTTCTGCACAACGGCGGAGTGCTGGGGTGAACTGCATTGCACAACCGGGCAATGCAAGACTGCACGAAATTGTCAAGGAATTACACCCGCAGCGACTGTGGTCGAGTACAGACGATACGCGGATGTCGACTCGTATGACATCTCTCTCATCGGCGGATTCAACATTCCAATTTCGTTCATACCCTCTAACTCAAAGTGCCAAGCGATCGCTTGCAGCAGCAACATAATTGCCAACTGTCCCGCAGAATTAAGGGTGAGGAACGCCTGCATGAGCGCCTGCACTGGGAATAACGAAGGGAGCAATTGCCGTCCCAGTAACTATTCTCGTTTCTTCAAGACACAATGTCCCCAGGCCAACACCGATTCAGATGACGACAACGCCGCCTCCTTCAAATGCTCCGCAGGCAGTAATTACACGGTCGTCTTCTGCGGCGCTGCGGCTTCTGTTGCAGAATCCTCTGGTATGGAATCTCACTAAGTAGAAGCAATTTCTTATGGGTTCATATAGCTGTTCTTCATTTCCTCAGCTTTAAGATTTACACTATTTGCCGCAGACGATTTTGTCAAAACACAAGAACTATGCATCACAACAACACAAGACATTCAATTTTCTCCACTAACTAAAAAACAGAGTCTCTAGCTTAGAAAGCCCTATGTGGGTAAGTGAATACAAATTTACCCAAGCATCTCTTCTGGATGAGAAATCCCCGCACACGGCTCTCACAATTGCAAAAACCCTAGTACTATGATAATAATAAATATAAAAATTACAAAAACATACAGAAATCTGCTTGTGAAAGCCACACTATAAGATGATTGCCTCGCCCTTTTTTTTTTGCCAATCAGAAAATACTCTTTCTACTAATAGTAAAGAAAGTGATTACAACAGAAAACATGTATCAGTATTTCGACTGAAAACAGAGTAACAGAGAAACTTCACTGCTTTGAAAGCTCTGTAGTGATCCATTATCACAGTAAAGAGATTCTTCCTTCAAACCAAGAGAAAAAAAGCAACAGAGGTGAAAGATAGACATCAATACAAAAACTAATAAGTGGATCTGAAAACCTCCAACGATCAAGATAAAAGTGGAAAGATGATGATACAGGGGAGCCTGCAAACAGGTGTGGAGAGAAACATCAGCGATCAAATCCATCCTGAGGCTAGAAAATTCAAAACAGAGAGCTTCGACTTGGAAAGTTGAGATCTTAAATCTGAATTTTTCCTTCCTCCTGTAGGATGTCGTTTTCAAAAAACTGGAAGGAGATCCAGTCAGTCGCCGAAGAGCAGCCTGCCTTACATAATCGGTCGGCTTCACCATTTCCATTTTGTGCTGGGTAGATGTGTGAAATAGATAGGTACGTGTTTACGCTAGGTTGTGGAATTCAGGGATCAGGGCTCTAATTCTAGATTTCCAGGCTCCAGAAAAGGGGAGAAGAAGAACCTCTCTTGTTTGACCACTCAATTACAGACTTGGAATCTCCAAAAACAGTGAGCTCCCGTAGCCAAATGACACAATGTAGGATCCCAGAAGGCCTCGCCCTTTTACACTCATTTATTTATGTTGTTTTAGTCTGCAATTTTTTTAATGATGTTTCCAAAAGAGATTTTATTTTTGTTTGCGAAATTCAATAAATTATGTAAGATATTCAAATTTCAGATCTTGAATTTCAATTTGTTTTCCACCTGTTTTTACATTATAACATCACTTGTAACTCTTCTTTAAATTTTTTTGACCCGAAACTCGTCTGTTAGCAAAAACGAACGGGCTTTTAATCGGAATAACCATAAGCGGAGCTTTACTAGCTTTAGCAATGATGGTGGCTATAGCTGTGTATTGGAAGAAATTCAAGACTAAACAACATCTCAACGAAGGTTAGGAAGCAACTTGAAGTTCAGATATATTTTAAAGTCCTACTGTGAATTTACCCTATGAAAACACCTAATCTTTTATATATTGTAAATTTGCAAGGATTGCAGATTACTCGACAATTATACACCCAAATCCAACAAAATCTCGTGCCTTCAAGTTAAAAGAGATAATGGAATCCACACAAAACTTTAATGAAAAGATTGGGCAAGGCGGCTTTGGATCAGTTTTCTTGGGTAAATTGGAAGGAAGAGACATAGCAGTGAAAGTGCTCTCCGTGTTCTCTACAGAAGGACTTCACCAATTCCAAAATGAGGTAATTTTAGGGTTTTTAAATTATAGTATTTTTAATTATATTGACATTATTATGTGTATAAAAAACTTGAGTGGTTTCACTGCATAAACAGGTTGATCTTCTTTCGAAAATCTATCATAGGAATTTGGTTTCTCTACTCGGATTCTGTAATAAATCGAAAGAGGTTATGCTGGTATACGAGTATATGTCTGAAGGGTCATTGAGGGACCACCTTTATGGTAAATATGTTACTAAATAATATTGTTATCATTTGATTGAGTTGGTGTATATACTCATATTAATTCCAAAAGTAAGTTCGAAAAATGTATATTTGATCTTAAATTGTTTTCCAGGTAGTCGTGCAGAGATTTCCCCTCTAAATTGGAAAACAAGGCTCAAAATAGCTCTAGATGCAGCGCAAGGTAAATCTTTAAATAAATTAGTGCACAGTTGTGATACAAAGTTGGTTCATTTGATATTTGTACCTTTCAATAAATAATGTTTTAAGTATAATATTCATGTGATCCACCTGCGCTTGATGTTGGAAGGATTGAAATACCTGCACATGGGTTGCACTCCAAAGATAATTCACAGGGATGTTAAGACTGCCAATATCCTTTTAGATGGCAATATGAATGGAAAGCTGGCTGATTTTGGTCTCTCAAGGATCTCAGTGGATGGAGAGGCTTCTTATGCTAACACTGCAGTAAAGGGAACAATAGGATACCTCGATCCAGAGTATATATTCATATGCCTTCCTCTCTGTGTGCAATATTCTTGATAGTATTGTACAAGTTCTGTTAATTATTGAAAAACATGGGCAATTTCATTTTCTGTTGGGGATTTTCTGCAGTTATTTTCGGACTCAAATGTTGACTGCGAAGAGTGATGTATATAGCTTTGGAGTGGTGTTGTTGGAAATCATATGCGGCAGATCCCCCATAGATGCAAATCTAGGTGAAGAGGAGCTTAACCTCATTGAATGGGTAAGGAATCCGATTATAATTAATCGTTTAAATGATGAACATATTTTACGATTTTCAGGTGAAAATTAGATATTATGTTGACGTCATGTATAGGTGAAACCGTATGTGACGATGGATGAAAACGGTAGCGACATAGAGGAAATTATAGACAAGAGGTTGAACGGAGACTACGACATGGGATCAATAGTTAAGGTTGCCAGACTTGCGCTCAGATGTGTGGAGGGTACACCATCTTGTAGGCCAAGCGTGTCTGAAGTAGTGGCAGAGCTAAAAGATGGCATCACATGTGAAAATGAGAATAATAATACTCCCTCTCCTCTCATTTTGGAGGGTGTTGGTATTGAACAGAGAAATTTGCAACATGGCGATGTCCAACGAGGGATGGAATCCATACCCAGAAAGATGGAGTGGGCTGATAACAGCTCTAACCTACCTCAAGTAGGTAGATGACTTGAAACTTCCAAGACTCGTAAAGCAGTTCGCCCATCTCTATGAATAAGGTCCGTCAAGCCAATCTTGTTTTTCCTGTTTTATATGACTCAAGTCAGTCAACCAAATATGGATTCGTAGGCTATTCATATACATTTTCATGATATATATTAACAAACATTTTAATTCTATATTCGTTGATTTTTCTCAAGTTTTTTTTATTTTTATTTCTTTGAAGCAGGGATTGTGATTGCTCTTAGATATTAAATTTAAACAAATTGGTTATATATAATTTAAATTTATAATCTAATATTTTTAATTATTAAATCTATACCAACTATATTATTAAAATTATATAGATTATTTGATAATAAATTTCTTTTAGAAATGATAATTACATTTTTATTTTCTTCTTATTCAATTAATTAAATTGATGTACAAAAATGGATTCATTTATATCTAAATAGGGAAGAAACATAACCTTTTTATTAAAAATTAACACTTTACAAATTAATATAGTTTTCTAATTAAAAGATGACATTTAAAAATTTTAAATATTATAGAATATTTAAATTTTGGATCAAATTTTTTGAGTACATATTTTTTTAGAGTGTAAAATAAAAAAAAAGTTTGCAACTCAATAGATTTGGTCTATTTTGTTATTTGATATATTAGTGGTTAAAATGAGTATATATATTTTCATGGTTTAAATTGTATTTTTTAATACAAAAATGAATTCAAGGCTTTGGAAATCTTTTTGGCCACTTGGATTGTGTAGATGACTTGGCTAAAATTTGCAATTCCAACAAATCTTTGCTATATTTCATACAAAATTGCTAAAAGAAAGTATACCTAAAAAAGACCAAAATGTAGAAGAATAAGTCTATTTAAAAATTCTAAACATCATATTTTATTTTATTTTAATCAAAATGTGATAAAGATTTTTAAAAACATTAGTAGTTGTTTAATTTGTAGAATTCGACTATGCCCTAGGTTTTTCATGGCGTTGAATCATTTATGCATTCAAATGCATTGAAAATGTATTTTAAATAACAAAAAATCATATTCTTGCTTGAAATTGGTCACTGTGAAAAAATACTATTTCATCTATAAGTTACACAATCTCTCTCTCTATATAATTTTTCATTGTTTGAATAGTAATTTTGAATACTATATAAAGTAAATAACTTCAAAAATCGGGTGAAAAGAATTATTCTTGCTTGAAATTGTATTGTGGGATTGCCATGAAAAAGATTATTTCCTCTATAAGTTAAACAATCTCTCTATATATATAATTTTTCATTGTTTGAACAATAATTTTGAATACTATATAGAGTACATAACTTCAAAAATCGGGTGAAAAGGATTATTCTTGCTTGAAATTCTATAGTGGGATTACCATGAAAAAGCCTATTTCCTCTATAAATTACACAATCTCTCTCTCTATATAATTTTTCATTGCTTGAATAGTAATTTTGAATACTATATAGAGTACATAACTTCAAAAATCTCTGAGGATTCTTGTGAAAAATATTATTCCTTCTATAAATTAGAAAATACACACACAAATATAGATATAATTATAATTTTTAATTTTAAATACTATATAGAAAACATAACTTAAAAAATATTTATTAGATTTAAGGGAAGATTGACAAATTAATATACAAAAAATAAAACAATACATTTATATTTCTTGCATTAAAGTAGGCATAATTCAAATTAGCTTATATACATATACTTTTTATGTTATATGTTTATTTATATAATATTTGAGTGCCATTATATATATATATATATATATATATAATTCTGAGTTAATTTATGCATTTTTTAGTGCTTTAACTTAAATTACACTTAATTCAAATCACTAAAATAAATAAATAAAAATATAAAACATTTGAATATATATATAATCTATGATATTATATTAAATTTGAAATATAACTCTTAATGCAAATTCTACAATCTATCATTTTAGGGTTTCTCTACTAGATATATCTTGCCATTTTTATTCAAATTATTTAACATATATACAATTATATAAAAAAGCAAGAATATATATATTATTATATACAAAATCATGAACTCAAAAACATATATTATAATTATATAGAAACACACACATATATATAATCACTCATAAAACTACATCTCATTGTATATATTTAATTAAAACACATTTGTTTAATAAGCTCAGTCCACCAAAAGGAACTATGTTGGCTAAAGAGATTCACACATCAAAAAATCATAATTAAATAAATTATATATCAGAATGTAATATGTATAACTTCATGTAAAGAATTGAAAAAGAATTTCTACAAATAAAGGCACATATAAAAAATTATCATTTAAGGATTATATGCACTGTGCTTTACAATTATCATTCCTAGATAAACTATTAAAATGGTGAAAATATATCTCAACTATTTAAATTTAATGATCATAATATCTATAAAAATTCATATAAAAAATATCTATTTAATAACAACAACAAAAATGACAATATCAAAATGTGCATTATGTGTGTAGTTGTAAATATATGTGATAAACAATGCGAGCTCTTTCATAAGATTAAATTCCAATTCCTTGTAAATGAATTTCAAAATATGAGTATTTTCATTTACATTTATACACAAAAGTATAATTACATGGGAAGTTAAAAAGTGAAGAAATATTAACTAATAAAAGAAATAACTTTTTACCTAATGTTTATCATTTCATTTAAATAATCTATGTGCTTTGGAATTAAATAACCCTTATTTATTAGAGTTAATTTCATTTTCAATATTATGGTGAAATTAAAGAAATATAAAAATTACTCAAATTATAAATAATATCCTACGAAAATGTTATTTGAATATTTCACTAAAATCATTTTTTATTATTATGCATTTGGCATTATCTATCTTATGATATATAATTATCATGTTTTCATAAGCCATTAAAATAATTAAAATAGATCTTAATTTTTTAAATTTATTGATTATAATATTTATAAAAATTCATAATAAAATTATCTATTTAAAAATAATAATAAAAATATCATAAATTAATCTAACAATATAAGAGTGTGTTATGTATATGAACATAAATAAATGTGGCTGGTTCGTTCTTTCATTAGATTACATTTGAGTTCCTCATTAATAAATTATTCGTATTTTCATTTTCATATTTTTTTTTAAATAAAAGGTAATTATATGTAAAAGGATAAATAGAGTTTAGGTTAAAAAGACAAGGCACTTTATTTAATAAAAGAAATTACTTTTTTCATAACAGTTACCATTTCATCTAATTAGTTTTATGTTCTTTAAACTTAAATGACCCTTATTTGCTAGAGTTAAATTTATTTTTCAATATTAAAATAACAATTAAGGAAATATATAAATGATTCAAATCTTAAATAATATACTTATTTGCAATGAAGATGTTATTTAATATTTCAATAAAATCAATTTTATGTGTTCTTTCTTACTTTAGGATTATCTTTCTTACTTTAGGATTATCTAAGATATGATTTACAATTATCATCTTGATCATATTATTTATAATTATAATAATTCATAATAAAAATAATTTATTTAAGAACAATAAATTATTATATCATAGATTATGTTGACCATACCAAAGTATGTGTTATATATCTATGTATATGTATATGTGGTAAAAATGTGGCTAATTCATTTTTTATTTTTATTTTTATTTGTATTATAACTAACATTTTTTTATTTATTTAGATAATACTTTGTTTTTATTTTAAAATATACATGTATCCACTCCACTTTGAACAGGGACAAAATCACACTTTTCCTTCAATCTAGACTATAGAATGTGCCTCTAGGTGCAACTATTTTACATTTTGTGAAACATTGTTTCAACAATCCTTTAATATATATATATATATATATATATATATAAAATATGTTTTTTCTTATTTCTCATTTTAATTTTAATTTTAATATTATAATTAAAATTAACATTTTTGGAATAAATATAAAATATATTGAAATAATATCATTATATATTATTTATACGTGATGTTGTTTTTTAAATGTTTTTTAGTTAATAGATATATATATATAATACCATGGTGAATCAATGTTTCTTGGATTAAGTCATGACTTCCTTTATGGAATTTGAAACTAGCTGGAGGGGATAACATGCCATTTTGCCAACCACTCGGTTGTCCTATGAGGAGACAATTATTATTATTATTAATATTAATTCTTATCTTAATTCATAAGTATTTTTTTAAGACACCATTTGATATTTAGGTCATTAGTTAACTAATAACCAAAAACAAAAGAAAATAATGTTCTATTATAGCAGCTGTAACACTCCCCAAAATTTTGTCCGACATCTAATTTCATAGCCTTCCTTGGGTTTCTCCTTGATGTTTGCAAACACTTGGGCTCATCCCGTGAGCTCGTGTTGAGTCTTTGCACCCTCCTTGCTTGACCGTTCACCGGACATCTTTTAGCACGTTGGTCACAATGTCATGCTTGCAGCCATGTTATGGCTATGCAAAAGGTCAGTCTTCATGTGTATAAGTTGTATTCACTATGTAAACATATGTCGCACTCACACACAGAGTTGTATGCAATGTCACACAAGTGTCATTGTGGTCATTCAACGATCTATCACAAGTGTCACGCTTCTCGCTCACACCTCGGTCAGTCACACTGAGCACATGTTGTCTTGATGGTTCGAGGTGTCTTGTCATCAAGCCATGTTGAGTGTGTGTTCGCAAGGTCATGCATGTATGAAGTCACTTGTTCACACACTTAGTCATTTTGTTGAAGTTATGTCGAACAGACCAACCTCAACAACGAGACCTCTGCTGAGGTGCACTACGCAGTTTCAGCCCTCAGTGAACATGTATTGCTACCCAGAATTGCGCAGAGCTTGAGGCTGCCTCCCAGGCAGTCTGCACTGTGCAATCCTGAGTTGACCCAACTGACTATCACCCAGAACAACGCAGAAGTTTCTCAGCATGTCAACTCAATCCGCGTTGCCCGCAAGCAAAATCACCAAGCCTCCAAGTGATCAACCAGAGAGTTTGATCGGGTAGTGACCCTGGGCCTAACTCCTCCAAAAAATTTCACAGAAGCTGCCAAGCATACCCACTTCCGTTGTTTGAAGAGATTGCGCAGACATGCCAGATAGACACCCACTCCCTACCACTGCACTACCGTAAAAAATTACGTAGTTTTTCTAGTCAGTCACCATGTCAGTCGACCTGCTGCTCCTCCTGAAAACTGCGTAGTTTTCATGAGTAGTCTTCCAACTACCCAACATCTCGCTCAGCCCAAAAAATGCGCAAGAATGTCCAGTGGGCTAACCTCCCAGATCTATGCATTTTTTGTCAGCAGCATATAGTAGCCCACTGCCAGCCTCCCCGGAGAAATTGCGTAGTTTTCACTACCAGTCTCTGCTTGTTGTCTACATTCTCTCCCTAAAAAAATTGTGCAGATCTGGCCTCCAACTAAGCCAAATCCCATGGACAGTCAGTTCCGATTCAGATTTCCCATATCAGCCTCCGAGTGACCTCTGCACGATTTTCATGGACAGTGCCCAGAACCCGCATCGTGGCTTGAAATGTGCCTTGTGCAATTTTAGAGCCTTGTCCTCTCTCCTGATCACCTGCACCCAAAAGTGACAAATAATGCATAATGGTAGACTAGGAGATTTCTGGATTTGATGTTGTCTCGTCATGAGTGATTGCAGATACAAGTACATGGATGAGACATGACACATATGACGAACAAGATGAATAAGGAGTGCATGCAAGGAGACTTGTTTGCCAATGGACGAACACATGGCACATGCCAAGTAGAAGTGAAGGAAGGCCTTGCATGTGCAACATCAAGTGAACACCAAAACCATCGAAGACTCAGCACACCTTGTCATGCAAAGGTGAAGCTATGATACACCAAGAGCACATCCATCACTCAGCAACAATGTATCTCAACATGCACACCACCATGAGCATGAACATACCAGCTCTGTCATGTCAAGTCATGTCATGAGTCATCTCAGCCACAACACTACTATGTGCCACACTGTTGTAATCAAGGTAATAACACATATTTCATTAAATTTGGAAGTATTCTATTACAAGGCCTTCAACAACATTCATTCTTTTGTAAATCGCCATATTAACTTAATTCAACATAAAAATAATTAAGTAATTTCAAACCAGGTAGAGATCATGAATAGGTCAAACATGAGTTGTTATGTACAATAGTATCAATACACAATAGGAATGTGAAATCAAACTCTTAGAAGCAATTGATTCAAGCTAAATCATATTAGTATGTCTAACATCCAATAAAGATATTATAGTTATGGATAACGAACTAGATTCCTTGATGTTTGAATTTTGTGTCTGACAACTCTAAACCCCTTTCCCACAACCTATGGAGGATTTGTTGATTGAATGATGTTGATGCGAGGATCTTAGTGTAAATGGAAAGGATGTGCGTCCCTTGCATTGCATTGAAACTAGTCTACTAAAAACTTAGTAAAATGTTTTTGTGCTCAATTTCCTATGGTCCCTTTGTGCCTTTATGAAGCACTAATGAGGGGGTGATCATTCGTCTTCATAGCATCCAGGCATCCATTATAAAAGTTATGCATTGTTAATCTGGGTATTTCAAGAAGGTTAGGCACCATTGATCTATCTCCACTCAAAGCCAAGTACATCAAATGAGAGTTCTTAAATGGGTATTCGAGTCATTCCATTGTGATGGACAATGTCACAAATTGAAGTAAACAAGAATTAGCGGTCTTCTTGTAAGTAGTGGAGGCAAGGGTTTTCAAAGATTAGTATACTTGATGGTAGTGTGGATATTTATCTCTCATTGTCAACATTGTCAAAACCAATAATAGTCTCAATGTACTTGCACCAACCAATTGCATGGAAAACCATGATCAATCATTACTTTCACTAAGAGGAGAAATGATAAGAATTTTTAATGAGGAAGAAATAATTGTGAAACATAACTCATGGATTTTAGTTGAAATTTATATAAGTCCCTGTGTTCTTTAATTATTAAATACTTAATCTAAATACAAATAAATTCTCATTAAGATATTGATTTTGCATATTAAATGTGTATTAAAAGGCATTCATCTATGACACTTTATTTTTCATGTAGTCTGAATAAACCAATTAAAGCTCATTATCAATTAATTCTAATTAGTTTTGTAAAAGATATATATTTACTTACATTAAGAGCTTTTTTTCAAAAATAAATTACATTTATAAACTTATATCAATGCATATAATTAAATGAAATTGAATAAATAGCTTCTAAGTGATGGGGCCAGCCCACGTGGTCCCGCCGTCTAAACGCTGATGTGTTATGTACTCACAATATATATAACAATGCAATTGATTTTGGATATAAATGTCGTTTGATTTTTAATCTGCTTGGGTTACGGTGTGTGTACCTTGATTTTCTGTCTATTGGACAACTGTCCCTCCTCGGGATTTTGAAAAACCCGCCTTGGTTTGGGGTTTTACACCGTTCGCGCTCATTTGGTTTTCATTGTTCCTCCGGTCTTTGGCTCTACGAGCTCCTGACGATTCCTTGCAATTTATGTATTTTCCATTGTGAGTTTATGAGTTTTGTCTGCCTAGTCGACGGAGTGATGTGCTCCTGGTTGCGGTCGTGGTCTCAGTCGTTCTAAGTCTCGGCCTGTATGCTATTGTTTGCTTAGCGAAACCCTGGTAAGGTTTGCGTTATGGGATTTGTTTGCATTGTATATTCTCTGTCACTGTGGGTATATATTCGGCCTTAATGTCTGCCTCTGTGTGTTTTGGTCAATTTCTGCCTGTATCTCACAAGGGTTTACAGCTAGTCGAGAGCTGTAAGGTTCATGGTGACATTCGCTTCGGCTCTGGTTCGTTGGCTCCCAAATTCGACAGGTTATGGTGGCATGCTCTGTTCGTTCCTCCGTCAGCTTAACCTGGTAAGTTCCCATTCCATGCTAGACTTTTCCTTAGCTGTTTTTCCTGAGTCTAATGGCCTGGCTCCTCTGTGAGCAGGGGGTTCGTCCGGGTGAGAAAATACGGCTATGGCTTGCTTGTCAGGTAACGACACTCGTTTATTTTGTTCAATCTCTTCGTTCCAGTTCTCCGTTTTTGTTTTTCTGTGGTTGGAACCTAACCCTTCTTCTGTTTGCCTTTGTGCAGGTGGAGCCGTTCGTTGGTCTGGATGCCTGGACTTCTGGCTGCCCTGAACAGTATACGGGTAGAATCGTTCTGTTGTTGTAGCTTTGCTTGTCTGGGTTTTCCGACTTGTAGGGTCTGTTTGTTTTTCGTTGGCCTTGTGCCGCTGTCTGTTCTTGGTTCCTTAGCTATTAGGCTTGGTGGTAGCTTCAAGAAATGAGTTCGGACTCTATGCTGTTGGCTTCTGTTTGTAGTTGTGTCAGTTCCCACGTCTGCGAACTGGGTTGGTCTTGTAATTGTTTTGAACAGAGAATGTGAATGTATATATGGACTTTGGATGACTATATTATAACCCTGTGAATTTATGCGGAAATAAATTTTGAATCGCTCTCGTGGTTTGTTTACATACCTGCTATAATTGTATATGCCTGAACGTTATGGTTGTGTGGCCTGTACTGGTCGTTGTTGCTCTTCGTTCGATTTAGTTGTCTTTTCGCTCTGGTTCAGAATCTGTAGTGGTAATTTAACAACGTTCACACCATAAAAGAATTGCACATCATTAAGTTATACAGCATTTGAGGACACTCGTAGGAATTGTATGTGCACTGAAAAAAATGAATATATTCTTTACTGGTAATTTCTTTTCCACCGTCGAACTCGTATTGGGCTTGTTTTCCTCCTTTTGTACCACTGTTCTCAAACAGTTGGATAACTGTTGTTAGTTTTTTTGTTGTCGGTTATAGTAGTTATTTCATATATGAAACTTCTTCATAACTAGCACATTTTCCTTTACATGTATTTACAACAGTAATATAACTGTTCGGAAACAAATGATTCTAACTAATTACTACTGTTCCTAATTAGAAGTCATTACATTATTCTTAGGCATTTTAAACATAAAAGTAAAATAAAAACAACAAATAAAAATAATGACAGATATACTGCCCGTCCAGTGAGCTGTGTTCTCTGTCATTTTCAGAAACCATGTCAACCTTCCTTCCGTCTTTGCCCTATTAGCCAGATGCTCCTGCATCAGGCTCCCGGGGTAAAAGAAGTTCATGGCTCCGTTCCATGAGTTCCTCCATCGAATAACCAGCATTCTGTATCTGCGCCGCGTCGAGCCATGAGTTGTACTCCATTGGACGGTCTCTCCACTTGACGAGGTAACGTAGATATTCTTTCCTACGTGTCTTCTTGGCTACCTGGGTGCTGAGGATCCCTTCAATCTCATGGGACTAGGCCGAAGGCAATTGTTTCTTCCAAGAATTGTCTCCAAGTTGGGTGTCCTGTTTTGGCTGTACCATACTATCATCCTCTGCTTGGGCATTATATGGGAACAGATCTGCCACATTGAAAATAGGTGATATGCCTATGTCAGGTGGCAGCTGAATCTCGTAAGCATTGGCTGAAAATTTACGTAGGATTTTGCATGGACCAATTTTCTTATATTTTAGTTTATTATACGTGCCCTTAGGAAACCGTTCCCGGCGCAGGTGCGCAAGGACCTCATCCCCAACATTAAAATGCACCTCTCGTCGCTTTGAATCTGCTTGCTGCTTGTATTTCTGTACGCTGTCCTGCAACCTTATTTTGACTTTTTCATGAAGTTCGCTCATTGCTTCTGCAAAGTCTTCCCCATCCGCGCTTCTCTGTTCCAACTTTCCCAAATCTCGTAGTTCATGTATTCCCCGAGGATGCATGCCATACAAGATCTGAAATGGGCTGTGTCCGGTGCTACGATTGGGCGAATCGTTATAAGCGAATTCTGCCTGGGCGAGGGCTCGATCCCATAACCGCGAATTTTCTCCAGTTAAACTCCATAATAAATTCCCCAAGCTTATGTTCACCACTTCCATTTGTCCATCAGTCTGCGGATGATACGCAGAGCTGAAATTCAGTTGCGTGCCCAACTTTTTCCACAGGGTGTGCCAAAAGTGTCCTGTGAATTTTACATCCCTGTCTGAAATGATAGTTCTGGGTAGGCCATGTAATCTAACAATCTCCGTGAAAAACAGGTGTGCCACGTACGTGGCGTCACTAGTTTTCTGGCAAGGAATAAAATGAGCCATTTTCGAAAATCTATCTACCACCACCATTACTGAATCATACCCCCGCTGTGTTCTAGGCAGTCCGAGGACAAAGTCAATGCTGACCGAGTCCCATGGCCTGCTTGGAACAGGTAGTGGTGTGTAAAGTCCAGTATTCTGACTATGTCCTTTTGACAGTTAGCAGACTTTACACCTGTTTACATATCTCTGTACATCCCTGCTCATTTTAGGCCAATAATAAAAATGTCCGAGTTGCTCCAAAGTTTTGTTGATGCCAAAATGTCCCGCTAATCTGCCACTATGCTTCTCCCGTACAATATTCTCCCTCATTGAACATTCCGGGATACATAACTGCCCACCTCTGAACAATAATCCTTCCTGTAAATTATAGTCCAACCATGGGCTTGCATTCCTCAATACGAGATTTTGGCAGGCTTCAAAAGCTTCCTTGAAATCTGTGTCGGTTTGGTACAAATCTTTCAAATGTTCGAATCCCAGTACCTGTATGCTACTCTCCTATAAGAGAAAGGCTCTTCTGCTCAAGGCATCCGCCACTTTGTTGGCTTGCCCACTTATGTGTTTTAACACGAAAGTGAAACTCTGCAAGTATTATACCCACTTGGTGTGCTTATGGTTTAACTTGTGCTGCTGCATTACATATTGTAATGCCGAATTATCAGAAAACAGAATGAACTCATTGCCCAGCAGGTAGTGCCTCCAATGTTTTAAATCTTGGACCACTGCATAAAATTCCTTGTCATACGAGGAATATTTCTGTCGGCTCTCATTTAGTTTTTCACTAAAAAATGCCACTGGTCTGTCTTCTTGACTGAGCACAGCGCCAATAGCTATTCCACTTGCGTCACATCGAACTCGAAAAAGTTTATTGAAATCGGGCAGCCTCAAGATTGGCCTCTCCGTGATCTTCTGCTTCAACAGCTGAAAACTGTCTTCTGCCATCTTGGTCCAACAAAAAGGCTGACTGGCCTTTTTGATGGTCTCTAACATTGGTGCGCAGATTTCACTGAAATTTCTAAAAAAATTTCGATAAAAACTTGCCAATTCGTGGAAACTATGTACCTCAAATAAGCTCTTCGGTGACGACCAACTTATAATTGCTGCAATCTTCTCGAGGTCCATTTTCAATTCATTTTCTGCAACTACAAACCCCAGATAGACCAGCTCCTTCTGCAGAAAAGTGCATTTCTTTAAGTTTATCAGCAGTTTGTTCTGCTGTAACTTCTCTAACACCTTTCGAACATGTTGAAGATGCTCCCCTTTCGTTCTGCTGAAAATTAGGATATCATCAAGATAAACTATCACAAACTTGCCAATAAATTCTTTTAACATCTCATTCATCAATCTCATAAAGGTACTAGGAGCGTTGCTTAACCCAAATGGCATGACCAACCATTTGTACAGCCCTTCATTAGTCTTGAAAGCTGTTTTCCACTCATCTCCTTCCCTAATTCTGATCTGATGATAACCACTCTTCAGATCAATCTTTGTAAAACAAGCTGCTCCACTAAGACAATCCATCATGTTGTGCATCCTGGGTAAGGGAAATCTATATCAAATAGTAATTTTATTAATAGCCCGCGAATCTGTACACATTCGCCATTCTCCACCCTTCTTAGGTGCAAGTACTGTTGGTACCACACAAGGGCTCAAACTTTCTCTGATTAGTCCCTTATCCAGCAACTCCTGCACTTGTTTACGAATTTCGTCATTGTCTTTCGGACTCATCCTATACGTTGCCTTCTTCGGCAAGCTTGCTCCAGGTATAAAATCAATATGATGGCTAATACTCCTTTTGGGAGGCAACTTATTTGGCAGATCGTCAACTACAATGTCTTGGAATTCTTTCAACAACTCCTGAATTTCTACAGGCAGTTCTGATTTTTCTGTGTTTAGCAACATCGGTTTTGTCCTCCTTACAATTGCATAATTGACCTCATTTTCCTCAATCTGCTTCACAAACTGTTTTCCTCCAATTAACAATGTTTTTGTTCCACTCGGTTCTGCTGCATCCTCCTCTTTGATGGGTACAAGTGTATGTTTGATCCCATCTTTCACAAATTTATAGCAATTTGTCTTCCCATCGTGTGTCACCTTCCGATCATACTGCCACGGTCTCCCTAGTAGTATATGGCACACGTCCATTGGCATAATATCGCAGACCACCGTGTCTTGATATTTTCCAATGTGAAATTCTACCTCGCACTGTTCATCAACTAGTAGCTGGTGGCCTTTCTGTAGCCACGACACCTTGTAAGGTGTGGGGTGTTTAAGCCGCTTCAATCCCAGCTTTTCCACCATTTCAGTGGCAACCAAATTGTCTGTACTCCTATTGTCTATAATCAATTTACAACACTTCCCATGTGATTTGCAAACTGTTCGAAACAATGCCTTTCGCTGGGTCTGTTCAGCCATCTCTTTGGCTGGCTTCAACAACACTTTGTTCAAAATTAGAACTTCCCCCATTTCCGCCACGTTTTCTATCTTCCAGGGTTGTGCTTCAGCTTCCTCAGGCTGCGCAACAAATGCTCCCCTCTGGCTAGCGTGGTCAGCTTCAGGGCATTCGAAGGATCTGTGCCCCCACTTATGGCACCTGTAGCACTGGACATTAGTCCCCCTTCCGCGACCATTTCCTCTTCCCCGCTGATATGGCCGACCTCCTCTAGTGCTATCTCCCTTCTCTGCTGTCCCTGAAGCTCTGGAACTGCTGCCTTCTTCGCTGTTTGTGGCAGTTCTCCCTCTGTCGTAGGACTGTCCTCGTCCTTTGCCATTTCCTCTCCCTCTCCTGTTGTTATGCTTCCTGTTAATTTTCTCTTCAGCCTTTACAGCACTCTGAAAGGCTTCTTCAATATTTCGGGGAGAGAGAATACTGATCTCGTCCAATATTTCCAACCTCAAGCCATTTACATACCTCGCTATTTTTTCTGGAGTATCATCCGTATAACCAGCACGTAAATTTACACGGTAAAACTCTTCTATGTACTTCTTTACAGTCATACCTTTCCACCTTAAATTTTGCACTCGTCGATAAAGCTCAACTTGGTAGTCTTTTGGCAAAAATCTGCCCTTCAGTTTTGCCACCATCCTTGGCCATTTTCTTATTGGCAACTTGTTCATTCGTCTCCTGTCCGCTTGGACACTATCCCACCATAAGGCGGTGTGCCCTTTTAATTTAGTTGCAGCAAATCTAACTCTTTTGTCCTCACTGATTTCCTCATTTTCAAAATACTTGTCTAATTCACTTACCCAATCCAGCAAGACATCTGTGGACACACTGCCATCATAGTTAGGGATCTCCAGTTTGGGTTTGCTGCTGGCTAACAGTATCGATCGCAACAGTCTTAACTTTGGGGCTTCTTCCTCTGACCCATCTGTAACAGTTGCTGCCTCATCTTCACTATCATCCCCAAGTTCCAGGTCTCTTCGCCTACCTGCCTCTACTGCTTCCAAGCGAGCTGTAAGGATTCTCAACTGTTCTCTCAAACCTTCATCTGCTACTCTGCGTGCACCTCTCCCACGTCCTTGTCTTTGTACTTCCATCTTCCTCTACTTCCTCAAAATGCTACTCTGATACCACTTGATGGGGCCAGCCCACGTGGTCCCGCCGTCTAAACGTTGATGTGTTATGTACTCACAATATATATAACAATGCAATTGATTTTGGATATAAATGTCGTTTGATTTTTAATCTGCTTGGGTTACGGTGTGTGTACCTTGATTGTCTGTCTATTGGACAACTGTCCCTCCTCGGGATTTTGCAAAACCCGCCTTGGTTTGGGGTTTTACACCGTTCGCGCTCATTTGGTTTTCATTGTTCCTCCGGTCTTTGGCTCTGCGAGCTCCTGGCGATTCCTTGCGACTTCTATATTTTCCGTTGTGAGTTTATGAGTTTTGTCTGCCTGGTCGACGGAGTGATGTGCTCCTGGTTGCGGTCGTGGTCTCAGTCGTTCTAAGTCTCGGCCTGTATGCTATTGTTTGCTCAGCGAAACCCTGGTAAGGTTTGCGTTATGGGATTTGTTTGCATTGTATATTCTCTGTCACTGTGGGTATATATTCGGCCTTACTGTCTGCCTCTGTGTGTTTTTGTCAATTTATGCCTGTATCTCACAAGGGTTTACAGCTAGTCGAGAGTTGTAAGGTTCATGGTGACATTCGCTTCAGCTCTGGTTCGTTGGCTCCTAAATTCGACAGGTTATGGTGGCATGCTCTGTTCGTTCCTCTGTCAGCTTAACCTGGTAAGTTCCCATTCCATGCTAGACTTTTCCTTAACTGTTTTTCCTGAGTCTAATGGCCTGGCTCCTCTGTGAGCAGGGGGTTCATCTGGGTGAGAAAATACGGCTATGGCTTGCTTGTTAGGTAACGACACTCGTTTATTTTGTTCAATCTCTTCGTTCCAGTTCTCTGTTTTTGTTTTTATGTGGCTGGAACCTAACCCTTCTTCTGTTTGCCTTTGTGCAGGTGGAGCCGTTCGTTGGTCTGGATGCCTGGACTTCCGGCTGCCCCGAACAGTATACGGGTAGAATCGTTTTGTTGTTGTAGCTTTGCTTGTCTGGGTTTTCCGACTTGTAGGGTCTGTTTGTTTTTCGTTGGTCTTGTGCCGCTGTCTGTTCTTGGTTCCTTAGCTATTAGGCTCGGTGGTAGCTTCAAGAAAGGAGTTCGAACTCTATGCTGTTGGCTTCTGTTCATAGTTGTGTCAGTTCCCACGTCTGCGAACTAGGTTGGTCTTGTAATTGTTTTGAACAGAGAATGTGAATGTATATATGGACTTTGGATGAATATATTATAACCCTGTGAATTTATGTGGAAATAAATTTTGAATCGCTCTCGTGGTTTGTTTACATACCTGCTATAATTGTATATACCTGAACGTTATGGTTGTGTGGCCTGTACTGGTCGTTGTTGCTCTTCGTTCGATTTAGTTGTCTTTTCGCTCTGGTTCATAATCTGTAGTGGTAATTTAACAACGTTCACACCATAAAAGAATTGCAAAACATTAAGTTATACAGCATTTGAGGACGCTAGTAGGAATTGTATGTGCACTGAAAAAAATGAATATATTCTTTACTGGTAATTTCTTTTCCACCGTCAAACCCGTATTGGGCTTGTTTTCCTCCTTTTGTACCACTGTTCTCAAACAGTTGGATAACTGCTGTTAGTTTTTTTGTTGTCGGTTATAGTAGTTATTTCATATATGAAACTTCTTCATAACTAGCACATTTTCCTTTACATGTATTTACAACAGTAATATAACTGTTCGGAAACAAATGATTCTAACTAATTACTATTGTTCCTAATTAGAAGTCATTACATTATTCTTAGGCATTTTAAACAGAAAAGTAAAATAAAAACAACAAATAAAAATAAAGACAGATATACTGTCCGTCCAGTGAGCTGTGTTCTCTGTCCTTTTCAGAAACCATGTCAACCTTCCTTCCGTCTTTGCCCTGTTAGCCAGATGCTCCTGCATCACTAAGTCTTGTTGGATTCTATGAGATTATTTTCAGTACAAATAATTTATTTTAGAATTGAAATTTACAAAATGTTAATCTTGATGGGAAAATCATGTTATAAGGTGCAAAATTTTTAAAGACGTCCATTTGTGACCCATCTCTTGAATGAGCTTAAATAGTCTACTTAATTCTCATTGTAAATTCATTAATCCATGTTTTATTTGAAAATGCATTTTGTTTACATGGATTTTTATTCTAGAAATAGCAATGTCACTTTTATACATTCATATTAAACCACATGATAGTTAAATAAAATCAATTAATGGTTTCTTGACTTATTGACTTATATGACATGATTTCATATAGAAATAATTGATTTCAGAATGCATAATTACAAAAAATTGTTGATTCAAAATAAAATAAACGAGTTAGAACTCATCAACAATTGATTTTAAATTATTAATTTTCTAAAAAATCTATTTTTACTTACATTAAGAACTTGATTTCAAAAATAAATTTCATTTATACATACTAAATAGAATTTAATACATACTTGTCTTGTTGGCTTCTATGAGATTATTTCAATTACAAATAATTTGTTTAAGAATTAAAATTTACCAAATTTTAATAGGGGTGGGAAAATCAAATTTCGTATGTTGTAGAAAGTTTAAATTCATTTATTTATAACTCGTATACTGAATGAACTTGAACGATATACTTAACATTCATTACCAAATAATTTGAATTTATGATCGGAGAACCCACAGTAATGGAGTTTTTACACCAACGTTTCGAATCCCAAATGGGATCCATCATCAGGGAAAAAAGAAAGATGAAGAGAGAGATGATAAAAAGAAGAGCCAGAGGGAGGAAATAAATACTCATGAGGGCAGAATAATAGAGGTAAAGCACAGGTCGGCTGGAAATAAATGATGAAACCTAATTTTAATTTTAATTTTATTTATTGATTTTTGATTTTAATAAATTAATTAATTTATTAAATTAATCTTATTTATTTAATAACTTTTTAAGATAATCTTAAAAATGTATAATTACCTAGATACTAATGTATATAATGATAATAATATCAAAAAAAAAAAAAAAAAATTTAAAGAAAAAACTTGAAACCCTAAAGTAATATAATCTAAAAACCAGAATATAAATTTTAATATATTAATATTTAAATCATAAACCTAATACTATTAATATTTATATAACCTAAAGACAAAACTAAAAACTTTTCATCTAAATATTTAACTAACCTAAGGACTCTACACACATTCATATATATATATTAGAATTAATAATTAAGCCTACACCTTCATAAATATATATTTAGAGTTAATAACAATCAAGCCTAAAGCCTATATCAATTTCTAAAGACTAAAGTAAATATTTTAATCTCTTAAAACTATATATACAATTATATCTAAAACTAATGCAAATATATTAATATTAATAAACATGATTCTATAAGTTAATGAATCTATATGACAAAATAATATAAGTTAATGACACTATGTGACAAAATAATATTAATATATAAGACAAATAACTTAATAATAATAATATGGTTATAAAACTTTAATATTAATATAAAAATGACTATATAACCTAAGAAATTTTTTAAACCTGATCACTATATGACTTAAAATATTTTTAATTATATGACCTAAAGTCTAAATAGCTTAATATATGAAATATTAATAAAAACCTAGCCACTATCTAAATAAATTCAAATTAATACAAATTAATAAAACCTAAATTCTATATTAATTCACTGTTAAAGACTAGACTATACTTAGAACATGCATTAATGCCTAAATATTTTATTAAAATCAAACATTGAGGATATATTAATAATTAGGGTTATAATATAAATAACCTAAAGACAATAAAACTATGAAAGTCAAAACACTTGTTAATGTCTATAATATTATTTATATCTACTATGAAAACTTATATTAATATCTAACTTGATAACTATCTTACCTCCTAGACACCTTTACCTGTTAGACAACTTACCTGGGGCCGGGCTGACGTTTCTTGATTTCACTGATCAGGGGAAGCCAGCTTCCGCTAATCTCCAATCCGCTGTCTCTGTTCAAATTACAAGGATGCTTCAAGATTTCGAGGGCTTCTCTGATTTTCCGCTTCTGATGCTGCTCTTCTCTTGCGATGATTGAGGCGTTTTCTAAGCAGATGTGGTGTTTCGTCTTCGAGGAGTGTTCTGCCAAGGCTGAGGTACGAGATCTTCCATTCCTGATATCAGCGCCATGTTCTTTCAGTCTTGTCTGGAGGGAGCGACCAGTTTCACCTATGTAGCTTTTCCCACACGAACAGTCTATTTTATAGACTCCTTTGAGCTGCAGTTTATCAATATCATCCTTAACCGATTTTAAACTTTGTCTGAAAAACATTATTCCATGTGTTATACCAAATAATTATTCCATGTGTTGTTATGAAAAACATTTAATTTTACATGGAGTTTTATGTCAAAAAAAAAATGTCACATTTATACACTTATATTAAACCTCATGATAGGAAAATAAAAGTCGATAAATGGATTTATATAGGCCACTTAGAACTCATTATCAATTACTTATAATTTGTATATATATATATATATATATATATATATATATATATATATATATATATATATATATATATATATATATATATATATATATATATATATATATATATATATATATATATATATATATACATTAAGAGCTACATTTCAAAAATGCATCACATTTATAAACTTCTATCAATGCATATAACCAAATAGAATTCTTCAAGTCATATTGGTTTATATGAAATTATTTAAATCACAAATAAACTATTTAAGAATTGAAAATGACAAAATGTTAATATGAATGAGAAAATCAATGTCTTATGGTGCAAAAAGTTTAAATACAACTATTTTTTACTCATCTCTTTAATGAGTATAGATCATCCACTTAACACATTGTTAATTAATTATTCCATGTTTTATTAAGAAGATAATTTTTCTTTACATAGAGTTTTGTTTCAAAGCAATACAATATGACATTAATACTCTTAATAAATTATGTGATAATGAAATACAAGTCAATAAATCGATTCCTTATTAAATTATGTGAGCTAAGATGATTGCATATACAAATAGTCGATTTAAGAATATATAAAAAAAGTTATGGATTAAAAATCGAATGCCCTACAATTTAACGAGTAGTATTCACCTATGAGCCATCACCCATTAGCCTAAAGTGTCCACTTAATACTTATTATCAACAAATTATAAGACTTATTTTTGGAAGAAATGCATCATAGTATACGAATGTTATATATCACAGTTATACAATCATGTTAATAAACATAACTAAGTACAAGTCAATAATATAATTCTAGCTCAAATCATATGATTTCAGTTTATTTAAAATACAAATTTACAAAAAATTAACTTTAAGTAATGAAATTAGATGCCTTACAGTTCAAAGACATAATTCATCCATGATAGTGTCTAATCAAACCTTGATAGTCCACTTAGCAATCATTATCATTAATTATATGTTTTTTTTAAGAAATGCTAAATTATTTACAATAGATTTTTATCTCAAAAATTACAAATCACATTTATGCACTCATATTAGTGCATTTTATATGTAAACAATGAATAACTGACTTTGTGCCTTATTGATTTTCAATATGATATGATTGCAGTTACAACCATTAATTGATTTAGGCATATAAATTTATGAAAATTATGGATTAAGAAATCACATATCTTATGCTTCAAAAAGTTCAAATCATTCACCTATGACACATTTCCCATTGGCCTTAATAGTGAATAATGCATTGTGAATAGTGAATAGTGCACATAACATTTATCAAGTAAATTATTATACTTTCTTTAGCAATAATTACACCTTTGTTTGCAAGGATTTCTATTTCAAAACTTATATTTCACATTTATGTATTATTATTATTGATGCATATAAGTAAACATACGTCATTAAAAATAAAATGCTTCGATGGTTCATGCAAGATAATTTAAATGACAAACAATTCATTTAAGAACGCACACACACATCTTAGAAATCGATACAACAAAGTCATTGCAAAAGAAATTATAAATAATAAGAAATATACATATTAATATAATTGGCAATTCCCATATATTTCAAAAAATATAAAATCATACAAATTGATTCAACAAAAACTATGTCCAAAATGTATCAAAAATTTGGAATGTACTTTTTAACAAATTTATAAAGGAAACTATCTCCATCCAATACAATGAAGTACATGTTCTATTGAACATTTGAATGTACTAATGTTTTTTATTGATAAGATGAAGTGTCTTAAGAAAGGGGAATAAAACTTGCATAAGCCAAGTATCTTGCTCTTTTCCTGTATAGGATTTTATCAACATGTGGTTTGATCGATATCCAATGAATTGAGAAGTATGCTTTGTTGTATCTATTAGCAATACATTTGATTCTTCATAATTATCTCCATATTGGGACCACACATCAGTCAACGTTTTCTCATAAAATTGTCTTGTTCTCCCTGCATCCAATTTTGTTTGCAAATGACAATGAGCCCTGTCCCGTGCAAATTTTAAGTCCTCTATATCAATATTTGATTTTTCTAGTACTTTCCAAATGTACTTATTAGTGACATTTAATGTCCATATTGCGACATCATAATTTTTTAAGCAACATTTTCATACTTGACTGAAAAGGCCTTAAAAACTAGGACCCATCACCAATCTTCCAATCTGGTTCTCTTTGAATACAAAAATTTAGTTCATCTTTGGCATATGATTGGAAGAATACTCCTTCCATTTCAAATATCACCATCTTTTGACTTGTAGTAATGCTCATCTGCATCTACACTGCAACCACATGTATGATATTAACACATATCCACTTCAACAATTCATTGATTAAGGACATAAAAACCTACCAATTTAAAAATGATGTTGATATTTATTATGAATTATTTCCATTTGTATGCAAAAGGAATTTTACAATGAGTTAATAGTAATCACAAAATACAAATACAATGGCCCCAATAAAATGAACAAACTAATGATATGTTTACTTTATACATACAACATAATACCTTTATTTAATTTGTATGGAATAAAAATATTCTAAGAACACATTGGCCCACCATTTAAATCATTGATTTTATAACTTATAATGATTTCTTTAATTGCAATTGAAAAATATAATTACAATGGTCTAGTGAAAGTAAACAAATAAATTATATATTAATTTCCACATACAATATAATACAATTTTTAAATTTCAAACCTAATTATTTATATGCTAATTTCTAGAGTCTCTACCTTAGATTCTTTTGGTGCTTCTTTTAGTACAAATTGTATGTTTATTGTTGGTGCTACGTACAACCTAATATAGTTTTTCAACTTATATGGATTAAAAAATGTTATAAAAATACAATGGGCCATCCTTCACATTACTAATTTCTAAGAGGTATAATGATAACTTAAACCAAAATTGAAACAAATAATTGTAATGATCTAATTCAAACAAATATACCAATTATCTATTAATTTTTACATTTAATGTAATCCATTGTAAAAAATTCTATAGCATGGGAAATTTTGATATGAAAACATTAAATGGCCATTCAAATCAATAATTATTATCAACACAATATCTCACCAAAAATAAGGAAAATAAAAGTATTTTGCTTTTAGTAAGGACAAACCAAATCAAAAATTATTTTATTAGTGTTGTGAAATAAAACTAATAATTCGTGATGTCATACATATAATAACATGAAATAGACATCGGTCATATTAAGGTACTTCTAAATGTAATTGAACATCTTTAAAAGTAGCTCGCACATTTGTAGCCTTCTTGAGTTTATGCAACATTCTCCATAGCTCATCGATCAACCAATTATCCTCTTGATTTGTTCCAATGAATGGAGGGGCAAGAATCACATTTTCTTTGGGATTATCTTTCACGCTCTCAAGTGAACAATCCACTATAATAGTATTGGTTGCATCATATTGGGTATGCATTTCCCACACTTTTTTCAATGATTTAGTGTGTATAACTTTGCTTGGATTGTCAATGACCTTATGTCCCTTTTGTGGTTTACAATCTTAAGAAGTCCACATAAACACAAGTTTATCTTGAATGTTTCTGAAACCAACTTTTTTAAAACTCTTGTTGTGCTTTCTTTCAAAGTTGTCGTCCAAATTGCAATGTCAAGATATTCATTTTTGAAACACATTTCAAAAAATGTTTTTGCATGTGGATGAATCCAAAATATTTTTTTCTCTATTGTGTAATCAACATCAGTTCCCATTTTCTAAATATGCCCTTTGTTTGTTGCTTCATCATCGATGCTATGATAAAAAATGTCCTTTAGTTCAAAAATAACTAATTTATTTTCAGTTATTTTGGCTGCAACACAATGACAAATAATCTAGTCAAACCATTTTATTCATGTTACAAAAATTACTAAATAAATTGTTGAAACAATACACTTACCTTCAGTGGTTTTTTCACTATTTATAGATGAAATAATAAGTTCTTTTATCATCTTGATAGAACTTGGAGTAAACATATTAAACATTCAATCAACTGCCAATAGTACTTCTTATTAAACATTCAATCAAATACCAATACCAAGAAAAACATTAGTAATGAAACATTTAAAAAGAAACACACCCACACACACCTTTAACATTATTTTGATTGTTAATTTTGTCCTTTCTATTAGTTCCTATAATAAAAATGTACAACATTATGGTAGTTACAAGCATTAGAGTTCAAAGAATAATAAAATAAATAAGAAGACAAGTTATAAGTATTTGATATGACATTATCTTCATATTTGTAACTTTGCACCTCATCATCGTCTTTGTTACCTTTATTTTTCTCTAAATTAAACATATAAAATATTTTGAATTGTGAAAATGAATAAAATCATTAAATAATAAGGAAAACAAGTGGACAAATTATAAGTACTTGATATTATATTTTTTCCTTGATTAAAGCTTTGTTTCGCGTTCATTTGATCAATGTCTTTGTTCTCCCTGCTTGTCTCTATAAAAACATAAAAAAAACGTTATAAATTATGACAATGAACAAAATTAATTAAACAACTATACAAAAAACGAATCATCTTTAATTGTCCATATAATATTTCGGTCTTGATTGGAGGTTTGTGGGACATTCCCTTAGTCACTATATTCATTCTCTTTATTTCCAACTATAATCAACAAATGAAATTCTATGATTCACGATAATAAAAATAATAATTTAGATTAAAAAAAGAAAGAGTTACAATGGTTAATACCCATTTCTATCCCCATCATTCCATGGTCATTGTCTTGATTAATTTCATTCTTCTCATAATTCCCTATAATAGACATCCAAAAATGTTATGAATATGGAAATTAAATAAATTCAAAAAGTAACAAGAGCAACAACCAAACAAATTATGTACCTGGTATGATAACTTCTTCTCCTCATGTTTCCATTTCTAAACTTTTTCAACATCATAAGCACTATATTGATTATTTTTTTGCTTCCCACATTCATCATTCTTTGTTTTAGAATCTCTATCATTAGTCATTTTAGTAAACACTTTGACAATTAAAAATATAAACAAAATATTATCCAAAGTATTATAAGAGAAACAACAAAGAAATTGTAGTACCTGAATTTTCTAAGAAGTTAATAGATCCCGGATTTGATAGTTGAAAATATTTGTAATTATTCAACATGATTATCCTTTGTGACTATGTTTTCACAACACATGCAATTCTTCTTCCATATGTACAACAAGCCTTGATTAAATTTGTCCCCGCATAAAGAGTAATAACCACTTTTGCATCACTACATTGTTGGTGTTTTTCCAATAAATCCATTCAGAAATCATAATCTCTCTCATTTTCATCAAATGTGTCTTCAAATGTGTGAGAGTATTTTGAAGCTTCCAAAATTTTTAATTCTTAAGTATAGAAATGTATAGTAAAAACTATATCATAACTATACCTGTTTTGAGACTTATATTCATAAATGCCACTAGTCATTTTATAGTTGATCTTGGAGTTCTTTATGGAAATTTCCAAAAACTTGCGTACATCATTACAAAACCAAAGTTCTACTAAGAGAACTGTAGTAAAGTCATTCAACTCATTTTTTCCATAAGAAATCGAAAAAAATCAATATTATATCCTTATGGAATGGTTCTTTTTTCAAAGCAAGTGTATCCGGAACAATAAAGTTAGTATGTAAAACTGCTTGCAATTGACATTGGAAAATAGTGCAAAAGTGTTGAAAAAATATCAAAGCCCCCAAAATGACAACCAAATTCAAAATTTTTGTCAACCTGTTGAACACTTGTTCATCCATTTATCATTCTGTCAAGGACTCGACATGCTTGCTGAGAAAGGGACTCTATCTTTGTATTATGTGTTCTTTTTACATAAGTAGACCCCTCCCCCATGTTGCAAAAGTTGGAAAACATAATATCGTTAATTTCATAATTCTCAAGAATGTTGAATGTGGTAAAAGTATTCCCATTCAATTTATCATCATGACTTTGACAATATGTAACCATTGCCTCCAATAATGTTCCGTTGGTTTTCAATTTAGAAAAATAATCTTTTAATTTTGTGGCATTTGTTGGATGATTAAGTGGAATAAAAAACCAAATGGTTTCATCCAATAACTTATCTACTACTGAAGAAATTTCTTCCATGGTTAATCCCTGACGGGCCGAAGAGTACATGTTGTCAAATTGTGTAAACTATTTCTCTTGTAGTTCTCAAAATCAGGTTGGCTTGGAGAACACTTTAATGTTCCTAGTTGGTAACAGTTAAAAATAGTGTACCATTTATCCAAAATAGGTTGAACAATATATAAGAGAATTTTTTTATCAGAAAAGATTCTAATTGGACACTCGAAGGTGCACAACATTTCATCATCGGCCTAATAAAATAATAAATATAAGCTAATCAACAACCATTTATTAGCATAATGTCTAACCATTGTAACAAAGTATAAACTAATTATAAAATTGTTATACCATTTAAATATTTTGGTGTCATGTTTCTTGAACATCCTTTTTCCTTGGATGCTTCCTTTGAATTCTCACTAACTTCATAGTATATGGTTTCTGATAATAATAAATAAATAAAAAGTAAAAAATTATTAACATAGTTTCAAATAATTGAAGAAAGTATGAAGTTATAAATATTATAACTATCACATCATTATATGTGTAACAAAAATGAACAAGAACAATAACAAGTGTAGAACTCACAATAATAGCTAATCATGGTGTTGATTAGAAAAAGGGAACCCCCAAATAATTTATTATGTTCTTTTAATTGTGACTATAGGCAAGTTATCACCTACTAGCTTTCCTTCTAGCACGAGCATAAACACATTTCCAAAAAAAAATACATTGTGAATAAATAAATAAGACTGTAGAAACTACAACAACATCGTATTTACAGAAAATTGATCTTTTATAGTTATGTATATTCTTAGCTTTCTTTAGAAACCATAAAATCAAAACACAATGAAAGAACATTAACTATGGCAATTATTAGATTTTCTTCTAGATCTTCATCTAGCACAAAGAAAAACACATAACAACATTGCAAGGTGAAAGAAATAGAGAATGTGATAGAATTACTTCTAGCAGAAACACAAGCATATTTCCAACAAGAATGTTGCAAAAAAAAAAAAATATTTGTATCCTAGATTTCTTTTTACCACAAACACATGGATATTGCCAATAAAAACATTGTATGGTGAAATAAATCTAGCAGATGTTAGAATTATTTTGAGCACGAACACATGCATATTTCCAAGAAAAACATTGCAAACCGAAAGAAATGTAGCACTAGTTTTCCTTCTAGCACAAACACAAGCACATTGTCATTAAAAATATTGCCAAGGCAATGGAAATGTAACACATGCTAGACTCCCTTCTATCACATAAAAGAAGATTGCCAACAACAACATTGCATTGTAAAGTAAATGTAGTGCATGCTAAATTTCCTTCTATCACAAACACAAAAACATTGTCAATAAAAACATTACAATAATAATCTTTCTTGAGACATCTCCATGCTTATGTAATTTGACATTGCCTTTTAGAAACAATGAGGTTTTAGTCCATGCCTACATAAACTATTGTTACAATATAAAAAATGTTAAACCCTCAAATGATTAGAAGGCCCTTCATATGGAATATGTGGCCTAAGAATGGGATATGGTACAAACATAAGCATGTTTCCAACAACAACATTGCATTGTGAAAAAAAACATTCTATATTACCCTCTATCACAAACACAAGCACATTGCCAATAAAAACATTGCAAGGTGAAATAAATATATTGTAAGTTAAATTTCTTTTTAGCATAAAAACAAACACATAACAACATTGTAGGGTGAAATAAATCTAGCATGTGCTAGAATTACTTTTAGCAAAAATACAAACATGTTTCCAATGACAATATTGCAAAGAAAATTAAATGTAGGACATGCTAGATTTATTTCTAGTACAAACATAAGCACATTGCCAATAAAAACGTTGAAAAGGGACATAAATTTAAGCATTGCACACTTCCTTCTGGAGGACAAAAAAAAAAAAAAACTCATATCAGCATTGGTAGGTGAAAGAAATATAACATGTGCTAGATTTGCTTCTAGCACAAAGACAAATATGTTGTGAACAACATCATTACAGCAGGGTAAAGGAAAATCTAACACATGTTATATTTCCTTGTAGAACAAACCTAAGAAAATAAAATTATTATATGGCTAAATAAACCTAATACATGTTGGATTTACTTCTAGCACAAACACGGACATATTACCAATAACATAATTGTAAGGCAAAAAGAATCTTGTACCCACAATATTTTCTTCCAGCAAAAACAAAAACACATTGCGAATAATAACATTGTAAGATGAAAGAAATCAAATGTGTGCTATATTTCATTCTATCATAAACACAAGAACGTAACAACATTGCAAGGTCTCATAAATATACTATGTGCTAGATTTACTTCTATCACAAACACAAGCATATTGTCAGCAACAACACTGCAAAAAAAAAGAGATCTAGCGCAAGCTAAATTTCCTTCTAGCATAGACAGAAGCATATTGCAAAATAAAAATATGTAAGACAACATTTGATTTCCTTCTAGCATAAATAACTATATTGTCAAAAATAACATTGCCAATTCACAAACATATTGCCAACAACAACATTACTAGACAAAGAAAATCTAACACATGTTAGATTTCCTCCTATCAAAAACACAAACACCTTGCAAATAAAAACATTACAAGGTGAAAGAAATATAATGCATACTATATTTCCTTCTAATGCAAACATAATCACATAACAACATTGTGGGGTGAGAAAAAATTCCAATATATTTACTTCTAAAACAAACATATAAATATTTCCAATGAAAACATTACAGGACAAAACATATTTAGCACAAGCTAGATTTCATTTTAGCCCAAAACATGTTAGCAATAACATTGCAAGGTAAAAAAAAATCTAACATGTGTTAGATTTCCTCTTAGCGCAAACACAAGCACATAGCAACATTGTAGAGTGAGAAATCTAGCATGTGTTAGATTTATGTCTACAACAAATACAAGCACGTTGCTAACAACAACATTGTAGAGTATAAAAAATCTAGCCTATGCTAAATTTTCTTCCAACACAAACACAAGCACATTTCAATTTGAAAGAAATCTAACACATGCTATATTTTCTTCTAGCACAAACACAAGCACATAACAACATTGTAGGACTAAAGAAGTCTAGTGCATGCTGGATTCATTCTATCACAAACACAAGTAGATTGCAAGCTAAAGGAAACAAAACACATGCTAAATTCCTTCTAGCACAAGCAACCATATTTCCAACAATAACATTTCATTGTAAAATAAATCTAGTGCATGCAAGATTTCCTTCTAGCCCAAAGATAAGCACATTGCCAATAACAACATTGCAAGGTGAAAGAAATCTAATGTGTTTTAGATTTCCTTCTTGTATAAACACAAGCAGACAAAAACATTGTAACGTGAACGAATTATAGCATATGATAAATTTACTTCTAACAAAACACAACCATGTTGACAACAACAACATTACAGGGCAAGGAAATCTAGCGTATGCTACATATTTTTCTAACACACACAAGCACATTATAGGATGAAACAAATCTCTTGTGCTAGATTTCCTTCCAGCACAAACACAGGAACATAACAACATTGTAGGGTTAAAGAAATATAACACACACTAAATTTAGTTCTAGCACAAAATGAAGTATATTGTCAATAACAACATTTCAATAAAGAAATCTAACATGTGCTAAATTTCCTTCTAACACAATCACATGTAAAATTCCAATAACATTGCAAGGTCAAAGAATTCTATCATGTTTCTTTCTAGCACAAACAACCAAATTTCAAACCACAACATTGCATTTTGAAAGGAATATAGTGTGTGCTAAATTCCCTTCTAGCTCAAACACAAGCACATAAAAACAATGTAAGGTGAAAAATATCTAACATGTTTTATATTTACTTTTAGCAAAAATACAAGCATATTGCCAACAACAACATTATCAAGCAAAGGAAATCTAACACATGCTAGATTTCATTCTATAATAAACTCAAGTGTATTCCTAATAACAACATTGTAAGATGAAACAAATCTAACAAGTGTTAGATTTCCTTTAGCACAAAATATAACATAACAACATTATAGCTTCAAACATATCTAGTGCTTGTTAGCTTACTTCTAACATAAACACAAGCATGGTTCCAACAACACTGCAGGGCAAAACGAATCTAGAATGTGCTATATTGTCTTCTAGCACAACCACAAGCACATAACAAAATTGTAGGATTAAATAAATTCAACACATGTTAGATTTACTTTTAGTACAACCACAATTATATTGCCAACAACAACATTCCAAGTTAAAATAAATTTAACACACAATAGATTTTCTTCTATCATAAATATAATCATCTTAGCAATAACAACATTGCAATGTACAATAAATCTAACGTGTGCTAGATTTCCTTCTAGCACAAATACAAGAGCATAACAACATTGCGTGCTAAAAGAATTCTACCACATGATGAATGACAAATATTATTTTTTTCCTCCAAAAACTTATTTAGTTTCATTTTCATTTGTTATTATATTGTTGAATACCTATCTAAGAATGTTTGTTGAATAGGATCATATAATTATTGAATTAGATCACATCCTGGATGATTTTAGTGTCATGGATCTTTGAATCAATGTAATTCTAGGAGAAAAAAAATCTATATATTCCTTGAGGAAATGAAAAAATGTAGCCCTCTCAATAGGCATGTATCTAATACCTAGATTAGTATTTTGTGGGTATTATTTGTTACAGATATTCATTACCTGATATTGCATTGCGTAGCTATTGGATTTATAGTTTGTTTCCCCCTTGAACTTATCTTTCGAGTCATGATACTTCTCCATTTGAACCACATATTTAAGAAATAATTTCTCACTCTTTAGTTTTGCATCTAGAGACAATGTATTAATTTGATCACAATGTCAAATTTCATCAATGGTGATCCCCTAAAAGTATCTCCCTATGTGAGGAATTCTAAAATAGGGGCATCATCATCAAAAAAATCTAGTTTGTAATATTGTTTGGTATAGAAGGCCTAAAAAATTGTTCATTAGAAAACATGTCCATAGAAAATTTTCTCAGTGGTATAAATATAGGAGTTGTGTTTGAAAGTAAATTTGCATTTGCATTTTGACTTCAATGTACATAATTAATATTGAATGTATCAAAATTAGAAATAATAATCCATGCCTCATCTATATAATTCTTAAGGTGATTAAAATACAGTGAATTGAATTTCCTAAATGTTTGATAGCTATTTGTAAATCTCTATCAGTTGGAGCTATTTAGCTTCCAAATCTATCACTTTTTTAAGACCTTGTATCAGAGCCTCATACTTAGTGACATTATTTGTGCATGGGAAATCCAAGTGACAAGACATCAAATATTTGTATCCTTTAAGATCTCTAAGAGTGCATCTAGACCTTTCACTTGAACTCAACTTAGAGCCATCAAAAAATAAAAACCATACATTCTAATTTACATCTAAATTTACTAATTTTGAAAATAACTTTGTACATGTTCTTGCATAATATATATATTATTTACAACAAGCTAATTTGAGTGAAAGATCTTAGATTGTTACACACATATACAAAAGGTGAACATTCAACAATAAATTTCCAAAAAAGAGAGTCAAAATAGTAGTTAAAAAATGTAGAATTAAAGAACACAATGAATACATTTGAATCATTCAAATCTATGATCGTGTGCTTCATATTCCTCTTGCTTGTTATTTTAATTTGATTAGTATTGTCGTTATATTGAAGCCAAAGATGTGACCATTCTATCAAAAAAATATCCATTTATGTTTTCAAACCAACCGTTGCTTAGTATGTTATGAAACTAGCTCAAGAAAAGATAGAAAATATTGATCAACGCCTTAGGATTCAGCCTCTTCGAGAGGGAAACCTCCTTTACATTACATAAATGAACAATTCTTGGATGATTCAAATGACAAAACCTCCTTTCTATATATAGGAGTCTAAGGAGTCACAATATAACCCAACCGACCTAACAATAATAATATAAAGCAACAAAAATAACAATAGAGGGACTCTATGGGGCACGGTAATAACAATATGGGGGAAATAGGGGCACAAAAATATTAATAAGGGGTATAACTACAATAGTGATGGGGTAATCACTAGTATTATAGGGACCCAACATGCTCCTCTCCTTCAAAAAAGTGTTGTCCTCAACGCTTGAATAGTTCTGGATACTTCTGTATAAAATTCTCATCCTCCCATGTGGAATCTTCAGCAGATAAGTTCTTCCACTTGATAAGAAACTCCGAAATTGATCGATTTCGTAGTTGTCGAGTTCTTGTTTCTGTGACTGCTTCTGGTTCCAATATAATTTTTCCTTCCTTGTCAAGTTTTGGCAATATTATTTGAACTGGGAGCTTGTCGCCTATAACCTTCTTTAAACATGAAACATGGAAAACTGGGTGCAATCGAGAAGCTGCAGGAAGCTCCAATTTGTATGCCATAGTACCAATCTTTTGCAACACCCTGTATGGACCATAATACTTTGGTGATAATTTATTATCCTTCTTAGCTTGCTCGAGGGACATTTGCTTATATGGTTGTAGCCGTAGGAATACCCAATCACCTACATCAAAACTTCTTTCACTGCGATGTTGATTTGCCTGTTGTTTCATTCTATTTTGTGCCAACACAAGGTTATCCTTTAAGAGTTGGAGGACTTGTTGTTGATGTTCGATGTGATGTTCCACAACCTGAACCTTAGAATTTTCTCTTAAATATGATGTGATGGATGGTGGTTGATACCCATAAAGTGCCATAAATGGGGTCATTTTTGTTGCTGTATGGAAGGAAGTGTTATACCACCATTCAGCCAGAGGCAACCGTTTGACCCATTGTGTCTGTTTATCAGATACAAAGCAATGAAGATATCCTTCTAAACATTTGTTTACGATCTCAGTTTGCCCATCAGATTGAGGATGATAAGATGAGCTATGAGCTAACTGAGTACCAAGACAAGAAAATAATTTTGTCCAAAAGTTTCCAGTGAAAATGGGATCTCTGTCACTTACAATAATCTTTGGGTTTCCATGCAGCTTTTGAATTGTTTCCATAAATGCAGTAGAAACTGTACTGGCTTTAAATGGATGTGATAATGCACAAAAGTGTGCATACTTGGTAAGTCTGTCAACTACCACCATGATGACACTCTTTCCCTCAGACTTGGGTAAACCTGTGATAAAATCCATTGAAACCTCCTCCCAACGTTGGCTTGGAATGGATAAAGGTTGTAATAGACCCGGTGTCTTAATTGTTTCAACTTTATTTTGTTGGCAAACCAAACATTCCGCCACAAACTTTTGAATATCTGATTTAAGGCCATCCCAAAAAAATTCCTTCTTACCCTGTCGTAAGTTTTTAAAAATCCTGAGTGCCCTCCTAAGGGAGAAGTGTGCAATTCCATAAGAATCTTTTGTTTTAGCTGGGAATTCTTACAGAGGTATAAGTGATCTTTGTAACATAATGAATCATTTTTCCAGCTAAATGTATCAGACGTACTGGAATCTTGTTGTAACTTTTGAATAAGTGACCACACTTCTTCGTCATTCTTCCATTCCTCCCTTGCTTCGTTTATCCAATCTGGTTGGATAATAGAAATGGCACACAACAATGCTTCCACATCCTCATCCTTTCTTGAGAGTGCATCTGCCACCACATTTTGCTTCCCTTTTTTGTAGATGATTTCAAAGTCATAACCCAACATCTTTGTGACCCACTTTTGTTGCTCTTCAAAGGATAATCTTTGTTCTAAAAAGTATTTAAGGCTATCATGATACGTTTTTACCTTGAAGTGTCTTCCCATTAGGTAGGGTCGCCATTTCTTAAGTAATAACAATATGGGGGCAATAGGGGCACAACAATATTAATAAGGGGTATAACTACAATAGTAATGGGGTAATGACTAGTATTATAGGGACCCAACATAGTAATAAAGCATATGACTCGACCACTATTTTGGATTAGAAAAAAGTTTGAGAAGTACACACTTTAATTCACTATGCACTTTAACATTTGCGCATTCTAGTTGAACTTTGGGTGGGTTGCAATAACTAGTAAAATTTCGCGACTAGATCTCTGAATTTTGGTACTAGGTTTACACAAATTCAAAGGTGTAAAGTTGTGTTGTTCACAACTTTACAAAATAACAATGACTGGATCCCAGACATCTAATGTTTACATTACACGGGAAAGGGTTGCAAAGTCCACGTTGAACAATCCCCTTCGACCTCTTCCACCAACCCAAAGTAAACCAAAAGGAAAGCATGTAGGAATGGATTCAAATATTTATGGATCCCGTTTTGTTGCTGAACCCCTTAAACAATGTGCAGTGTTATCATATGTGTCTTATATCTGTAAGGAATCACCCTTGATTGATTGCTTGAAAAAACCAAAAGCAATTAAGGTTGTATCTCATAACGCTAATGTGAAGGGGAGAGGCCGAGGATTTCCTTGGAATAACAAGAAGATTATTCAAGAGGAAAATATTAAAAAAGAGACTTCACCAGCTATTTGTAACGTTGACGATGCATCTGATGGTAATGCAATCAGTGTTGATAAGGAAAATCTTGTATCTCTCTCAAGAAAGGAAATCATTTTCATTTTCTATAGGGATATCCCTTTACTAGTGAGGGAAGGATATTCCTTTCCTCTAACTCAAGGAATCACCTACCCTGTATAAAATGAAAGACATTTTCTTACAAAAGATTAGAGAAGTATAAATCTCAAAAAATAAATATCAAAGTAATTTGAAGAATGAACTTGAGAATTGGTTGAAACATGTGCTTGAGAGGATATCCTAGAAAGAAGCAAAGCATGGTTAATCATTAAAAGAGAATGACTTCTGGAAACAAAAATTATAACTACCGCTACTACAAAAAAAATAATTTTTTTTTTGGGGGTGGGGGGGTGTCGTAATCTGCCTCCAAAAGTGGGAATTAAAAGCAATATTAACATTAGCTGTAGTTTTTTAAAACCTCCATCACACCTCCTCCCCCCTACCCCTAAAAGCATCACCTCTAAAATTCAAGCATTTTAGATGCGATTTTTTAAGAGATATGAACTGCCCCCAAATGTGTCACTTTTCAAGGGGGGTTCCAAACTTGAAAAGTGACTTTTGGGTGGAATTTTTTAGAACCCCCCTCCCTTCAAAGCATCACCTATAAATGTCAAGCCTTTTAGGGAAGGTTTTTGAAGAGATAGCATTGATGGGTAGCCCAAATCGTTGGTTGAAGCCTATCTACCAAATCATTGGCCCTCTATTATGAGGCGTTGGTTCAATTCTCCTTGGCTTCGTCAGGGTCAAGCCCCAAAAGTTGGGTCGATTAGGCATGAGGTCCCTTCACGTGGGCTAGACTAAGGGCGTTGTGAGGAAAAACAAAAAGGTTTTTTAAGAGATGTGAACCAGCCAAAAAAGTGACTTTTAGGGGTGATTGAAATAGCCCTCAAAAGTCATCTTTCAAGGTTGGTTGTAAATCACCTAAAAAAAGTCACTTTTGGGGGCGATTTGAAACCCCCTCGAAAATTGACCTATGTGGGCAATTTAAAATCCCCCTCATAGCAACGTACAAGGGCGGCTTACAACCCCCCTTGTAGCAACTTATGAGGGTGGTTTAAAACCACCTTGTTGCAAAGTTTGGGGACGTTGGGCGCCCCCCTCGTACTAACTTTTGGGGGCGTTAAGAGCCCCCCTCATGGAAACTTGTGGGGGCATTAGAAGGCCCCCTTATAGTAGAATTTACATACTTTCACATTTAGATAGATCCCCCTTATAGTAGACTTTACATACTTTCACATTTTTAGATAGGCCCCCTTATAGTAGACTTTACATACCTTCACATTTTTAGATTGTGATACTTTCAAACTGTTATGTTGGGCACGAGTGAAGAGGATCAAAAAGTTGGGTAGTTGTATCCAATTGAGGTTGGCTTACACGATGCATCACTGAATTCATCAAATCAAGGAGAGTTTTCAAATCACATTGAATCAACTTTGCACAAACCTTCATTCGAGTATACAATCATCTCTTTGCATTCAATCCATAATGAAAGCACTAAAGAAAATGGATGATGTCATTGAATATAGTGTTGATCCTGATGTATTCTATGGGAATTTTAGGAGGTGTTTGGGAATATTCTTTCTGTCTTTTTTATTTGCACTAAAGGGCATGGCACTATCAAAGCATGAAGGGAAAAATCTTTTCATATTTCCCAATAACAACCAAGCAAGTTGAAGGACCAATCCCTCCTAGCCTCGTCCCTTTACCTCTTTGTGTTATGTTTCCTTGCCAACAAACCCCTACGCCTTATTTCGACAGCCTTTGGCAAGGTATCACTGGTAGTAGATTTTGTTGAATTCTCAGGAGATTTCTCTCCTTAACACAAAGAAACTCAGGTATATTTCCATATAATAAATTTTCATTTAGTATCCCGTGGTTGGTTTGGTATCTAACTCTTTGAGTTTGTAGTCTATTGGGTTGTTAGTCCATCTATCATATTTACTTTCCCTCCAAGTGCAGCCCTCAAGTCCAATATTTTCCCTTATGTTTTTTCTCCTCACTCTTTCGTCCCGAGGGAGAAATGCAAGGGGTGGTCAAGGTCGTAGCCAGGGCCAGGGTTGTGGTCGTGGAATAACTCAAGCTCAACCTTGAAATACCGAAATCAATGTTGCATAAATAACAATGATTTAAACTTGGAAGAAACTCTGTCTTAGCAAACTAATGCACACCCACATGCTCGTTAGATTATTTTGGGTTGGGAGAATGAATTGAAGCAGGAAACATATAATGAACTGGAGCTAAATGAATGGCAGGATCTCATCCCTAACCCAGGCCATACCAAAGGCCGATACACCCAGTTCCGCAGACCCTTTACCTTTTCTGGATGATGAAAAATCTCTTAGCAAAAGCTTTAACATCCATCTTTGAAGGAATTTCATAGTTAGCAACAAAAATAAATGAAATCGACAAGGAATTCCAACTCATTCAATGCCAAATTCAACAACAAAATGCTCGTTTAAGTCATATTGAGAATCATATTCCCTGCCTTCCACAAACTAAACTATCGGGCTCCAGTGCCAAAGACTTGACGCCAATTGAATCTTTTGATGATTATCATTTTTCTTAGCATAGTTTTGACTCTTAATTTTTCTATGTATAAATGAATAGTATGCATTTTTTATCTTTCTGTTATAGACATAGAGTAAATAGGAGACGCATAGACACTCAGGTTTATATAGCCTTGCTTAACATTCTCAGGCTTTTCAGATTTTGGATGGCATATAATGTTGTCAGATGGCCAACATACATGGTTTCCCAATGAGCAAGTTGAGGCCATCTAATTATGGATGATGTTTATGTAAGGATATGCAAAGCTTACTAAAATTATTTATTAAAATAAAAACTATTTTTTTTTAAATAAAATATTTAAAATTATAATAACTTTAATAATATAATTGAATTCTAAATTTCCAAAAAACTAATAAATTACTTGCAAGCAACACCACAACCTCCAACAATTCAAAATTAAACCTACCTAACAAGGATCACAACATATAGAATAGGAAAAACACCCACAACCATAGGTAATGCACTGCAAAATTTTCTATCCTCTCTCCAACTACATGCACATTTTCATGGCAATGTTGCATGTCAAATTTTTGCAAGTCACCAAACACATATATTGTTGGTTGGTTGATGGATGGATGCTATCAGTGACAAGAACATAATAAAACAATATGTTAAGGTACAGACAACACAACTATAGAAGACTCACATCGTAAGAATTTGAGATAAGCAAACAAAGAACCAAATGAAAAAATAATTGCATTCGAAGAGGCCAAGGGTGTTTATAGTCCGATGTGCATTTTTATAGGTCGTAGTGTATGTTTTCGACAATTTTTGGCTATATTTGTTTGGTCAAATTTTCCTACGCAATTTGTTCGCAATTCATTGGAATCAAAAAATTGATTTGTGAATTTTGTATAATAGTGGCAGTTTTTTAAGAGCTGAATTCAAAAACAAAAGGCAAGATTTCACCCAAAAATAAATGTTTCCAGCCAAAAATTCCAAAGAAATAAAATATAATAAGGACACAATATCCCTTTTATAAAGTAATAAGGAAAAAATGGAAATTATTTTATTATTATTAAATTGATAATTAATTGAGTTTTTCTTGAATAATTGGGATTTTTTTGTCATAATGACTTGGAACCTTGTTATTAAATCTAAACATAAACATTCTCGATATATGTGATAACATTTCTACGGTTTTGAATTATAAATCTATTTTTTCTACACAACCAAAAAGGACCATCTTTCCTACATCAATGTTCATAATGATAAACCTTGTGACTTATTTAGCTGAAAGTCTAAAATATTGCTCAAGCAGCCTACTCCCAACAACTAATTTTACTTTGTTGATCATAACATGATTGTTTCTCATTATTATCACTTCCCAGTTTTCTTTGGAGATTGAACAAATACAAATGGAATACAAGACCATAGCAATCTCAATTCTGGATTTGAACATTTAGAACTCACTCTTTTTGTTTGTTTCTCACCAATTATTCCAAAGCCATTAGATTTCTATGCTAAAGTTTTAAATATCCCATAGCTTCCATGAGAGAAAATAGATTTATGTACTGAATTTGCCTACGGATTTTAAAAATTGAAGTTGCCTCATCTTATCAGGTAACCTAGTCATATCTTCCACCTCATCCCCTTCTCAGGTAACACTCAATTTAGGTGATTTCTTCAGTCTCATAATGCAGCAACAAATGTCTCTCTCTTCTTTGGAAACACACACCTAATTTAGGCAATTTCGTGAGTCTCATCATGTTGTTGGGTGTGGAACCTGATTATCTTCTATATTCAAAGGTATCGCCACATTGGACCCCAGTTCGTTGCCGCCCGTAAATTATTCGCTGCAGGGGGGGTCTGGGGGGGGCGGCTGCGACCTTTGGGACCCCCCCCCTGGCGGGGGTTTCGGGGGCAGCGCCCCCGAAGCTAAAAACAACTGTAAAATTGACTTGTAAATGTATAGTAATTTCTAGTCAATCTGGGCCGCTCATTAGGCGGATGATCTGACGATAGAACTTATGTTTAGTTTAGGGTTTTTTGCCCTAGAAGGAACCCCTCTCTTTGTATGAGGGCATTGTATTTGAGGCTGTGTGATAGATGTGTATTCTGTGAGTGGGAAATAGAGAGGTGAGACTGTGAGAGAAAACAGAGGATATTACAGCGGATCTACTGTAGGTTGTGTCTCTTCATTTTGCTGGATAATAGAAAGGAAGGACTGGCTATTCAGGGTGGACTTAGCCCAAACTAGGTGAACCACGTATATCTGTGTCTCTCTTGTTTTATGCGCTTTCTATGTTTATATTTCTGCAATATTTTATGTGTTCCATTGCTCCATAATATATAATTTTCTAACAAATGCAGCAATAGAAATAGATGTCTCTCTTTCACCAAGTTAAATCTGGGAGATCCTGGAGACACACCTCCACCCACTGATCCCTTTGGAATTCCACATGCTTTGGAAAAAAAGGGTGTTTCCTCCATCCACTATCATGATTCATGGGTTTTGGCACGCAGGCACCTAGGAGAGGACATATGTAATAACAACCCATTTACCACACAATAAAGCATGGAAAGAGTACTATGATCAAGCTTCACAGTTTTTTGGTGCTAGCAGAGGAGGTTTCCCATAGTCTACAACAACTCAAAGTGCATCAGAAAATTTGATATATGAATGAACCTATGCTTTATAAATTTGCATACATACATAATCAATTATAGGCATGAGGTATACAAATAATTTTACAACAACTCAATTTTGGATACATACATTATTATCTTTGGATATTCAAATGAATTTATAATTCCTTGTATATATGTTTTCATAGTTATTCATGTTCTCACTTCAATTTTTTGAAATATTTTTGGATGTTCCAATGAAGTTACAATGTAAGTTTTCACAATTATTCATATTGTTACTTAGACTTTCTCAAAACAAACTATACAAAAAAAATTGAAACATCAATATTTATAGTGAACACTCCACTTAGTCAAAAACAAATAAACAAAATATCTTACCCTGCCTACAGGATCAGAGGGTGGGGTACTTTCAAACTTTGTTACATGGGAAAAAATGACATCACACTACACATGGGTGCATATTCAATTTAAACTTGGGTAGTTATTCACATCACCATGGTTAAATGCAAAGCCTAATCAACAAGAAATGTTGCATCAAAAGTAAGTGCAAAAACCCAATCCAGATTTTGTTATATGAGGAGAGATAGAATCATTCCAAGTTAGGAAGAAACGATAGCATCGTTGATCCAACAAGTGGTACACTAAGCCCAAGATAAATACCATTACTTGGAAATTGATGGTGACCATAATCTTCAAAGGGGGAGGTTTAAATCTCTAAGATCAAGTTCAAAGATTTGCATTACAAAGGAAGCTATAGTACAAGACATTGTGACCTTGGGGGTCAGTTTGCAAGTTGTATAAATCAACTTCTGAAAAAAAGATAGTCATGTAGGGTGTTACTGCAGGTTTGGAGAGTAAGTTTTTGAAGGTATAAGGTGATGGTTTGCAAGTGGAAAATGTGTGATTTGTTTCAACTATTGGAGAATGGTTTCTTGCAAATCTTCTGCATATTCTCAACTTCTTTGCATTCAATTGCATCTTCACATATATGATATGTCCATAGAAACAACCTCAAAAACCCATGAAAATGTTCATACTAATGGTGAATATCATATTTAAAAGCATGTTACAAGTTTAGGATCCATTGCACGAGGAGATAGTGGGGATTGTGGCTACAATAAGTATAACGATGTCTACTAAGGGCCTTACCCCTGCACAAGGGAAAATTGTTTGCATATACAAGGTAATGGTGTAAACATGTGAATCACATTTGACCCCCATGTCCCCCTGTTGTGTAACACAACCCTCCTCCCCACCCCGGTTTTTTTATGTAGTTTGACCAAGTCAAAATGATTTGAGGACAGGATAAGACAATACATTAAAACATTTCTACCATACTGGTCTAGAGAGAGACTCTTAAAGCAACTAGAAATATCAAGGTTCATGTGAAGCACATCTTAGCAAAAATAAGGCTTTCCCAAAACCCAACTTCCCAATCCCATACATTTACAACGATTATCCAAATTTTCCTATACTTTTCACACATATATATTCCCATCAAAAGTTATGGCATTCTTATGTAGACTTTGTAGATATATAACAACAATGTACTTTCTATATCTAAGATTTCTACTCTGACTTCTATGTAATTTCAACCTATAACAATCTAACTTTCCCCTTCCTGAACGTAACAAGTATCCCCTTATTTGGATCTACTAGTGGAGGTATGCTCAATTTGCCAAGACCTGTTGCTTTTAGTCTCTCCCGATAGAGGGAATTTGCATTGGCTGAATCTCTGTGAATTTTGCATAAACTGAAATGAAAATTGGACCCATAATCTTCCCAGATGTCTAATTTGCTATGGACTAGGTTCACTTTAATTTTATCTTGGCATCCCCTAATAGTTTTAGCACTAGGTAGTAACACTAACTTGCATTGATTGCACCTCCATTGTTCGTATGCTAACTATGAAGAAAGTTTAACCAAAGATTGTCACCAGTATCTTCTATCCAAAATTGTAAACAACACCTAAAACTGGAGGTGGTCCCCATAAAAAGTTCACTTAGTGCTTGAAGGTGTCAAAACATGAAACCCCTACCACAAATTATCAAAAATGGAGCAAGCATTGATAGAACAGCATAATAAACCCAACATAACACACATATTTATGAAATAACAATAAAACGACATTATTCGTGAAAGAACAAGTGAGATAAATAATGATTACATAAACAATGGGAGGCACCACTTCCAAAAGAGATTGGTTGCACGTTGTTTGCCTTTGGAATGTAAAGAGGCACCCTGCCACAGAAAATAGGTGTGATCCTCTGATAACAATTTTAAAGAAACTAAAGCATCAGTGTCCATCATTTTATTGCGCATATGATGGCACTCAATGTACAAAAAGGGTTTCCCTGTCCCAGCAATTTGGATAACCACATATAAAACACATAGATTTATATTTACTCTAAATAAACCTGGCGAAACAATACCCGTGTATAGCACATATCATGGACAGTTTGATTAATGCCCAAGATTCGCCATGTTGACTTCAGGAGTTCAAGGATTCCAATTAGACAACTTTTAAGCAAACTAGACAGAGAGACTGATCAAATACAATTCATCCTATGTAATGTCTATTAAGAGAGATTGGTGAACTGTAGAAATTTTGAATAATATGACACTTATTCACAGAGATTATCCTGATTATACACTATTGCAGAATGCATGCATAATACATAACCTCCTCTACGTTGATCATCAATTTTGTGGAATTAAAAACAATGAAACATCAATCGCATGCGCACATTAACATAGTATGTAACCGGGGAAAGCATACAACTTAAAACCCCCAACTATCTGTCTATTATATTGATTGAGAACATGTAACAATACATAGTACAATACTCCTCGCAAGTACTCAGTACTATCTCCACCTGTTACACACAAACTAGCTCAGATCTGAATCAATCACAGGTTCAAATCTCCTCCGCTGCTTGCCTGCCTCCATTGCACAATCCTGCATGAGAATGGATGAGAATAGCTGATCCAAACTCGCATTTCCCTTGGCTGAACCACACAATCCTCATTGGCAATACTCAATCCATTGATTGTGCAAATCTCATGCACAACTATAGTCACAACTAACAGCTGTCTTGCCCTTTCACTCACCTCTAACACTTGTCTCCACTGAACTGTCCATGCACTGAGTTAACTGATATATTATTTAGTTGCTTTATGAGTTAATAATTAGTGAATTAATTAATAATTAATTCACACAACTCATCACTTGTGTATTCTTTAGTTAGACTAAATACAACTAGTTCAACTAAGTCAAACTGAACACAACTCCATCAACTCCTCAATCAACTCCACCAAACTCAATCACTTGAGTTCTAACTGAAGTCCATCATGAAATAGCTCAACTAACCCATAAGAAAAGCGTATTTACTTCTGACAGTTGCATGTGCCACACCGTAGCTCGAACTAAAGTGCTCCAAGAGGATAAGATAATGTTTATAGTCCAAATATTATTAAGAGCTAATAATATTCGACTTTTCTATTTTTAGACTCGCAGTCTAAAAATAGACTCCGCCCATATGTCTAAAATAAGAAGTCCATCTATTTTTACCAACATGACCAATCATCCACAAATAGCATCCTGCAACTCATAGACCATGATCCATATGTCTAAAAATAGACATAGTCTAAAAATAGACTTTGCGCCAAAAATAGCCTGCAGACCCACTTAGTGAAGGCGACTTCTTTTCACTAAGCTCCATCATCTTGTTGCATTTTCAACACTCCCTCTCAATAAGATATGGATTATTTGCAACCCCTATCCTGCAACTCTAGAATGTTCTTCATGCAACACATTTGCCTGGTCCACTTGCTCCAACAACACTTGGAACAAAAACACTCCCAACTGACCACTCTATTGGGCTAGGAACATACTCTGATGCTGAAGCTCTACCTGCTGCTGACAAGTGCTCCCTCTCTGACATCTGCGCTAATGAAACATCTCCATGCATCTTGCACCATTGCACACTTCTCTGTGCCACCTAGCACTGTGCAAAACACTTGTGCCTCTCGCATTGCTGCAACCTGCTAGCTATGCACTGTCCTAGGATTCCCTACACTGTAGCTCTCTTTGCCGCTCCATCCGCATCTGTCTCTACCCAATCAGTTAGTTCCTGCTACTCCACATCGAGGCTCCCATAGCAAGGTCTCATCCAAGAGGTTGGGTACCTCAAGGATCCTGCCCCTCCTCCTTGGGACGATCAATCCACATCACCCCACCTCCAACCTAGAGGTATGGCTGCATGTGATCCCTCAGCCCACCTAGCTCAAAGTTTCCCCCTACTGGAGGTCTCTGCATGAGTAGATGTCTCTACTCGATCTCCTCTCAGCTTCCCTTGTTGTGGCTGCTCCACAACCTCCTGAAGTTGCTGCACCAATCATGGCTCCTCCACAATCGTCTGAGACTTCTTCTGGCTCTGCATGTTGAGAGGTAATATACGCTCTCTCTCAACCACCAAGTCTCCATCAGTTGCCTCATTGCTCAAGGCTTTGCATGCATCTTTAACCTCAAGAGCATACAGGTTCTTGACTCGTGAACCAATCTGCTTCACCTGTCTAGTGATGATGTGTCCAAGGAAAACCTTTCCCTTACTGAAGACTACATCATAGCCTTTATCTTCCAGCATCGCGATCGACACCAAGTTTCTCTCCAGTCCTGGTACATACTTGACATCGGTCAAGGTAAGGTGAGCTCCATGCTCCCTCTGAAAAATAACCGTGCCTACACCTGAGACACTATACTTCTCATCATTACCCATCGCTATGAGTATCTGGAGATCTTTCTCCTCCAAAGTACTGAACAAAATCTTGTCACTGGTCATGTGGAAAGAAGCTCCACTATCAAGAAACCAACCACTTCCCACCATGGATGAAACCATGCATGTGAAGAGTGTGAAATCCAACTCAAACTATGAAGCAAGTGCCTCACCTTCAGATCCTTCCCCGGATCCGTTCTTGGATTTCCTCCATGGACAATTTGTAGCATAATGGCCCACCTCATGACAATGAAAGCATTGCACTTTCGATTTGTCAACCTTCTTCCCATCATTGGAAGAATTGGATTCAGAAAGAGAAGCCTTCTCCTTCCCCTTCTTTGCTTTGGCATCCAAAGCGCAATTTTCTTCATCAGATGCCTTTGATGAAGATCCATCCCAGGTATTATGCCTGATCTCCTCTTGCACAAGATCTGACCAAAGTCTCTCCCATCCTGGCAATTTCTCCCGACCATTGACAGAGTCCTGATAGGAATGCCAACTCTGCGGAAGACCAAGGAGAGCCAAGCTCACCAAGTCCTCATCATCGACAGTCATCCCCACACTTCCCAGCTCATTCCAACATTGGGTGAACTTCGTGAGATACTTGGGCATACTGTCTCCATTCTCACACTTAATGCTTCTGAGTTTATCCTTGAGCGCCAAATTCCTCTGGTTGCTCTTGCTTTGGAATAAATCTTTCAACCCTTTCCACATCAAGTATGGAGAAGCCTTTCCATGCAGGCTGGACACAATGTGATCCTTCATGCCCTCCAACAGAATCCTTCGACACTTTGCTGTCTTCTTTTGTCAAGCCTAAATGTGAGCAGCATCAGTAGGCTTTGGGACCTCAGCCTCTATGAACTCCTTCAACCCATTGTCATCTAACATGGCCTCCATCCTGTCTTTCCATGCAATATAATTCAAGCTGCCTTCAAGGGCATACTCCAATCGCAATCCTTTGAAAGACATTTCAACTTCGACACCAAGAAAACACTGCTGCAAATTCGAATTCCACCAGCTCAATACTCAATCGCTTCTGATCTAAAATTCGTGAGAACAAAGTATTTCTCGTACAGAGATTGACTATATGGGCATTCACCGGATATCTCACCTTCCAAAATAAGGATGAATCGAGAGGCTACCTGGCCCGATTACAGACCTGCCTGAAGAAATAAAATGTAATCACTTTCTGAATAATAGGTTTGATGATCAACTCTGCTCTGATACCATGTAGAAATTTTGAATAATATGACACTTATTCACAGAGATTATCCTGATTATACACTATTGCAGAATGCATGCATAATACATAACCTCCTCTACGTTGATTATCAATTTTGCAGAATTAAAAACAATGAAACATCAATCACATGCGCACATTAACACAGTATGTAACCGGGGAAAGCATACAACTGAAAACCCCCAAATATTGTATATTATATTGATTGAGAACATGTAACAATACATAGTACAATACTCCTCGCAAGTACTCAGTACTATCTCCACCTGTTACACACAAACTAGCTTAGATCTGAATCAATCATAGGTTCAAATCTCCTCCACTTCTTGCCTGCCTCCACTGCGCAATCCTGCATGAGAATGGATGAGAATGGCTGATCCAAACTCATATTTTCCTTGGCTGAACCATGCAATCCTCATTGGCAATACTCAATCCATTGATTATGCAAATCTCATGCACAACTATAGTCACAACTGACAGCTGTCTTGCCCTTTCACTCACCTCTAACACTTGCCTCCACTGAACTGTCCATGCACTGAGTTAACTGATGTATTCTTTAGTTTCTTTATGAGTTAATAATTAGTGAATTAATTAATAATTAATTCACACAACTCATCACTAGTGTATTCTTTAGTTAGACTAAATACAACTAGTTCAACTAAGTCAAACTGAACACAACGCCATCAACTGCTCAATCAACTCGACCAAACTCAATCACTTGAGTTCTAATTGAAGTCCATCATGCAATAGTTCAACTAATCCATAAGAAAAGCGTCTTTCCTTCTGTAGTTGCATGTGCCACATCTGTAGCTCGAATTGAAGTGCTCCAAGAGGATAAGATAATGTTTATAGTCCAAATATTATTAAGAGCTAATAATATTCGACTTTTCTATTTTTAGACTGGCAGTGTAAAAATAGACTCCGCCCATATGTCTAAAAATAGAATTCCATCTATTTTTACCAACATGACCAATCATCCACAAATAGCATCCTGCAACTCGTAGACCATGATCCATATGTCTAAAAATAGACTTTGCGCCAAAAATAGCCTGCGAACCCACTTAGTGAAGGCGACTTCTTTTCACTAAGCTCCATCATCTTGTTGCATTTTCAACATGAAAAATGTATGTGATTTCAAAAAATATATGTTTATATCACATCCAATAGCATGTCAAGTCTTGGCACAATACAAAATAAATAGAAATCATCGAACACAATGTGGTGCCTAGGTCAACAGGAGTTGGATAGGAACTCACATCATCTTTACCAGTACTAAGAAACTGCTAAGGTTTATTGACATTCTACAACTTATATATATAGACATATATGGGACCTAACAAGCCCTGTAAGTAGTTACTAATCTGTATAACATGATTCTCCATAGAATCATGAGTTCTAGACCTAACAGGAAAATAACCAATCATTTCATAGCAGTGACCCAAAACATTTGTCACAAAAGTATGTCTGTGTAACCTCAACTACCTTAAAAGTTAAAACCATCTAGTATGGGTTATATGTTATCAAGCTTGCCATGAGTAATATTACACCAATTTATCACTACCATAAGAACAAAGGTCACACTTCTTGCTAATATGAAGCAGAGTTTTGAGAATTCAGAACAGCAAGATAGAGAAAAGCACACACTCAGAGATATATTGTCACCACATACACATCAATACAACAACACTCATAGATGTATTCATATATGTCATATCACACAGTTGTATACATTTTTTTTAGAAATCTAAGTGTCATCAAGACGTGATCATCCTTGCACCTTAAGAAGATGTGTCTCATGCAGTCATTGGACATAGTAACAGTTTCAGACACGTATCTCTGGGCGACTGAATTGGAGACTGCAACTCTCCTCCCAAGCTTAGATTGGAATGCACAGTGGTCCTCCTTCCAGTCCAATAACCCCCAATCCAGATTCTAGAGCATTGTGAGAAACCTGCTGATGGTTTGCTTGGCTAGAACCAAGTCTCGAAAGGGCTGACCACGTCCATGAATTTCATAGGAGAAATGTGACAATAGTGACCACGTCCATGAATTTCAACAGGCCCTTCAACAATTTCATAGTCTCCAGGGGCGTGGTGCCCATGTTATTCTCAATTTCTCAGCGCTTACCCTTCCTTGACATGGGAATGGGTAGAATTGGAAATGAGAATTTACGGGTATGTATGGCTGTCAATCTCTATAGATTTATGTTAATATTTTCTGGTTTAGCATTATTGATATTACAAAGAAGCCTTTTGTAAAAGCAACATTGTCTTCTAAAATATCTAGAGTAAACCATTGTGTGTGCAGGGAATTTTTTCAAAGCAACACGGTCCTATAAAATCTCTACATAATAAAGCATTATTTCTGCAAACCATACTATTATATAAAAATCAACAATTTTGAAAATGACATCTTAGTTTACAGAAGGGTGAAATTCCCCAATTTTTAGGTTTTATAGGAAAATTTAGGCACCTTTCATCCACCTTTTTACACTATGAATTTGTATTCATAGCAAGAAAATAGTTCTCCTTGAGCCATATCCATGATTGTGATCATGCAAGTCTCAGCTTTCATTAATGCCCCATGCTTTCATCAATCCCCCATGCTGACCCACATCAGCCATATTCGGAAGCACCAAGTGACTGATGCTGTTGGAGGCAACACCCACTGACTGATGCTGTTAGAGCATTCTATTATCTTGAGCTCTTGTCCTACCATTTTTAGGAATCAACATGCCCCATATTTAATGGTTACCTTAATGGACAGTGTTGATCTCTCATGGAATCAGAGTGCAGTATTCACGAATGTTGTTGCCAATGGAATTCTTAAAAGATAAATTACTATATGGCACAATATTGTGACTCTATTACAAGTGGCCATAGAATTTCAACAGGCCCTTCAACAACTTCATAGTATCCAGGGGCGTGGTGCCCACGTTCCTCTCAATTTCTCAACGCTTACCCTTCTTTGACATGGGAATGGGTAGAATTGGAAATGAAAATTTACGGGTATGTATGGCTGTCAATCTCTATAAATTTATGTTAATATTTTCTCGTTTAGCATTATTGATATTACAAAGAAGCCTTTTGTAAAAGCAGCATTGTCTTCTAAAATATCTAGAGTAAACCATTGTGTCTGCAGGGAATTTTTTCACAGCAACACGGTCCTATAAAATCTCTGCATAATAAAGCATTATTATTATATAAAAATCAACAATTTTGCAAATGACATCTTAGTTTACAGAAGGGTGAAATTCCCCAATTTTAGGTTTTATAGGAAACTTTATGCACCTTTCATCCACCTTTTTACACTATGAATTTGTATTTATAGCAAGAAAATAGCTCTCCTTGAGCCATATCCATGATTGTGCTTTCATGATTGTGATCATGCAAGTCTCATCTTTCATTACTGCCCCATGCTTTCATCAATCCCCCATGTTGACCCACATCAGCCATATTTGGAAGCACCAAGTGACTGATGTTGTTGGAGGCAGCACCCAGTGACTGATGCTGTTAGAGCATTCTATTATCTTGAGCACTTGTCCTACCATTTTTAGGAATCAACACGCCCCATATTTAATGGTTACCTTATGGACAGTGTTGATCTCTCTGGAATTAGAGTGTAGTCTTCACGAATGTTGTTGCCAATGCAATTCTTAAAAGATAAATTACTATATGGCACAATATTGTGACTCTATTATAAGTGGCCATAGAACTGGGAAATTAAGCAGGGATAGGTACGAAATTCGAATTAATTTCATCCTTTAAATCAGAAATCACTACTATAACTCCGTATAAAACTTGGTCCTTTTGTATAAACATGTCTATTTGAAGTTAAAAAACTAAATAGGATAGTCCTTTTGCATAATCATGTCTATTTGAACTTAAAAATTAAAATAGGACGACCAAGCAGTGATAAGTTTAATTTCTAATGCATTTTCTTCAAAAATTAAAACAAGATGTTAAAACAGTAATAAAATTGATTTCTAATGCATTTTAAGCTCGATTCATCTATTTATTTTTTAATTGAAACGTTGTTTTTTGCACTTTTTCATCAAAATGTTGTCAAACCGGATTTACCTTTCACAAAACTTCCAAATATATCTTAGGAATGAGTTTTCTGAAATCATTTATATCTTTAGTGAGAATTCTACTCTCTTAAACTAAACAATTTATGTGTTGAGAACCTCCATGTACCTTTCACAAAACTTCCAAATTCATATCAGGAAAGAGTCTCCTCAAATAATATATTTCTTTAGTGAGGCTTCAACTCTTAAACTAAACAAATTTCCAGTGAAAACCTCCATGTACGCTGGAGATCTTCTTACACACCATTGACAGGCAAAGAAATTATAGTGAAAAAAGGTTTAAACTAGCACGGCCTCAACTGAGCAATGTTGTCGATAGGGGTGATAAGAACCGAGTGCTCAGGCTTGTGGGAGAGAATGTACTAGCTTTCTCACTTGCTAATAGCTATTCTCTCTCACAAGCCTAAGAAAGCCAGTAGGTTCTCTCTCATAAGCCTACACAACAGTGGGTTCTCTTGGTTTTCTCAGTGTATGTTCTTACCATGCCTAACAATGTTCCCGTAATGAAAATTCCATGTTCTTATCATGTTTATCAACATTCCAATTCATTTTAAATTTCACACACCCAGACATATTCTTGCTAATTCCAAAATTTGAATTCCTAGTAACTTCGAAGCACCGAAGCTCAAGTGTTGACTTTTGTGCTTCTTGAGCTGAATGAACAAGCTCACTTAAAGGTAGTAGCTTAAGTAGCACAAGTAATACTAGATGAATTTAAGCCAGATTCGAGCTTCATTTTCAAACACTATGCTTATAAGGTATAAATCCTGTCCTACTGAACTGAAGAATGTTTTTAATTTCTGAATCAGTTTTGTATATAAATTTTCATAACTGTAAAGAATAATATATAATTTAGAATACCTATTATGGCCATGAACTTAATTTCTCATGGAACTGGGCTAATCGATAAAAAATTTGGTGTCTTCTTGGCACATGATATTAGTTGAATTCTCTTTATGGCGATCATAATTTTATTTATTTATAATCTAATTTTTTTTAAATTTCTCATGGAATTGGGCTAATTGATAAAAAATTTGGTGTCTTCTTGGCACATGATATTAGCTGAATTCTCTTTATGGCCATCATAATTTTATTTATTTATAATCTAATTTTTTTGAATCATGTGATAGATATTACTGCATTTCTTTTGCAATATTTGGTGTCATTGCTTGTTCTTCCTGTATGAATAAATCATTCTGCTAATATTGATTCGTTACTGTGTGAATAATCATTTTGCTAATATTGATTCGTTACCGTGTGAATAAATCATTTTGCTAATATTGATTCCATAGAGAGAGATACAGCAAGCCCACTGACCTCATCAAGCTTCTCAAAAGAGACGGCCCAGTGTGGGATCCAGCCTTTGATTGCTTCGCCAGTGACAACAATAAACCAGGTCGACCATCCTGCAGTAACTCTCACCTTCAATGTTCCTGGGACAATTCCCAAGCCTGGGATTAGAATTGGCATTCGGAGAAAATTCTCCCTGTGGCTGCAGAGGATGAGAACAAAAAGGATAATGTTGCTAATGCTAATAGTGCCGTTGTTTTTCGGCGTCGTTCGACAACAACGAAACTGGGTCAGCACCATTGTTTTTTTTCCTCTCAATTTAGTCCTATAATCCCCCATGTGTCTGTTCTCAACCTCAATGCCATGGTCCATGACTGCAGGGGCTACCAGCGGCCGAGACGCCATATAAGAAGATTAACTATTGGAGGAAGCCCCATTCTCTGTGGAGCTCTCTACATAATATGCGGCTCTTGTAAAGGGTTTACTGTAAATGCACCCTATAATAATAATTACAATGCCTACTCCAGAAGACCTCCTCTGACAACCTGAAAACCCCAAGAAAATCCTCGAAGAAAAGAATTTAAACCCCAAAATGACGTTGCATCCAAGGCTTGCCTTTCCCGTATTTTCTCTTTTATGAACAAGTCTTCAGCTTGGATCTGTCAAAAAAGTAATAAAGGCTGCACACAAAAATACCCTAACCAGTTCATATTCACATCATTTTGTGCGGAGAAAAGAACAAGCCGCATTGCGTCAAGACCTCCTCTTCTTCCTCTAGTATTCTTCTTAAAAACGCATCATGGTTTCGAACCCTGTGATATGAAACCAAGCTAGTTGCTTAGAACCCAGAGATACAAAAGCACTTAATGACACAATTTTTCTTCTATTTTCTCTGAACCAGCACATCCCGGATTCGAATCCCGGATGCAGAGTGCTTCAATAAAATCTAGAGCTACACACTCACTAGGTGCAACGCTAACCCCAGCTGAACGGCCAACATTCTAATTCCGTAAAATGCATGTTAACTTCGACAACCATGGTCTTCTTATTGACAGTCCCCTGATGCAGGGAGACCATGCCCGCCATTGGGTGCAAGTTTGAATTACTGAAAGATCTATCTATGTCTCCCATGGATCCAAGGAAGTCATGGATGCCATAGGGTGCAGGTTCGAATCCTTCAAAAATCCATTTTTGGCTACATGTCCGTGAGAATACAAAAGACAGCAACTAAAATGACATGTCTTTTTATTGGTCATTATTTCTTAATTTTAGAAAATTAATTTTCTAATTAATTTTCTGATTTAGTTTACTCATAGGCATAATATATGTATTTCATTGTGATGATTGATATAAGATAAGATTGTTTTGGTTTTCTATCATAGTTATTATTTCTTAATTTTATAAACTTAAATTTTTAATTTAGTTTACTTATAGGCAAAATATATGTATTTTATTGTGATGATTGATATAAGATAAGATAAGATTATTATATTTATGTCCAATTAATGACCATAAAGTAGGTCAAATGGATTGTTGAGTACAATGATGTCCATACAAAGCGAGAGAACCAAATGGTCTCCCTAAAAAAAAAGATACAATGCATGAAATAAATCAACATCTGGCTGTAGCGGAGAAGATCTAGGAGCTAATAAGTCTCAAGATTAGATCCATCTCTCCTAACATCCGAGGTTGAATGAAGAGCACTAATGAAACTCAACAAAGTCTGTTGGGTTGATGAAGAGTCGGTGGAAAGTGCAGACTGTCCACTAAATCATCGCCTGGGGGGTTCACATGATGCTGAGGTATGGAGGACTTAGTCCGTCTCCCAGGAATGGATCTAAGACGGATTTGCTGCTGAGATCTCGTGTGGTAGGGTGACGTCCCACAACTCCTCACTGATCTAGTGTCTAGATACGTACTGGTATCAATCAATTTCTTCGTGCCCCTGTCTAAAGGTAGTACCCTGAAAAATGTTGTGATCCTCTGTGTGGGGTCTGGTCTGATGGGAGGCTGAAAAATATGCGCTTGGAACATGAGAGCTTCTTGAATATATAGGGCCAAATAGCTTTGATCTGGATAGAATCTCTAATAAAACAATGAAACCTTCCTCTAATCTTGTAGTAGACAAGGCATTCAAGAATGAAGTGCACATCGGTCTCCACTTCCTGTAAATGACATACCTGGGAGATTTTGTCTCGGCTATCCACCCGGTAGTCCATCTCTACCTGAAGTCTGTGGCAAACTACTCTGAACTGGCCTAGAGGAATGCAAATATCATGCATTAAATGGTGAAACCCGTCTCGCAACTCCAAGAAGTGGTTAGTGTAGAAGGCCATCTTTGGGCGCAACCCTCTCGGAGGATTGACCCAAGTGACCTAGACGAACTACATATAGATGTCCTCCTTCATGATCTTGTTTAGCTCATGTCTAGTAGGTAAAAGGTGACCAGGAGCATCTAAGGAATATTAGAAAGGAGGGAGACGATCCAACTGAATTCCCACTAACTCTAAGAGATTTGAAAATCCTGTAAACCAACATTTAGCTCAGACTCAGGGAGTAGAATGGGAAATTCTCAGAAGAGAAATATGCCAAGTAAGGATATCGGTCCCTACTCTTTATCGAGTATGAAAAGCCCTGGACACAACACAAGAATGAAACCAATATAAAGATCATCTCAAGCTGAAAGGGCTGATCTCCAAACTCTGCAAGGATGATGTGTTGCAGTAGTGTCAGTTTTCTTCTAATGATGTGGCAGAGAAGAAGAATCTAGACTCTCTGAGATGAAGCCCAATCTAACTGAAGTAAAGACAATCCCCAAATATCTAATCCCTATAGAAAAATGGGACAGATCAATGTGTCCATGAGGATCATCTTGGATGAGATGTCCTGGAAGTGATGTTGAAAGCTCTGTCTCTCGAGAAGGGCTAAGGATCCATATCCTTTGTTGATCTGAGGCTAAAGCATTGGTTGCAAACTAAAGTGGGAACCTGAGAATTGCACCCCCAAGTATACATGCTAGTGACCTCAATCTCTCCCCTTTGAATAAGAATTGAAGGTCTAAGGTTTTCTTCACCACATTGAAGATCATAAAAAAGGAGATGGCGATAAGAATCTTCGACATCAGAGTAGAAGGGTGGAGAGTGAGTTAAAGCATATCGAAGTTCTCGATATAGAGTCTTGCATTCATCATCGTACCACTTGTTCATGGGGCAAGATCCAACTTTAGGGGAGATGGAAATAGAACAAGTGGAGTGGGGGAAGGATTTGAGTGTTGCTTCCCAAATGGTAGATGAAAGACAAGTGTATTTAGTAGATGCAGAATCAAGCAAGGAGAACTGGGTCTCTGATGGGAGCATCTTGCATATAGTAGAGGAGAAGATGTCAAGGTCTCCTTCATCAAATCATAAGGTAGTTCAGGGTGGGCCCTGTTAGCTCTGCTATATGATGGTGATTTTCTAAAGGTCGGAAGTGAGCTTGGTCCTTGGTCATGCTCAAAAGAAGCTCATAATGGTCACTTTCTCCTTTTCCTTTGCCCCGCTCATTCTCCCTTCATCAGTCCTAAAAACAATTAATTCCTTTATCAAGTCTGGGTTTTAATCGCTATCGCAAGTCGCATCCATGTGTGTGTAAAGGTTGTGCCCCTCGGCTTCCACCGACGCGATATTGCGATGCGATCTGATCACAATCGTGCATCGCCATACGTAAAGGCCCAAAATTACCAAAAAAACCCGATCCGACAACTCCCGTTGCACCCGATGAAGTGCCTTGCCTAATCACTTCTCCACCATTCGATCAGCTCCGACAAGATTGGACGGCCTTCGCACATTTTGTGCCCACGAAGCGATGGGATGTTAGCGCACGACGGAGAGCGGTTTTTCTCTCTCCTCGCCGCTACATGTCACGCACTGAATGGAACCGCACGCCCTCACCTTCTTATCGCCCGACGCCCAAGGGCGATGCGATCGATATCACTTACCGCTTGATCCTCCGTCCCCGCCCGATAACCGTCACGCGCCTTTGCCACCCGATCACCGTTGGATCTGTCCATCTAAGATCCAATGGCCCACATTCATCCTGCTCCCGCTTCTTCCGATATCCTCCGCCAGGTCATCTCCGCCATCTATCCTCCCGATCCGACGGCCAATCTTGCTCCTTCATCCGACTCGTCCACTCGCTATGCAGTCCACGCCCCTTGACCGTTCCGTGTGCCCAAAGGACGAAGGTGACCAGCCTTCCAGTACCATTTGCTGTTGCTCCTCAACAACCACATTTAACAGATAGTATGGCCGAAGAGGAAAAGGACAGAGCATGAGCATGTAACTACATTTAGCAGTTAAGGAACTTCATTGATACGAACACTCCATCTACCTGAGAGGACATCAGAGCACTTGAAAATATTAGATTCATCTACTGAAGCAAGCAAACGCACGTAGAGACTCCATCATGTAGTTAAATGCAGTTGGTGGTCAATTGAGACCCCTCCATATCTAAATTGGTCAAGTGCCTTTGTGATGAAACTCTATATATACCCAGGAAACAGATGTAATCGGGGTTGATGGTTGATGTTTTGATGTAAGGTTCAACTTCTGGAGACTGTAACTATTTTGACACTTGTAGCGTATCGTCTTCATTTTCAGCTAATACAAGCTTCTTTTGCTGTTAATTTCTCACTTTCCATTTCTCTTTTGTTCTAAGCTGCGGTTGATATGTTGTATGCTTGAACTCTTGATTTTTAGCATTAGAGTAGTTGTCATCCTATCTCTGTGTTAAAGACTTGCATGTATCATCGCATAAGTTATTCAGGTTTCTATTCATCTAGTGCTAGAGAGTTGTCATCCTGTCTGTGTATTAGGAGATTAGATTCACAGACTTCTTTACTGGTTGCAGCCAACCATCACATGGTCTTGTGCATCTGCTGGTGTGGTCAGTATTCTTCGTAATCACCCAATCCTTAAACTGTGAGTAGTCTGTGGTCTTAAGCCTTGTAGTCTGGGGGTGTTCACCCATGTATAGAGTGAAATAGATAGAAGTGGTTATCTGGCTTGGACAAGCATCATTCCTTCCATTCATCCATTTGTAACAACAAGTTGAATTTATATGTTACCAGGCATCTTTGAGCTACAACCTAGGAGAGTTTCTTGGAATCCTAACATAATTGGCGCCATTACTGGGGAGATGAGATTGAAGCTCAGCTTCCTTGAGAGAACTACATAGTTCTAGCTTTGATGATAGACAAATCTTGGACACATTTTTGGTTGTAATCATCTATCTGACGACTCTACTGGAGAACCAACCTTTGGCGACTCCACATTACAGTTCTGGCTTAGTTTGTGAGGCACACTCGGAGAAATCCTCAGAAATCACCAGCTGACCCAGTGCCTGACCCTGAGAAGATTGTCAAGCAGAGAAAAACATCACAAAAAGGAGCACCAGGATCAGGTAAGCCTAAACAATCTTATGTATCTCTGTAAGAAAGGCTTGTAGCTGAGCATGTACATGTTGAAAAATATAGAGCCTAGCATTATCAGTGAAGAAATACCCTCAGAGATTCATAAAGCTCCTTGTTCATTAAGTTCCCCTTTGGATCTCAGTCCAAAGAAAACCTCCCTTTCAGTCCATCAGTTCCCTTCTGCCCTGTCATGCAGTTCTCAACCTTCTGTCATCCAAACGACCAGTACCCCTCCCATTTACCCCAGTCATGGCAGGCCCACAAGCACCTACCAAAATGGAAAGAATCATAGCTGCTAGGTATGGACCCCTGGTTCTGCCTGTTCCTTTGAATGCCATGCCTGCAGGAGAGTATCAGAAATACATGCCTAAGTTCACTGGCACAGAGGGAGTAACAGCTGAAGAGCACCTTGAGTCCTTTTATAGCTATGCTGATAACCTAGATATCAGTCAAGATGATGTGTGGATGAGGGTTTTTGTCCAAAGCCTAGATGGAGAGGCTAGAAAATGGTTCAGAGAATTGACTCCTAGGTCTATAGCAGACATTGAGGCCTTAGATGATGTGTTCCTAAAGCATTGGGGGGATAAGAAAGATCTGCTCTACTATCATACTGAGTTTGGGAACTTACAGAGGGAAAATGGTGAGCTGTTGTCTGATTTCAATAAGAGATTTAACCGCCTGTACAACAGGATACCAGCTGAAGTTAAACCCACCCCCACCTCTGCTAAGCTCACTTATGCTAATGCCTTCAATTCTCATTTCTGCCTGCTGTTAAGAGAAAGAAGATGTGCTTCTTTGGCTGATATGCAAGATGCAAACCACAAAGTAGAATCAAACATCATAGCTACAGAAAGGCTCAAAGGTGATGCTGATAGAAGAAGACAGAGGGGTGAGCTCTCATCATCCTCAGATCCTAAGATCGATAAAATGGCTAGGATGATAGAGTCATTAGCCTTTGAAGTTTCCAAATTAAGGATGGAGCAGCATTCAGGGAAAGGACAAGCTCCTCATATTTTTGCTTTTCCAAATCCAAATCCATTTAGAGGAGAAAAGGAGCAGTTGCAGATTTTGCAAAGAAACAAAGATGCAAACAAAGACCAAAGGGTGAAGACCCTTTTTCAAGATTTAGTCATGGAAGAAGAGCAATTTGAAGAGGAGGATGAGGTCCATGGTATGGAAGACAAGGGCAGTGCCCCTTTCTTAACCAAAGCTGCCTATGAGAAGTCATTATCCAAAGGCCCTGCTCATAATTTTGTTGTCCCTGCAGAACAACAAGCTTATAAGCAGAAGCAACCAGCAGCAGATCCCATCATCCTCAAAGTTCCAGCCATAGAGGTAAGAGGCCTTGAAGGTTCTCCTTCTTCTTTAAGTTTTCAATCAGAAATTCAGAAGCCAAGAATACACATGCCTCTGATTGGACTAGTGAAGAATGAGTCCTTCAGGAAATCTATCCTTGAAGAGCCTGAGCCTAAAGCTAGCCAAGCTTCTGATGACTATGCAAATCTGCAAATTGACCAACCTGCTATTATCCTCAGCCCAGTAATCAAAAAGGGTGAAGTCAGTTCCCCATCATCTTATGTTTCTCCATCTGTTCAAGAGACAATCCCTCATAATTGTCCCCTAGGCGCTGAGGCCAGCCATAACTCAATGCCCAAGGCTGATGTTGATAATCTCAGTCTTGATATTCTGAAGCCTGCCCAGGTGGACTCCACACAGCTTGAAAGGGCAGTTTGCTAGATCACAGAGGAAGAAGGTGCACAGTTTTGGGACACCTCCTTGGATGGGGCTAGTTCTAAGCAAGCTACGGAAGCAGGTGAAGTTTTTGTGTCCCACACACAAGAATACATCGATTCACCATTTATATTAATTGTTCAGGCCACAAATGACATAGCCAAGTACACAGTAGCCCTTGTTATTCAGCAGGTGTACAAAAGCTTCCACGAAGAACATCCAAGGATGAGAGCGTACAGAGAGGGGGTGAAATACAAACCATCTCTACCTGATGAGGTCAAATGCTCTAAACGTTTTGAGGTAGATGATCAAATCAACCCGATTTTGCAAATCTTTGATGAATTGGCTGACATGCATATTGACCAAGAAAAGGAGACCTTTCATAGAAAGGCAAAGAGGGTCAATCTTCAGTATGATGACTATTTTCTCCAATGGGATGCACTAAAGGAAAGGTAGGGAGGTCCTGGTAAAATAAATTCTCTATGGATAGGACCATTTGTCATCGCCCAGGTCCAAGGAAACAATACTCCCATGCTGCAGAGTTTGGAAGGAGAAATAATTTTGATGGCCCAGTAAATGGGCAGTTTTTGAAGATTTCTGTTGTTTAAGGCCTTTAGGCCCCAACATTTTAAATGTGTTCTTTTTACAAGTTTTAGATACAGGCACAATTAGACTCCATGCCCACCTAGTGACCGGACTTCTAGTACCGGTGTTCACGCATGTCTGGAGTGAAACAGAATAGAAGTGGTAATCTAGCTTGGACAAGCATCATTCCTTCCATTCATCCATTTGCAACAACAAGTTGAATTTATATGTTACTAGGCATCTCGGAGCTACAACCTAGGAGAGTTTCTTGGAATTCTAACAGGCCCCAAGGGGAGGGATCAGGTGGAAGGGGAGGGTCAAACCAGAGAGAGATGGAAAGAAGTGCATGATCGGCAAGGGGATGGAGGAGACCGAGAAATGGTGAATAAAAGGGAGAAATTTATGTCTAGTGAGGACATAAACAAGTACACTCGCACCCCCACCATATGGTCGACATGTGAAAAAGCGAGAGCCTTGGAAATAGGGGAGGCCATTTAGAATCAACACTCCTGGGATTCCCCCAACTGCAATAGATGCTTACCATAAAATGTAGTAGGCCCCAAAGCATCATCTGACCTTCGGTGAAGCCCTACTGAATATGGATCTATCACTTGGGTGCAAAACACATCCTCTGATTGGTCACGGAGAGGGATCTAGAGTTCTCTAGTACGAGCATTGAAGTAACATAGGAGCATGACTTCCCCAAAAACAAAGTACTTAGTGATGTCAGTATACAAGTCTATAAAGGGATCCCCAAGTGATGTTGAAGTTACCCTTCGAAAGACATAAAACAAAGAGAAAAAGACCAAAGGAAAAGGCCCATCACAAATCGCAATCAGAGCTTCTAGCAACAACAAAGGAGGGCAGCGAGATCAATGATCAGCGATCATCGATATCGCAAATCGCATGTCGGAGCTCACAGTAGTCAAGAAGTATCGGTGAGGGTAAGATCAGCGATCAGTCAATCGCCGATATCGCAAATCGGCTATCGGCGGGTCCAAGGCAGAGCAAATATCGCATATTGGTAGTTGAAGGCCCATGGGACATAGTGTATAGAAAACTCACAATGCAGAACACCAATATCACATATTGACGATCACATGAACAAAAGGGTGCACACAAACACATGTTCATGAAGCCGTGGATGCTGATAACATGAAAATCACTGAAATTCAGGGCCTCAATGTTAAATTTTCTGGAAGGCCGAAAATATTTATCAAAGGAAATTGACACAAAAACAGGGACAGGTGAGCCTTCTTCTCTCTCCTCCAAGGGACCACGTTGCAGAATACCATTGGTCCTTATATATGGCATGGCAGCTGATGTGATCATGACATGGCAGTACGGAGGCGACGTGGCAGTACAAAAATAACGTGGTAGTACGGAGGACACGTGGCACGCAGATTTGGAATTTTCAGGGGTCCTATGGGGGAACTTCTTAGTGACATGTGTCACCACTCACAAGGTGACACATGGAAGCGATGATGTCACCCATCGCAAATCGACGATCGACGATCGCACAAGTCAAGGCCCCCCTCCGTCGAAGATCCTTCCGAGCTGTGATTGCGATATGCGAAGGACCCTCTTGGATGAAACTATTTATGAAATAAAAGATATCAATATGTGACATAGTAATCATGACCATTTATGGGAATTATTACTTATAATTATTCATATCATACATTAGTTTGTTTCAATTACAAGATATATTGAATAATCAACCCATGTTCATTTACCAATGATATAAAAAATAAGATAAGATTCTAGTTTCTTCTCTAGAAATTCTCATTTTGGATAGTCTAAGTAGTGGTGTTTTATTTGAACTTTGGTATTGTTTAATTTTGTATTATAACTTCTCTCCTATACATATTTATTTCTCCTAAAATTGCAAAGAGAATCTTTGGACTACATGCACATATAATTGAAAGGGATGAAGGTGTCAATTGGGAGGCTGGTGAAGAACTTGCACTTGCAACTCTAATAGTGGATATTAACCATGCAAGATTGAGTGGTTAATATGTTGAGAAGTATCTTTAGTCATTGGAATTTAATCTTCAAGTCAGAGGGGCCATATAAGAGCTCTACCATTTTCTATTGCACATGTTTAGAGATATTGAATTCTACATGAATTGAAAAATTTAGAGATTTGTGTCCAAGAGATCTTCAAATAAAAGAAAATGATATAATTTCTTTGCAATTTGAGCATTTATTCATCTATAATTAGGTTAGGTTGGCATAAGATTTGTAGGGAGGATATCACAGAGGAGAATGTTGTCAAAAAGGTCTATAAAGAACTTCAAAAGAGGGTCTTGTTAAGCTTATGGATCCCAAACTTCAAAACCCCCCAAAGAGAAATTTTAATCGCCCTCGATAGTAGTGTGACCCAAGTGAATGGAGGGAAGATTTACAAAAGAGAGCTAGAAATATTATCTATTCAAGTAAAGCTTGTAAAGGTTTAATCAACAAAAAGACATGTCCAGAACCTCAGATTAAATATCAACAAAGATTCCTGAGTGAATAGACTAATCATTTTTTAGGCTAATGAAACCAACATTTCATCTTGTGACAAGGCCCCCTAAATGGCCAATAACATAATTAGATAAAAACTCCCAATGAGGGAGAAAATTCTATAGTAGTTGGATCCCCTTTTCCCCATCCACCATTAATTCTTGTATAATGACAATATGAGGGTAATGAACTTGATTAAATTGTTTATAGCTAAGTTTTTTATAGGGTTGGCTAATGCGTTGCAATTCAAGGGTAAGATAAATAGATTCAATGCTTGAAGCTCTAAGGGGAAAAATGATATATATGGAGCAAATTTCAAAGTTTGCATATTTATGTTCCATTGACAAAAATAATTTTCCCCTTCCCTTAGGGACATTTAGATGATAATCGATATGAGGCCCCAACCCTCTACCAGAGTCTAAAATAGGAATGTTTGATGAGTCAAAAAAGGGGGAAACAAAAAGGAGAGCAGAGCATCATAGACTGTAACAAGGGGGGAGGCTAAAGATGATGCGGGTAGGAAGGAAACAAAAGTAATAGGGGTAGAAGGGGGAATATAGGGGAGGGAAGGGATGAAGGAGAACATCAAGGAGGAAATAGCAAAGGAGAGTCCTGGGAGAAAAATTAGGTTGTCCCTAAGATCCAGGGGGGGAAGTGATTCATGGAAGGACACTAAAGCACAAAAACACAATAAGAGATAGACAAGGAACTAGAAAAAGGAGGTTGTTGCTTAGGGAGGGAGGGCCCTACTATGAGGTTGGATGAGCTTGTATGATAGTGTATAGCAAAATTGATTGAAGTTGAAGATCAGGAGCACTCTTCCGTGCATGATACAAGGGAGAAAAAGAAGCTCGAGATTATGATATTCGAGGAGTCGCTTGAATGTGTGGAGTATTGAGAGATTTGTCGTTGATGCCAAAGAAAGGGCCATTAATGAATTAGAAGTAACCCTTAATATGTTGCATATCTCATGAGTCTTCTTGAGAAATGTTCAAGCCTTCTTAAAATACTTCCACCAAGGAATTCACTATCCCCTAAAGTTGACTATAATCCCTTGCCTAAAAGAATTCAGGATCACACAGTGTGTTGAGAAAAAGCTTCAAGGCACTCATAATGCGAGGAAGCAATTGCATAGTAAAAATGAAATAGAGTATGAATAGTGTAAACATGTGCATAGATCAATAAATAATAAACATATGTATGCCTATATGTTGATTGTATGAATATGGTATCACAGTCTCAAAGATGTGTATGGTGAACTCTTATGTAGTGGGTATTTGATCCAACTTAGCGAAGGAAAGTGAGCATTAGTCGTCGTGGTTGATCACATGACTTAGAAGCTTCAAGTGTCCTTGAAACACTGTGTACCTTACACAACTTATCAACATTCTTTTCATAGAAGATGAAAATTGAGTTAGTGAACACATTATTTGATGATGGTTGGATGTAATTTTCCAAACATGGGTTGGGGGATGTCACTATTTGTATAAAGTCTTTTTCAAATTACATAAACCATATATCATCGTTAAATAGCCTATATTCAATAGACATGAGCATCTTGAGTGTAAAATCTTCCCTGCTTTTATAAGAGGTTTATATGGTAGAAATCGTGAAGGGAGGATTTTGAAGTATTTTGATAAAGTTTTTTTTTTTTTAAGTATTGTTAAAGTCTTTAACCTAAGAGGATCAATGTCCTCATATTGACCAGGTGGTTGCTTGGATTGGACTAAGAAGCTTATTTTCCTCATTCAAGGTTGGCGCCTCAAAGAATTAAAGAAATTATATTACAAGTTGGAGCCCATATTTATAAATGAGGATCAAAGTCCTCACTATATTTAATAAAATTATTATTTTTGTTCTACTTCTTATGTTATGGATTAACTTTTTAACTAGCATAATATAACAATTGTAAGAAGTATCAATTCACCCCCCCTCTCAATATTTCCAACAAGGGTTGAGACATATTTGGACCTACCAAAGCCCATGATTATGTTGTTTATGTGATAGATAAGTATTTTCCACCTGTATGTCTATTGAGACCTTCTCTCTGGCACTGTAATTCTATAATGGTTAGTAATGGCGGCAAAATCACATGTACAAACTACTTGCAATATGTTCAACATATATTTTTCTAAGTTGATATTCATATCTGTCATTAGGTAATGGAGAGATTTTGGAGTGATGTTTCAAACTATTTATCATTCAGAATTCAAACCCTCGTCATATAACCTATATCAACAAGTTCATCTGCTCTCTAAGGTCACCTTGGTGACCCTTTCCAGAAGTAATTTGGGCCTTCACTTCCTTGTTTTTATGTGATGCCAATTCATGCAGATTTGTAGACTAAATTATAACATCCTTGACAATATCTTAGAGATCGTTTTCTTTCAAAAACAATGTTACCTTGGCTTTTGAGGACACCTATCTGGAGGCACCATCTAGTCTATCCTCAAATCTGAGACTTGATGTTGCCATCTCTGAGATCTATTTTACAAACTTTTCAGATATGAATTAAAACAAAAAATATACCCGTAAGAGTGGTTAGTCCTTCAAGTAACAATAATGAAACCCTCTAACTGTTGGTCTTTGATTTTGGTAGTTGATCTATTGTTGTAAACCCTTGAGGATCTCAATTAGAGATGATACTCTTTTCTAATTCAAGAGGACAATTGTCCTGCGTTTCTTTCTCAAATAACTCAGATCTTGAATTACTTTAATAACCGAATGAAAATTATGAACATGCAACAATCACACATATAACTAGAAAACATAAACAGTGGACGCAAAATAACTTTTCAAGTACACACATAATTTTTTCCTTCAAATTAGCTTATCATTAATTATCAAAACTTACAAGGACACATCAAAACTGAGGTTTTCAGCTTCCTGGACAATTAGTTCTGCTCTAGACTTATTTGCTAGTAGCTCAGATCTGCTCTATCTCCTTGCTGGATACTCAAAACCACACTTTACTGAATTGTTGTACAACACTGTTCGATATGGATTCTAATTTGACCTTGGCTCCTCTCTTGTGCTTCGAATCTGCTTAGCAGATCTTTCTCTAGTCTCTTGTCTTTTTTGATGTCCAAAAATGTTTGCATACAACTTCTCTCATCTTTTTCTATTTATGCTCTAAGACTCTAATTGAGAAAATTAATCTGCCCTATCTTAGCAACTAATCTCCTTAATCCGAGAAACCACCTTTTCTCAACAATTATGTGTACAACTAAGATTAAGATCAAATACAAATCACTAATATTCCAAAAATATCTAGAATATTTCATTTAGATTTTTAAGAGTTAGGAGATCTATTGAAATTGATCTTTCATTTTTATTTATTAAGTGAAATTACAAGATGGTATTATTTCATAGTTTTACTAGGTGGTCACCAAAAGCTGTTTTGAACCACTTCTCACACATTCACACCTTACATGTGTAAGAAGTTCCGACATGAGTTACACTTATCGACATACCCTATATACCTTGTACCTAGTTCCAAATCAAAGCAAAGGTCTTAGCAGAATGCCATTTCTCACAAGTTGTTGGTCACGCTCACTTCTTTAAGACATATAACAACAAGAGTAATTTTTTTTTAGAATGGACTCTAATAAGAGGTGAAAAATATTTGTTGCTTCATGTGAGACTTATTAGAGGAATAAAGCATAGACTGTGACAAGTCCAGGACTAATGTATGCCTTGCCCATTCCAAATAAAAGGTGAGAATGCATTAACATTGTCTTTAGAAGTTTGCCTCAGGCTGGAGGGAAAATCTCCATCTTTGTTATTTCTGGGGTGCTATTAATAAATTCTCACGTGTCATTGAACTGTTCATGCCACATGCTTATAGGCTTCATGGATCTAAGAAAAATCAGTTTGGAGTTAGAAGAGCCAACTAGGTTTAAAGAGAAATTTAAGGTTGAATGGAAGCTTTAGGGTAACAAAAGTTAGTGGTATTAATTTGAAATTTTAACAAAATAAAGTTTATTGTGTAAAATTGGTTATCACACATGAAAAAGATAAGTGAGACTCCCTGAAAGCTTTAGATGGGGTCTTAAGCCTGATAGAAAAGTATATTTAGGAATGTTTTCATGTGGGTAATCTATGAGAAATAGATTCTTAGGTCAAGTTCAATGTCCATATTCCTCTTGGACAAGCATGTATTCACATATAAACCTATCTAGGAAAACATTTTGGGGTAATTCTTAAAAAAATGTGCCTCGAGTGGCTGCACCATGGGGCAAACTTTCATTGGCGTAAGGTGTGAATTCTGAGGGGTATTTATTGGCATAAGGTGTGAAATATGAGGGGTATTTATTCTATGAACTCTGAGGGGTATTTATTCTGCCAAAATTGCTCAGGACATGCACCATGGAATAGAGTTTCATTGGTGTAAGGTGTGAACTTGACGAGTATTTATTTTGCCAAAATTTCTCAGGACATGCACCATGGAGCAGAATTTCATTGGCGTAAGGTGTGAACTCTTAGGGGTATTTATTCTGCCAAAATTGCTGAGGACATTCACCCAATCTAATCCCTTTATATCAAAGTCAAAATGGAACCTTGGTGGATAGCAAAATACTTGTTCACCTCACCAGTGAGCCAATCACCCATTGGCGGGAAAAGCCATTTTATCCTATATATTGTTGAAGCATTTTCTTTTTCATATTAATAAAGGTTCTGTTTTGAGGGTTTTCCACAAATATTTGAATGTTGTTCTTCTTTATTTTCAAATATTCAACGTTTTATTCAAAAATTTAGAATTTTGTTTCAGATTTCAGGTATTTCAAAACAATTAGTTGTTTGTGTTCTTGTCTATATTTTTGTTTTGAATAATTTATAAACATATAACAGTGAGGTGGTTTCATATTTTAGTTGTTTCATTAAGTTATTCCAATATAATATTGTATTCAAGCTTTGTTTATCATACGATATTTGTTCAGGAACCTAACATGTCATATTTGGCCATGATATAATCATTTACTATTTTAGTATTACAGTGACTTGATCACTAGACATAGGGTGTTTGTAAGAGATTAACTACATACATGAGATACATTTTGGGCTTGTTTGGGCACACTAAAGTTTATTTATAAAATATTCAATACCTGTTCAAGTACACCAAACTTTGTGTATAAGATATCCAATAAAGAGAGTTACTTTACTTCATTGTTACTCCATAACGAAATCTTTTCTCTTAACCTATCATTAACCCTGTCAATATTAACTATTTAACATGTTTCTCTAATTTGTTTAAACCATCAACAGATTGTTGTTGTAGTTGGTGCATTTTTAGTGGGAAGATACCATTTTGTTTGAACACTTTATTTAGTTTATTTTTTACACAAAAATGTTCTTATGAATAACATTTCTATGGATGTCATGGTTTGTTAAAAGTGAGGACTCATAAATAGTGAGCACCTTATTCACATCCACCTACTCATTCTTTAAACTTTATATTGAATCACAATGCAAGAAATTCCAGGGATGCTCCTTGCTTTAGTGCTCTGTTTTGATTACTGAAAGAACATGGATCTTGGAAATGATACAAGATTTTGTGTTATGCAGGGCTGCAAGTATTTTTGGCATGCACTTTCAGGATATACGACTGGTCTGATTGCTGCTCTTGCTGCAGGAATCTTGACATGATTACCACAACTTGCACTTCTGTATTTGGTATTGATTAGCATCATGCACTTTAAACTGGATAACTTGCAAGTTAAAAATATATTTCTTTGGCATTTTCATTGTGCTCTAGTATTCCTCAGTTACAAACTAGAAAGTTTTCATGTCATTGTCTACTTTGAGAATACGAATGAACTTACATAGATTCCCTTTGAGAATACCTTATTGGGAACCTATTTTAATGTTTTTTGTCAGTTCACTCACTTATTTCTTCCATTTTCTTTTTAGTATCCTTAGATGAAATAGAAATTTTGAATTTTTGGAATGGGTTATAGTTGTTAGGAAGTATTGAATAGTTCAAAGAATTCCTTATTTCATTTATGAATGTAGTTGTTTACCTTTGGACACATATTAATAGAAAGTGTATTCTGTCTCCAATAAAGAGATATTTGGAATTGCCTTGCACTATATTACAATCAGTATTTTTACCTTTAATCAAGATGAATGAGTACATCTTCCATAATTTTCCAGGGTTCTAAAATTAGAAAATACTCTGGCTGCATTTGATTTCGTGTAAAACACATTTTCCCATTGGATGCTACATCGTATTTCTGATGCCCGCCTCTAGTATCATTGTCATCTGGAGTCAATGAGTTTACACCATATTATTTTCTTAGAGACTTGAGGTGTTTATATGTTTCTAATATTGTGTAATTGTAGTGATGAATGGACCGATACGTTTGACCCAAGTAATGATACAAAACGTTTTTTTAAGGTCCATTTTTGTCGATTTAACTTCATCCTATTGCCATTGAAAAATTAGAATCTTCAAAGTGATCCTCAATTTTTTTTGCGCGCGGTCCTCTGTGTGCACCCCTCTGAGAAGCCCTCCTCACATCCATGGCCTTAGAGGGAGGCCCTGAGCCTCCTTTCTCCCTCCCTTCTGAGCTTCTTGCCTTCAAGAAGCTGGTGGGTGACTACAACAAGCATCCAATCTCAACCACCTAGCAGAAGTTTGTCAAGAAGATGGAAGCAATCTCGACCGTCACTCTTTTAGCTGAAGAACCCTACTGAATTACGCTAAACATCACAGAGAGAGTACTCATTGGCTAGCTCACTAGGCTATGGCCATCACCAAGAGCCATCGAATCGTGGGTGCAACGCAACTGGCGACCGCTGGTTTCAGAAGGAATAAAATGCCATTTTGTTGGTAAGGGTTATTTTGTTTTCATATTCGACTGCATTGAAGATAGGAACCTCATATTTAGAAACGGGCCATACTTCATGGGCCCCCAAGGTCTGTATCTGAATAAATGGACACCAGACTTTGACCCAGGCCAAGATGTGCCCTCGGCAGTCCCAGTCTGGGTGTGCCTTCCTCATTTACCACTGCATTTTTGGAGTCCGAAGACCTTAGAATCCATCGAAAACACCCTTGGAAAATACATTGACAGAGCAGATAGGAAGGGACAATACTCTTGTGCCAGAATATGTATCGAGGTTGACCTGGAAGTGGGGCTTCTAGAAGCCATAAAACTAACAGTGGAAGAATGGTCTCACGTGCATGAAATGGATTATGAGCAATTGCCTTTCAAGTGCAGGCACTACCATGGATACATACACTTTACAAGAAACTGTAAAAAGAAAACTAAGGAAGAAGCAGAGAAAAGGAAAGGAGACCAATGGACAACAGTGCAGAAGACGGCCTCATCAAAGTAGCCCAGTAAACCGAGAGGGAAAGGGGCTCAAGCGGGACCCATAGCACCATCCACAGAGCCACAGCTAGAAGGGGCAGCAACCCCTAGAACAGACTTCCCCTCAAACTCCTTCGCAGCCCTCAGCACATAGGAAAAAACCCCTGTTACAACAAGCGACACAGAACAACAGGCTGATCCCCCATTAAACGAGGAAGGAAACGCAGAAGCTTCCCTTGCCCAAACTGATTCCTCAGAAAGAAGCTCTTCGTCAACCTCTTATGCAGACATGATAAGAAAGAAGCCCTCGAAAATGACAGGCTCATCGGAAGAGGAGACATTTGAAAGACCACCGAAGCAGACAGGGAGGAAATCCCTCAAGGAAGTAAGAGAGGAAGAAACAGAGAGGCAAAAAATGCAAGGAAGTCAATCCACTCTAGAAATGTCTATAAGCCGAAATACCAGAACACAACCACCAAAGGGAGGCCTCTCCTCCACTACCCCAAATAAATAATGCGTATAGTCTCTTGGAACTGTAGAGGCTTGGGGAACCCCATGAAGGCAACATCTGTTAAAGATCTTATGAAAATAGAAACCCTAGAGATCCTCATGCTCCAAGAGACAAAAATTGAAAGGGAAGCCCTTCTAGATTTAATTAGAATGAACTAGAAGACCAAAGCTGGGATGGTCGTAAGTGCAAGGGGAACCTCAAGAGGAATTGCCACAATTTGGATGGAGGAACTGTTCCAGCTGGAAAACTCTTTCGAAACTCAACATTGGATTTACACCGAGCTTCAACATAAAGCAAGTAAGCTCACTTTCACCCTATTTAATCTTTTTGTTGCCACTCTTTACCTTGAGAATAAAGAGTGTTGGCAAACACTCTTCGACTTTGTAGATAGCTATTCTCCTATGAACATTGTAATAACATGAGATCTAAACATCGTCCTAGATCCAAAAGAAAAAAGAGGGGGTAATAATAGCAGAGATCCTTGTTACCTTTTGTGGAAGACATAATTCAGCAGTGGGATCTTCTTGACCTTAAACCCAAGAAGGGGAGATACACTTGGACCAACAATAGAACAGGGACAACACACATCTCAGCCCGACTAGATAGATTCCTAGTGCAGAGCACTCTTCTGATGGAAAAGAGAATAGTGTCATCGAGAATCCTACCAAAGCTCACCTTGGAACATAAACCCATCCTCTTACAACTGAATGAGGAAGAAAATCTAGGGCCTATATCGTTCCGCTTCAGCCCTTTGTGGATAAAGCAGGAAGGTTTTATGGAAGTTGTTATCAAGGCCTGGTCTATCATGGTCACTAGGTCACCCAGTTATGTATGGGAGCAAAAACTGAAAGCAACCAAAATAGCTCTGAAAGAATGGGTCAAAATGCCTCCCAACACTTTCACCACACATAGAAAAGAAACTGTCCAATAGTTAGTAGAATTACAACTGGAGATGGAGGGCAAAGATATAACCATGCAAGAATTGGAGAAGGAACAAGCTGCCCAACTTGCTTCTTTCAGCTCCTTCAAAAAAGAAGAAGAATTTTGGTGGCTTAAGTTCTGAAGCCTATGGTTGAAAGTAGGTGACCGTAACGCAACCTTCTTTCATAGGCAGTTCAGAGCCTGCCTCTCTCGTAATCAAATTTCAAAAATCACCTCAACAAAAGGGACAGTCGTCAAAGGTTTTGCCCAAGTAAAAGAAGCTACTAAAAATCACTTCCAGCAGTTATATACAGAGGATGCAACAGGAGATGAGGCGATCTCCAATGACTTCCTCTCCCAGATCCTTCCTTGGTTAATGAGGAAAATAACTCAAATCTTATGAAGCCCTTCACGGAGGAAGAAATCAATAATGTAATATGGGACATGGAGCCTGACAAAGCCCCAAGCCCAGATGGTTTCTCAGCACATTTCTATAGAGCTTGTTGGAAAATCATAAAAAATGACCTTCTAAGAATGGCAAAGGCTTTCCAGAAAAAGGCAAAAGTGGGAGGCAGCACCAAATCCACCTTTCTTGCCTTAATACCCAAAGAAGTGAATCGGGCTACCTTTGACAGATTTAGACCCATTTTGTTATGTAACGTCTCGTACAAAATACTTGCTAAATTGCTTGCAAACAGAATGAAGCCCCTCCTAAGTAAGCTTATTTCTCCCAGTTAAGGAAGGTTCATTGCAGGTAGGCATATTTTGGACAATGTGATACTTGTACAGGAAACCATGCATTCCAACCATCAGAAGAAGGAGCAAGGGATGCTGATCAAGTTGGACATGACCAATGCCTTTGATCAAGTAAAAATATCATTTCTCTACAAAGCCCTCATCTCCTTTGGATTCAGCCCAGCCTTTGTGAACCTGATCAAGGCCTGCACTAACAAACCTTGGATAGCCCTGCTGGTAAATGGTCCACCTACCTCTTATTTCCAAGTTTCAAGGGGGATAAGGCAAGGATGCCCACTATCACCCTTTCTGTACATTATAATGGAAGACACCTTGAGTAGGAAACTGATAGCGGAAAGAAACAAAGGTTCTCTCCCGGGCATCCGACCGACGATCAAAATAGAATCAATCAACCATGCCTTGTTCACAGAGGATTCTCTTATGTTGGGAGGAGATTCCACACGAATAGCAAAAGAATTCAATGAGACCTTGCAAAGATTTTGTATCATTTCAGGAGAACTTATCAATAAAAGAAAAGGTGCAGTGTACAGTTGGAATATAGAGGAACAAACCATCCTTCGAATCGATAGAATCCTGGACTTTCGGGGCTATGCCTCCTGGGACAAAATACAATACCTGGGACTACCTTTAACCCTAGGGACTAACCAAGCCTCACTCTGGACTTAAGTCATCAACAAGATCAAAACCAAGATAGCTGCTTGGGGTGGGAAGTGGCTCAACTACGCTGGCAAGCTAATCCTCATAAAGTCTGTCAGGGAAAAACCCCCCTCGATGGGAAAACCTAGTCAAAACTTCTCTTCCTTCAATAGTTTTCTTTGAGACTGTTCAATCTAGACTTATACCTAGTAATGAGGACTTCACATGAAGGTTACATCACCATTTTAAGGTTTCTTGGCTCAAATAACACTTAACCATGCTGTTTTTCACCAGAATCAAGCCTATTTAGCTTTCTATCCTAGCCTATTTAGAGCTCCCTTCTATTTATTTAATATTTGTTTATTGCTAAGCATCAATGGGTGGAAATAACAACAATATCCAGTAGGCACTAGTAAGTGCACTTAGTTTGAAAGTTAGATAATTTGTGGAATCATTATCTATCAGATCGTATCTTCCTCTGAACATTGGAAAAGAATGCTTGTTTGGATCATATCCATCAAGCTATCAACACCATGTTATTCATGTATGCACCAAAGTCAACCAATCATACTGCTTCTTAAGTAACAAGAGTCATCAGACATCATATTATAACATCACATCTCCCTCTAAATGTTTGAAAGGTAAGCTTACTTAAAACATAAGAATTGAGTTACATGTAACCTGCTTTTAATCCTATGGTCCATTTGCTGGAATTATCCAATCATAATCATGTAGATTATATCATATTCAGTTATCAAGACATGCCTTTCATCAGGAATCATCGGAAAAAAATAGTCATCGAAGATTTTATTCCTCCCTCTTAAGCCTTTCTTTAAGTCAGATGAGGCAACAACTTCAGAAAAGGTCTAAGTCATCATAGTGCTAGTTATCTCATCCTTCATTGCGTTATCTATTTACATTAGGTGAACTAGCTAGGGTATTAAGTTATTCAACATGACGCATATCCCATGACCATTAGTCATTAGTCATAATGATCGATTTCTCATTCATTGCATCAAGGGAACTGGCTAGAATATTAAGTCATTTAGCACGACCCATCTCCCATGTGCATTAGTCATAATGCTCAATTTCTTGTGCACTCTCATCTACAATCAACATTAATCATAAGGACCAATTTCTCATCTATTCATTGTATCAGGTTACAATGAGGTTGCAAGAATATTAAGTCATTCTGCACAACCCACCTCCCATGAGTATTAGTCATAATGAACAATTTTTCATGCACTCATTGAGTCAAGGGAATTTTCTAGAATATAAATCTATTCAATGTGACCCATCTCGCATGAGCATTGATCATAATGACAAATTACTCATTTTCTCATTGCATAAGGTGAGAGGGTGAAGAAGTGGCATTGAATATAGTGAAATGAAATCACATGGCATCAATTTCCACCTATAAGGCTTATACCTAGTAACGAAGACTTCAGAGCAAGGTCAAATCACCATTACAAGGCTTCTTGGCTCAAAGGACACTTAAACATGCAGTTTTTCACCATAATCAAGCCTATTTAGCTTTCTATCCCAACTTATTCAGAGATCCCTTCTCTTTAAATTAATATTTGTTTATTGCTAAGCATCAGTGGGTGGCAATAACAATAGCATTGAGTAGGCACTGACAAGTGCACTTTGTTTGAAAGTTTGGAAGTCAGATAATTTGGGGAATCATTATCTGTCAGATCATATATTCTTCTGAACATCGGAAAATAATTCTTGTTCAGAGTATATCCATCAAGCTATCAGCACTCTGTTATTCATGTATGCACCAAAGTCAGCCAATCATACTACTTCTTAAGTAACAAGAGTCATTAGACATCATATTATAAGATCACATCTCCCTCTGAATGTTTGGAAGGTAAGCTTACTTAAGACATAAGCATTGAGCTATATGCAACCTTATTTTAATCATATGGTCCATGTGCTGGAATTATCCAATCATAATCATGCAGCTTATATCAAATTCAGCTATCAAGACATGCCTTTCATCAGGAATCATCTGACAAGAATAGTCATTGAAGATTTTATGGCTCCCTCTTAAGCCTTTCTTGAAGTCAGATGAGGCAACAACTTCAAAAAAAAGGTATGAGTCATCATAGTCCTAGTTGTCTCATCCTTCATTGCATCAAATTACCCAATTCATGATGGGAAGAAGAATTTCTCATCGGGCATTCATATATGTAGAACCATTCTTCACAAAATCCTGATTTAATGCAATCAAGATATCATGTTCTTTTGCTTATTTTGCTTGTATACTTGCTTCTATTTTTCACAAGGATTGATAGAGAATTGGTCAGAGTGCTATGCACTTCTTCTAGATGACCTTCATGATTGAAGGCTTTAGGTGAGGTTTACTTCTTATCAAAGGTGCTACAATTTCCTTTACTAACAGATCCTTGAGAGGTTTGACTTTGGCCTAGAATTGTTGTTCCTTTGTTGTTTCTTGTTTCCACTTGTAGCTACAAGCTCATAGTAATTAATGATTTTCAATTGTCACCAGGATGTCATGTCAATCATGCTTCGTGCTACAAGATTAATGTAAGGCAAATCAATGTAGGATCACAACCAAGTTCAATCATAGGTCAAAATTTTAGAAGACCACTTCCTTTATTACAAAAATTGTCACTCTATGTTACCAAAAACAAGAAACCGGAAACGAAACGAGAAACGACAACGGGACGAGAAACGAAGTTTGGAGGTTTCACATTCAAGAAACGAGGAGAGAGAAAAAAAACAAGAAAAATGTGAAAAACATAAAACAAAGCACACATCATCCGCATTCTCCAATAATGTGGTTCATACGTAGTTGCTCATAGGCTTTTGTTGCTCACATAGACCATTCTAGAATATTCATAGTGAGAAACAAAGCTTGTGTTGCTTACATAGTTCATTCTCAAATACCCATGTTTGATCCTCTAATAGTGAAGAAACCTTTGGCATTGAACTCAAGCTTGATTTGACCTTTCCATTTCCACTTGATTTGGACCTAGTGAGAGTGGGATTTTTTTGAAGGCCATATCCCTAGAAATTTCCTGATGAGTACATGATCTCGCATATCATGTGTATATTCTCCCATATTATTTGAGCGGACCTCAAATTTGGGCTATATTGTAGTATTTGGTAAGCAACTACTAGGATGTAGTTTCCCTAGTGGGTAATAGGATGGTGAAGATTAAATTGAGCTCCATTGGGATTGGGGAATTGAGCCAAAAGTAGAGGGTTGTTTAGAACTATTACTACCTTCAACTATCTTACTATAGGAATAAGTGTTACTCCCTCCACTGACATTTTGCATAGAAAAAAAGGAAGGGTTGAAAACTGTTATGAAACTAGCTCAAGAAAAAGATAGAAAAGATAGATCAACGCCTTAGAATTCAGCCTCTTCGAGGGGGCAACCTCCTTTACATTACATAAATGAACAATTCTTGGATGATTCAAATGACAAAGCCTCCTTTCTATATATAGGAGTCTAAGGAGTCACAATATAACCAAGCCGACCTAACAATAATAATATAAAGCCACAAAAATAATAATAGAGAGATTCTATGGGGCACAGTAATAACAATATGGGGAAAATAGGGGCACAACAATATTAATAAGGGGTACAACTACAATAGTAATGGGGTAATCACTAGTATTATAGGGACCCAAAATGCCCCTCTCCTTAAAAAAGTGTTGTCCTCAACGCTTGAGTAGTTCTGGATGCTTCTGTATAAAATTCTCATCCTCCCATGTGGAATCTTCAGCGGATAAGTTCTCCCACTTGATAAGATACTCTAAAATTGATCGATTTCTTAGCTATCGAGTTCTTGTTTCTGTGACAGCTTCCAGTTCCAATATAATTTTTCCTTCCTCGTCAAGTTCTGGCAATATTGTTTGAACTGGGAGCTTGTCACCTATAACCTTCTTTAAACATGAAACATGGAAAACTGGGTGCAATCGAGAAGCTGCAGGAAGCTCCAATTTGTATGCCATAGTACCAATCTTTTGCAACACTTTGTACGGACCATAATAATTTGGTGATAATTTATTATCCTTCTTAGCTTGCTTGAGGGACATTTGCTTATATGGTTGTAGTTGTAGGAATACCCAATCACCTACATCAAAACTTCTTTCGTTGCGATGTTGATCTGCTTGTTGTTTCATTCTATTATGTGCCAACACGAGGTTATCCTTTAAGAGTTGGAGGACTTGTTGTTGATGTTCAATGTGATGTTCCACTGCTTGAACCTTATAATTTTCTCTTAAATATGATGTGATGGATGGTGGCTGATACCCATAAAGTGCCATAAATGGGGTCATTTTTGTTGTTGTATGGAAGGAAGTGTTATACCACCATTCAGCCAGAGGCAACCATTTGACCCATTGTGTCTGTTTATCAGATACAAAGCAACGAAGATATCCTTCCAAACATTTGTTTACTATCTCAGTTTGCCCATCAGATTGAGGATGATAAGATGAGCTATGAGCTAACTAATTACCAAGACAAGAAAATAACTCTATCCAAAAATTTCCAATGAAAATGGGATCTCTATCACTTACAATAATCTTTGGGTTTCCATGTAGCTTTTGAATTGTTTCCATAAATGCAGTAGAAACTGTACTAGCCTTAAATGGATGTGATAATGCACAAAAGTGTGCATACTTGGTAAGTCTGTCAACTACCACCATGATGACACTCTTTCCCTCAGACTTGGGTAAACCTATGAAAAAATCCATTGAAACCTCCTCCCAACGTTGGCTTGGAATGGATAAAGGTTGTAATAGACCCAGTGTCTTAGTTGTTTCAACTTTATTTTGTTGGCAAACCAAACATTCCGCCACAAACTTTTGAATATCTGATTTAAGGCCATCCCAAAAAAATTCCTTCTTAACCCTATGGTAAGTTTTTAAAAATCCTGAGTGCCCTCCTAAGGGAGAAGTGTGCAATTCCATAAGAATCTTTTGTTTTAGCTGGGAATTCTTACAGAGGTATAAGCGATCTTTGTACCATAACGAATCATTTTGCCAGCTAAATGTATCAGACATACTGGAATCTTGTTGTAACTTTTGAATAAGTGCCCACACTTCTTCATCATTCTTCCATTGCTCCTTTGCTTCGTTTATCCAATCTGGTTGTATAATAGAAATGGCACACAACAATGCTTCCACATCCTCATCCTTTCTTGAGAGTGCATCTGCCACCACATTTTGCTTCCCTTTTTTGTAGATGATTTCAAAGTCATAACCCAACATCTTTGTGACCCACTTTTGTTTCTCTTCAGAGGATAATCTTTGTTCTAAAAAGAATTTAAGGCTATCATGATCCATTTTACCTTGAAGTGTCTTCCCATTAGGTAGGGTCACCATTTCTTAAGTGCATGGAGTATTGCCAACATTTCCTTCTCATAAATAGCTTTGTGTAAAAACTTTCCCTTGATTGGACGACTTTCAAAAGCAATGGGTCTTTCATCTTGCATTAAAACAGCACCAATTCCATTTCCTGAAGCATCACATTCCACAATAAAGGTTTTTGTGAGGTCCGGTGTAGCTAAGACCGGTGCTTGGCACATTGCCTCTTTAAGATGTTCGAAGGCCTTTGTTGCTTCTGGAGTCTATGAAAATGCATCTTTCTTCAATAATGTTGTTAGAGGTGCCGCTATTCTCCCATAATTCTTAACAAACTTGCGATAATACCCTGTCAACCCGAGAAATCCTCGCAAATGCTTTATGGATGTGGGGATTTTCCATTCCTTAATGGCTTTAATTTTGCTAGGGTCTACCTTAACTCCTTCATGAGATACAATATGACCCAGATATTCCACCTCTTGTACTCCAAAGAAACATTTGGATCTTTTTGCATATAATTGTTTCTCCTCCAATAGTTGTAGCACCCTATCAACATGTTCAACATGATCCTTCCAAGACTTGCTGTAGATTAGTATATCATCAAAAAAAACTAACACAAATTTTCTAAGGAATGGTTTGAAAATTGAGTTCATCAAACCTTGAAATGTTGAAGGTGCATTGGTAAGGCCAAAAGGCATGACCAAAAATTCATAATGACCCTCATGAGTTCTAAATGGTGTTTTTGGAATGTCTTCAGTCTTCATTTTGATTTGATGATATCCTGAACGAAGATCCAACTTGGTGAAGTAAATTGATCCATGCAATTCGTCCAGTAATTCATTAATGACAGGAATGGGAAACTCATCTTTAATAGTGAGCTTGTTGAGCTCCCTATTTTCCAGACACATGCGCCATGATCCATCCTTCTTTTTCACCAATACTACTAGAGCAGAGAAAGAACTTTGACTTAGTTGAATTATACCAGCCTCTAGCATTTCTGCAACCATACGTTCAATTTCACTCTTTTGGGCATAGGGATATCTGTACGGCCTGATGTTTGGAGGAACACTTCCTGGAATCAGATGAATAGCATGATCATGATCACGAATAGGTGGGAGACCTTTAGGAGTCTCAAATACCTTGGAATGATTGTCCAAGACTTTTTGGAGATCTGGAGAAATAGATGATTCCAATGTGGAAACATCTAGTGAACATAATTGTGCAATTACACCTCTTTGTTCCTTTTTTAGAAGCTTTGTCATACCGTTAGAGCTGATTATCTTTCCCGGTTTCCCTGCAATACCCCTTAATTCAATTTCCTTTCCTTCCACAGAACATTTCATGAAAAGTTCTTGAAAATTAAAAGCTATTGTTCCCAAGGATTGTAGCCATTGGACTCCTAGTACAACATCAGCACCTCCCATTGGAATGGAAAGCATTGGGCTAGTCAATACATATTCTCCCATGGATAGCTTGATATTCTGGCACTTTCCAGAGCAATTTATTGTTCCTCCATTTGCAACCATCACTTGACACTCTGGTGTTGGATATAAGAAGCAATTCAATTCTTTTGCTACCTTACAATGAATAAAATTTTGGGTACTTCCTAAATCAATCAACACTATTACCTTTTTCTTCTTGATTTGTCCTTCTATCTTGATGGTTTGAGGAGTGGTAATTCCTGCCAATGCATTAGAAGATATCGTCAGATTCATTTCTTCTTTATCTAGGCTTTGTTCCTGGAGTATATCCTCTTCTTTTGACCTTTCTTGCTCCTTTTCTTCTTCCTCTTCACAATCTATGTAGAATAATTTCTTCTCAGCACACTTATGACCTTTAGTGTATTTTCTATCACAACTGTAACAACGCCCTTTTACTCTTTTTTCTTCCAATTGTTGTGGTGTCAACCTTATAGGTTGTGGAAGACTAGGGGCAACAACACTTCCATCTTTATAGTTGTGAGTGGTATGCTTCCTGGTTGCCATAATTTTGCTTTCCTTTTTTCTTGCTAACCTGAATGCCTTCTCTAATGAATCAGATTCCCGAAGGCGAACATCATGTTGGATATTATCCTTTAAAGTCCCTATGAACACATCAATCCTATGCTCCTCTTGAATATTTTTTACCCTTAAGTTCAATTTTTGGAACTCCTCAATGTGCTCCATTATTGAACCCTTTTGTTTGAGACTTATCAATTGGCTAAAAAAAGTGTTGCTTTTTGTATCCTCATAATGTGCTGTCAATTCTTCCGTAAAAATTGCCCAAGTGATAATTTGTTTACGAGAGCAAAGCCATTGATACCATACAAACTGATTTGGTTCCAAATATAAAGTTGCAATACGTACATTTTGTGTGTCTTGCACATTATTGAGATCGAAAAATTGCTCCATTTGTAATATCCATGTTGCGGGATCCTTGCCATCAAACTTCCTCATATCAATTTTTGGAATATGGTGGGTCTTCGATCCAACATTAGAGTCTATGAAATCATGATTAACATTTCTTTTCTTCTCATCGTGAGTTTCCTTTACTACCCTTTCACCATTAGTAAGCATTTCTTGCAGAAACTTTGTCAAATCTGTCTTCAAATCTTCCATGCCTATCTTCAAATATTCCATGCTTGTCTTTAAACAATCCATCTTAGCTTCCATGCCTTTCTTTAAACCATCCATATTAGCTTCTACATCTTTCTTTAAACCATCCATCTTAGATTTTGTTGCTTTTTGTGCAAGTGACACTTGTTGCACTTGGTCTCGTAATTTTGATATATCATATTGCATTTCTTCCTCTTCTTCATGAGTCATGTTAGAGCTTTCAGGTTGCCTACTAGGTGTTTGCATTTTATTTCCTCGGGGCATCAATTACTGATAATAATGCTTTAATATGCCCTTTTAATTCCTTCAAACAAATTTTTGAAACCAAGCTTATGCAAAAATTTAAAAAAACTACAAACCTTTTTTCACTTTGTAGGAGCTTGATATTGAATCTGATGTATCTCTGCAATTTCAAATCATCTAGTTCTGAAATTGCGACCTATAGTAGCCCTCTGTATCCTCTTTCCAATGCCACCAGTCTGATCCAAATTGGATTCTCGAGGGAAGATTTATGCCAAATCTCCCACAGTGACCTGATTATAGACTAGTTCAGTAGAGCAAAATTGTACGACGTGCCACGAGTCACTGTTTCGACCTTTGGCTCTAAAAAATATATAGAAGAAACTACATTCCATCCTCTTTCTGTACCTTTTTATGAGATGCTCAGAGAGAAAGTTATGACGATTTTCCCTAGGTCACCTGTTTAGAATGTAATTCAGGGGTCTGCAAAAAGACCAACTTCTTCAGATCATATCTCTGCAAATATAGCGTGAAAAGCTCTGAAATTCAGACCCGAGATTCAGTGTGATGTCTTCTCAAATGGGTTTTTTTTTTTAGCTTCTGAAATGTGGCAGAAAAAAAGTTACCGTGAAAATGCTACGATGACCTGTTTGGAGTAGCGAAACCCTAGAATCCAAAGCTCTGATACCAAATGTTATGAAACCAGCTCAAGAAAAAGATAGAAAAGATAGATCAACGCCTTATAATTCAGCCTCTTCAAGGGGACAACCTCCTTTACATTACATAAATGAACGATTCTTGGATGATTCAAATGACAAAACCTCCTTTCTATATATAGAAGTCTAATGAGTCACAATATAACCGATCTGACCTAACAATAATAATATAAAGCCACAAAAATAATAATATAGGGATTCTATGGGGCACAGTAATAACAATATTGGGAGAATAGGGGCACAACAATATTAATAAGGGGTACAACTACAATAGTAATGGGGTAATTACTAGTATTATAGGGACCCAACAAAAACCCTACAACTAGACAAAACCTAAAAAAAATTACCATCAAAATTTATTGTTAACTCATTATAATAACAATTAATCTTTATAATAATAAAAATAATATATAATGTAACCTTGTGCATTTAAATTTATAGTTTTGTATAAAAAGACAATTTTTAAATATTAAATACAATAAAACTATATAAAAAAACTCTACACTACATACACTTTTAAATAAACTAACACAAAAATTAAGAAAAAATAATTAGAACATTAAAAAACATAACAATAGACAACACATCCCAATAATATAATTTTAACAAACAAAATCCGTAAATAGACAATTTTGTTTAAGAAATTTAGACTAAGTACAATAGACCATGAAACCGCCTCTAAAAACTATCCACAAAACCAACCTTCATTTTTTTTAAATTGGGCTCAACGTTACATTAAAACCAACATTAGCAACATTTCTAGGAAAACCAATCTTGCCTTTTTTATTCTGCTCAACGTCCAATTGAAATGAGACCAGCATTACAAAAATGAGATCAGCATTACAAAGGAACCAGAACAACGTTTCTCAGAAAACGGTGTCAAAAAACAATTTGTTTATGGAGAAACTAGTTTCTGTATTGAAAAACGAAAACGACCGTACAAAACAGCGTTTTCCGTACCATTCCGTTTTCTTTGCATTTTTTTTCGAAAACGAATGCTCCTGTAGCATTTCTGGTAAAAAAGTTTTCACTGTCTTATTTTTTCACAAAATCATTGTCCTAAAGGTCCTTGGTTTACTGACAGAATGTGCTTTAAACAAAATCATTTCTTCAGATGATTGCAAGAACCTTTAACTTTTTCCTGTTGATATTAGGAGCCGTAAAGATCCATACATGATTTATTTTAGCTCAGGGTATGCCAAATAACTCTATTGCTCAGATATTATTCTAATGATGTTGATGATCTTGAGGGCCAAGACTGAACATAAATTAAGAAGTATTTGGAGAGAAGTAAACTTTATCCAAAGGAAGGCTACGTAAGTTTTTAAAGGGACTACTAGATTATTGATCACATTTTCACACTTCGAGCTATTGTTGAAAAGGCTAGGCAACAATTCTCAAAATCATTTTATTGTTTTGTGAGTTTCATGAAAGCCTTCAATTTTGTGCCATGGATTTCATTGTTCCAGAGATATCATGATATTGCAATCTCTAGTCCTCTCATTGTTGCAACTTGCTGTTATGAGAGGAACTCTGAGATTGTTTTAGGTTGGTTTTGTAGAACTCAAGGACTTTGACTTTATTAAGAGAACCATTGGGCTTAAGTAGGGATGTTCCTGCTTCTTGACTTTATTTGGGATCTATGTTGATGAGATTGAGGAGTACATTAAGGGGAACACAAAGTTTCATACTGATATTTGACAACCTCCATTATTCTTGACATGTTTCGTAATGGAGGTTTGCTGACAAATAATGCTCCCAAATTTGGGGAAGTTTTATGTAATTAGGGTGAAGTACAACTACAGGAAGAAATATAACTTATTTGATTATAGAGTACTAGGATCCAATATTATTATATTTTTTGTGTTTTTACAGAAGATATTATCTAAGTGCACAAGAGTAGTAAGGTACATTCTACAAATCAGGTGGGAATGGTAGTGCTGGTGTCCGTGTAACACTACATTGAATCCAGAGCATGGACTAGTACATTTAATATGAGCATGAGTGCAAACCTATTCAAACCTAAGTACATTATGCACCTAGAGGTTATGAAGCTCAAGGATGCATATCTTTAGTTGATATAAATGGATATTAGATATTGGAACTTGAAATATGCAACCTCAAGATTCTGAACCTCAAGTTGCATATGAGACGCGGGTTTAGATGGGTCTTGGATAGTTATTTAATCATATGAATGAAAAATAGAGTACAATAATATGTGTTTCATCGATGCCTTCAATTGTATAGTTCTTGAGGCTCAGTTGCAACTCCAAGGCTCATATGGTTTTGAGAGTAGTACACATTTTCTTAATCTATGTCTTGCCTTACAAGAGTTTGAGAGGGATCTGTAGATTCTTCTCAATGGAATGCATATATTGTTTGTAAAATTGTTTATTATATAATCATCTAAAGAAAAGAAAATTACAAGAATATGGGCTTTAATGCCTCATGGGTCACAAGTATAGTGTTGTTGTGGCCCAGTTTGAAACTCTGAGATATCAGAACATTTGGAGAATAGTATAGGGATTCTTCTCAATGCATGTCCTTTCCCTGTAAGACCTTGATAGGGGCATATAGATTATTGACAATAGAATGCAAATTTGTCTGTATAGTTGTTTATTACGTAATCATCTAAAGGAAAACAAAGTACATGAATATGGTTATACTGTCTCGTAACTATATAGTTGTTGAGGTCAATTGTGATTACATGATCTTGGAAGATTTTGAGAGTATATAAACTCTTCCCAATGTATGTCCTTTCCTTACAAGATTTGGAAAGGGGAATATAGAGTCTTATTATTGGAATTCAGATGTTGTTTGAATTTATATAATTGCTTATTATCTAATAATATGAAGAAAAACAGAGTTACAAGAATACAATTTTAAATGCCTCACAAATGTACAATTGTTGAGGCTCAACTGCAGCTCTGAGAACATGGAATATTTTGTGTGGAGTATATAGACTCTTATCAATCAATGCCCTTGCATTGCAAGACCTTGATAGGGGTATACGTATTTTCTCAATAGGACACATATGTTTGTATAGTTCTTTATTGTCCTAATCATATGACGAAAACTAGAGTACATGAATATGGGTTTCAATGCTTCACAACTTTTAGTTGTTGAGGCTCTATTGTGACTTGGAGAGCTAGGAATATTTTTGGAAGAGTATATATATTGTTTTCAATCCATGCCCTTGCCTTGCAGGACCTTGAGAGGGGTATATAGATTCTTCTCAATGGAAAAAAATTTCCATTTGTATGATTGTTTGTGATCCAATCATCTGTAGAACATGAGAGTGCAAGGATTTTCAGGGGACCTACATTCAAAAGAAGGCTTGAAGAGAATCTCCACTATCAAATCAACCAAGGGTAGGCTTGCTTAAAATATGAAATCGAAAAACATTTTACTTCTTAATTCTCCCTACAAAAGAATTTTCAATTGCAAAGACTAAGCACAAAGAATATTGTGTGACTAGTCTTTGACCTTGGGTAAGCTAGCTGCCATGACTCTCATGCCATATGTGTTTTTCCAATTAGACCTAGGCATATGTGGCATGAGAGTCATGTGATATTATCCTCTGACCATCTTAGTCGCTTTTATGTTAAGTGATTGGGAGTATTAAGACTCCTCCATTCATTATTTAAATCATGGAAATGATACTAGTAGATTTGAGTGAGATTCTGGGTGAGGTTTTGTAAATTAGACCTTCTTATCCAACTGAATGTGCTATTATTTATTCTCGAGCACCAGAGGATGTGCTTCCTAATGGATAGAAATAATACCTCGTGAATTTATTAAAAACAGTCTCCCAGACAGGCCTGCTTCTACTTATGTTTTGGAGAAAACATATCATCTGATTGTTCTAAACATCAAAACCCAATAGCCAAACTCATTCCTATACCTCTTCAATATTTCTCCATTCCAACTAGGCTGAACGATCCTCAATTTAGAGGAAAAGTACCAGCCTTCTCTTCATGCAATCTCAAAACAACTTTGAGGGCTAACCGACCTTCTTTGGATGAACGGAAGGTATTAACACATCTATTTAGGGTGCATATTTATGTGCATTTGTGGCTTCTTCAGCACAAGTGTACACCATAGTGATGATTCAGTTCTGTGCTTGGGCTAAGGTGAGAAATGGAATTTTACGAACAATGATGCTCAGTGTTCCTGGAACAATGTTTAGATTATTATCATCCTTGTTGGCATGTGAATGTTTGTCAGGCCTTGTATATTCTCATGATATAGATGTATTCATTAAGTTAGTGAAACTGACACCTCCCCATTGACATATTTTCATTACCAAATTTCCAAATGCTATAAAAAAAAAGGTTGAGCAAGGTTGCAGTGAGTGAACTCCAGTGTTTTTGCTGAGGCAGAAGCCATGCTTCTTTCAAGTCAAATGTCTAGTGCTACAATTCTCAGGGTACTTTAGGACTTGTGCTCTCTTTCTTCCTCACTTAATGAGGGAAAGGATGATTAGGTACCAACTTATAGATATCATGATGAAAGTGTTCTTATAATCATCAGTCTAAATTTAGCTATTGAACTTCTATGGCAACAAATGGGTCTATGCATCAGTAAGATAGAAAAGTTGGTCATCTTCATTACCTACTGTACCTTTGTCTTCTGATGCTAATGGATTTTTACTCCCTCTACCACCAGGCACATAGAAGATCTTTCCATATATTGACCTATTTTTGTAATATGTGAAAAGTTGCAACCTCATCAAATGACACTTACACAGCTAGAATACACCAGTGCTACCTCTAGAGAGATAAGACCAGTTGCAAGTTCATATGATTCCTTAGTGTTCAAGATACTGGCCCATTGTATACACATAATCAAAGGGAATATCCTTCACTTTGATAAGTGAAACAACCAGTAAACTCAAGGCAGCAATATCAAGATGAGTCCATACGCACTACATTATTAGATTGACTTGGTAAACTGATATCCTGTTGCATGTTCAGATTGTTGGGGCTACCTTTAGATTCTTTCTTTTTTATTGTACACGCTTTAAACACATACCCAACCCATTTCCTTATAAGCATTAATAAGCATAGTATGATAATATGGGGCATTTTCTTGGATCGGATTCCATCTTAGCTATTGCCTCTACTTTTGGGTAGATGGAAAGTTAAGTACATTCTAAGGGAATTTGATTTCTTGTTTCTTTGTGTCAAGATACCTGCAAATGTCCTTGCTAACATTGTGACATCAATGTAAGAGAAGTCCTTATAATCAAATGGGTATTTATCCCAGGAGTTTATTCTTGTGCATTCTCACACTTTCAAGTCTTGCATATGTGCCAGAAATCATAGACAAGTACCCAAACATGGAAGAAAACTCAAAGTTTCTATGTAGCTACCTAACCCAATTCCAATTCAAGAGGTACAAAACTCAATCGATAATAGCACTCAAAGGGTTATGCTGCTACTGAGCTCCATTCCATAGAAACAGAGATCTCAACGAGTTAAAATTAAATCCATGGACCATTGAAGAGTTAGATCCAACATTTAGTATTGCAATGATTGTATATTAAATACACCAATATTATCTATGCATTCATAAGCAATATCTGACAAACACCTTTGGCAACTAGCCTTTAGTTTTTACAAGAGATGCATGAGAATATATGAAATAAATCAATCTTATCTATGAATTCATAAGCAACATTTGAGAAACAACTTTGGCATCTAGACTTTAGCTTTTACTAAATATGCATGAAGCATTATATAAACAGAATGCAATCTTTTGGGAATTCCATTCAAATGTGGAACATTACTATGGAAGCCAAGTTAAGAATTGATATTAGACCTTGCATGCACATTTCATGGATTGTTGTAGTAGTGACATAAAAATGGACTAGGTGAGTTATATCATATATGTCAAAGATAGTCTAACGCGAAGTATGAAACTGCCATCTAAGCTATAAACTTGGCTAAATGGTCCAAACCTAAAACTGTGACCCTTCCTTGCAAATTGCATGTGCTACCAATTAATCATATTTAAATGGTTTTAGTTTCAATACGAGAGTAACTTATGGAGGAGTTGTTGGGTTTGGAAAGTCACCACAGAAAAAAGGTCAGTGGGTTAATCTCCTGAAACAAGGTGTTAACATAGTCTTCCGAGAGGTACATTTTGCATCAAGAGAAACCCTATACAGATCTCTTTTTAGAGGAAGAAAAAACATGGCAAATGTCTGGTTAGATAGGAATACAACTTGTCAATTTGGTCTAGCTTGAGTGATTAAAAGATAAGGTTGTTAGGCTCTCCACGATTTCATGGATTGATATGGTGATGGGACATTAGAGGCTCTCTCTTGAGACTTGACTAGGTAATTCATAACAGTTGTGGTGTTGGTGCCTTAGCTTAGCCAGAAAATGCCAAAACTCTATTGATGCACAAAATTTATTACCGAATCTACCTCAGAGTATGCCATAGTCACTGAATATGACATGCATGGTTGTACCAAGGAGGCCCTAAAATTTTGAACAATGAAACTTTACATTGGTATGGTCAACCTACATGGGGAGAAACAAAAGTTTTTTTAGTAAGATGCCAACAAAACCTAGACATTGCTATGTGGGATTATTGCTTGGTACCAATAGATTGCACAAGGACCTCCTTTGGTTGAGCCAACAGGAATTGATCCCTTCAGGTGGATCTTCCTGGTACAAATATTCTTTCCTTGTAAGACCTTGATAGGGGTATATTGATTCTTGTCAATGGAATGCATATTTTTCTGTATAGTTTTTTATTATGTAATCATCTAAAGGAAAACAGAGTACAGGAATATGGGTTAGACTACCTTGTAACTGTATCATTGTTGAGGCTCAATTGTGATTACGTGATCTTGGAAGATTTTGAGATTATATAAACTCTTCTCAATGTATTATGAGTTCTCTGGCAATATTCTCAAGGCAACTCTTACAAAAATAACAAAAAAATATCTTTGGTCATTTCACAAAGATTGTTTTCCTTTAGAAACAGAGAAAGATTGTATTTACAATACCTTCTTTTGTTTGTGGAATGTAAGCAGATCTTGAGAGTAATCTAGAATAGAAAAACTAGTTGGTCAGCTTGTGATAAAGGTGAGTAATTGCTTGGACACTAAATTCTAAGCCTGCCACATTCTTCTAAGAACACTGGATTCAGAAATCTCAAAGGCTTCAACTACACTGATTATGCCATAGAAGTTGGAAGAAACAGAGATGCCATGGATGTGTAACTGTTAACATTCTGAAGATGATAACACATGTTTCTTTCAAGGTTCATTACCAATCATAGTGCAAACAACAAATTTTACCACTAATATAGTTCATCGGGCATGGATATCAATCAGTCTTAGTTAGCCTTACTTTCTTGGTAAGGAGATGAGGCTTCATGTTTTCCACCCTGTTTTCCCCAAAGAAAGTTATTCTAGCAGGACAAATTATTCATTACTTTCCCCTTTTACAAGCAAACACTTGGCAAAAAAAGGATTTCACACATGGGAGTGTTTTGTAGGATAAAGGGAAAGGTGAGTGGGTATGTTGCCAGTAGCTGCATTGGTCTTATTAGCATTACACCACTTTTCATATGGGTCTTCACAACAGAGAATCACCATTACACTTTGTTGATTTATAAGAAATGATTTGGTTGAGCGACTTGGTGCAAGGTCACTACGACATATGTCATTTATAGATCAAGAAATGATAAAATATTTTCCTTGTATGGATCATACTAGAATAGTTGAACTGTTTCAGAGATATGGGAATGACGACCTTATATTTTTTGACCTGTCAAAGATAATAGACCAATGCCAAGCAAAGAAATTACACATTATATATGATAAGTGGGAGAACCCACGACAATCTTTACTTCAACCTAATCTAGGTGAATTCTAGGGGCCTGCTCTCATAATTTATTTTGAAGAGATTGTGCTAAGTATGGAGGAAATATGCATTCTCCATCTTAATCCTCCATGGAAACTTCGAGGTCAAACCCTTTGCTATGGCTCAAGCTTACTTAGTTGTTACCGACTATGTGACCTTCCATTTATAGTTTTTGATGTATTTATTTATTTATTGGATCCTTTGGGTTTGGTCCTTAAAACATCTTTGAACCCTGGTGGTTTTATACCTTCAAGATTAGTAAGTGAAAAAATGTATTATTTACGAGTGACAAATTTGCTTGGGAGGTTCCAAGATCAATTTCTTCCATTTTCTGTTAGCAAAACTCTTTCTTGGGGCTCATCTGATTGTATGCCTTCGAAGTCTAACTATGCAGAAGACAGTGTTGAAAGTGGTGATCAGAGAATCAAATGATTATTTAAAAAATTTAAAGATCATTGTTATGTTGTATTATTGTTTCTTAAGTTAGTTGAATAGGTGTTCTTGTCAACTCGGGAAACAAGATTATCATTTCCATGCTGGAAATATGTTGTCTCTGTGGGTCCCACATTTTCCATTGTAAGGAGTTTATTTCCCGAAAAAAAAGTGGAGAAAATTTCAAATATAAAATCTATTCACTAGCTCAAGTGTTGCGACAAAATTGCATACTATAGATGTATGCGTAGTTGAAGATGGGAGCAAAGTTACTAACAAATGGTTTGTTGCCATTACCCTTGGCTCCGGACAGACAATAAGTATGGCATTGGATAGGAGGTATATGTCTTACAACTTGGTCCAAATTGTTGGTGTTGCTACAAATGTGTCCCGGAATGGAAAAACTACGAGGGTTTGTTTAGATAATTGCATCTTATCCCCCCTTCCATTGAATTTCTCAGTCAACATGCTAGTGACGATCATTGGATGTTTTCTTATATGCCACAATGAGGGGTGATATCTATTTGAAAATGAAGCCTTTGTAACTTCTTTAGGAAATAAACATGACACACACAATCAACTTATTGCCTCTTGGAATAAGGAATTGATGGTTGGTGTTCGCGATTCCTATGTGGAATTAATGGTGGAATTTCAAAGACTTAGAAAGGATCCTTTAACTTCACTTGTGGACTTATCTGTTGCTCAATTTGTGAGTGGGATCCTTCATCCCTCTACTGATAAATTTTATTCGTTTTGGCCACGAACAAAGCCTAAAATACTCTCCTAATCAACTTCCATCTACTAAAGGTTTTAAGAGTACTTCGACAATTCCAGATGCTAAGTGGCAATGTCTGGTAGAAGGAATTCGAACATGGAGTTTGTTTGCTGCAAGAACTCTCAAAGAAAACTTTTGGCAAGCTCTACCATTCCAGTAATGCTGAAGGACCAACTTTTAAATCTACAAAAGTAAATGGTGGAAAAGAAGAGAAAATATATTTTGACACCATGAACAAGACTGCCAATGTGAATGCTCATAAGCTCTCAGATGGTAAAAACAATGCTAATTTATCAGAAATATCCTTAACGAAGCCTTCCTTAGAAATCAAGATGAAAACTACGTGCACTGACCGATATGTTACGAGAAATCCTCAAGAAGTAAAAGCTCTAGGTGACAGGAAAATGAAGAATGTCAACCAAACCTATATGGAAAAATATTCTTCATTTGCTGGAAACCAGCGATGCAAATCCATGATTTAGATCATACTCATAGAAAGAGATCTAGATTCATACACATGGGGTGGATTCCTCTCAGATATATCTACCAATGTCTGTGTCAATCCCCTTCGACCAAACACCAACTTTCACCAACTTGACACACCAACGTGAAATAAGAATGAACCTTTATTATGTGGGGTGTTCAAAGGAAGCGAAAGGAAGAAAGGATGATGAGTCGGGCAAAAAAGAGAACTTGAATTTATGGGTTAGAAATGAAAATGTTGAATCCCAAGACACAAACATTGAAGCTTCAACGAATTGATCAAGATCCAACGTTACCCAAGGGCACATGGATCAAAGTATCTCAATGGTTTATGTGGTGTTGCGAGGAAGTTTTCTCAAACTACCCATCTAAAAATTGATGACTATTAATTATTACAAAAACACCTTCCTCATCTCCAGAAACTGCTACAGGTGCTCCTGGGCAGGAACCAATTTCTTCAAAAACCTCCCATGTACAATAGTTAAACCCACATGCCATCCATGTCCATCTTTGGTCCTACCCTTTTGTTTTGCAATTAATTTTATTTAATGTGACAATCATTGTAAAGGAAGTAGATTTAATATTGTTATATATATTATTTATATAATATATATAATATTTAAAGTTATCATTGTAACTTTTTATTATTTTTAGAATATTTTCAAGAAGCAGTAGTTTGGAAACTGTTTGAGAATCAATTTTCAAACTGATTAAAATAGTTAGACAGTTAGGGCTAGCATCAAGAATAAAATACCATAATTCCCCTCATTGAAGGGGTTCGAATGGGCACAGTCACCCATGACTGGCATTGTAAACAAAAATTATCTTTGAAATTTGAATATATATTGCAATTTGATTCTAGCATTGGGAAGTTGCTGTGACTATTTTTCCCTTCTATTCCAACATTCATATGTGTCGTTTCCTCTCTTCGATAGTCTAAGATGCAATTTGTGCTTTAGTTTAGTTTTTAATGAATTTACTGAGTTCTACTCATGAAAATTAACCTTGAAGTCCTTAATGAAGCACTCCACACCCAAGAATCCAATTCATATTTTCTTAGTCTTGCATTATCCTTTCTGCAGTAGTTTAAATTTTGATTCTTAAGTGCCTAATTTTAACTCTACTTTTTATTCTTCTTCAATCCATTCCTTTAGTCCAACACTCTGCAACTCTCAGAGTTTCTCTAGCTAAAATATGGCTTATGGAATGCTAGGGTTTCAGAACTAGAAGCTTTGCTTGCAAGCCCTCATGGTTTGTTCTTTTATCAATTGATTTTAGTTATTTTTATTCAATCTCAAGCTGTATCAAGCACTAGTTCCCCACAACCAGGAATTGTCTCTTGAGAGTTACAACAAAGTGTAATGTCAATAATTTTGAGTTTGGGTGGATCCAACAGGGCCAAGGCATCTAGAAGTCTCATTCTTCCTTTTCATACATGTTAGATACCTATACCAATAGGTTTCATATTTCATGATTGGCAGAGAAAGTTCCAAATCTGCTCTGCTTTGGTGATGCAAAGATCCCATATTTCCAAGAGAAGACAATGTGTGTACATAGCTTGATGTTGACTCAATTTTGATGGATGGTCCAACAGCCTAATCTGGATCATGCCATGTTTCAATTTTCTGTTGTAGAATAGAGAAAGAAGTCTGTCGAAACTGTTTAATCTTGGCAGACCAATAGTTAGGTAGAGAATTAAGGTTCCCACCTGCTTAATCTGGGGCCTTGGAAGCAATAAGGGTAGTTCTAGATAGAAAATCAAAAGAAAAGCCAAAGGAAAAGAAAAGGCACATGAGGGTCTGCAAGTCTAAGTGCACCCTCCATGAAGAAACAAAAAATGCTAGGCAAGTAGATGGGTAGGTAGATGGGGTTGCAGAAATGTCATTCCTTTCAATTGAATTTTGCTGGTCTAACATAAAGGAAACATCAATGGATAGAGAAGGTCCTCTCCTCTATCATTTTGCAACAACTCAATGGAGCATGTCTGACTTCCTAATTTCCCCCCTTCACATTCATTGCTAACATCCCTACACCAGTTGTGTTAATGAAAGAAGTCAAGGTCTTGTGTTGGTTCTTATTCCTTTAAGAGCCACATTTCTTGTCTAAAATTCTTTTCATTTTGATCTACTTCCTAAACCAAGTTGATTCCATATAAAACTTAGTGTATCCCCTCCTCATCCACCTCTTCCACTCATGTTAACCCCTAACGTCTTACTATGTAAATCCCTGTACACCCTATTCCCCCTATTATTATGTAAATTATGCAAAAAACCCCAAAATACATATGTATCCCCTTCCCCGAGAATTATAGCTCTAAGTTTGGTTTTAAATTGTTTAAGCGCTAAAACCATTGAGCGCGACCCACAGAGCGCCAAAAATTAATCCAGGGATTAATCCAAGATCAGCTTGGATTAATAACCTTAATCCGGCTTTGTTAATAAACCTTTGCTTAATTCATTTTTCCCATAACACAGTCAAAAACCAGCTTTTCTAAGTTTCCGCCGGGCGCGCATTTCAAAAAAAACATTATTTTATTCTCCCGCCCGCTGCCGTATCGCCCTGACAAGTTGATGACTCGTCGACCGTCGGATCTGGGCCTTCCCATCCGACGGCCCATATCCATATCGGGTCGGTCCCGATGTACTGCCGTTATCGCCCGAGAAACTGTCAGAGGGTGACGTCAGGCCTCTGCCACGCGTCACCCCCATATTCTCTCGGGCCGCCCTCTGACAATACTGCTTCCGTATCCAGAGCGGTCCGAGAACTTACCACTTACCACTTCCGGTTTCCGCTGACTAGTCACGCTCACGTCACGTCCTCGTCATCGCCATGTCGCCGCCGCATCAGCGCCCCCGTCCGCCAATGCTCCGACATGTCCGCCACCTATGCAATCCCCATGGACCACTCACAGGCCGCCACGTCACCCGATGACGTCATGCTGACGTCACCCGACCCTGACCCCACCTGATGACGTCATGCTGACATCATCCCAAAAAGGCGCCAATAACCCAAATGTCCATATTTTCGCCGAAAATTGTGTTTTTTCTCACTTTTTGCAAAAACAACTATTTCTCCCCCTGCATGCGAATTACGACCAATCCATCGCCAACCTGCAGAAATCGCTACAAAGACCGTGGGCGCGTCCATTACACCTGCATTCGTAACTATTACCGGTAATTCATAAGGTATTTATCGAAATCATTCCCCCGCGCCTGGTTTTGTCCATAATTGTCCTAAGCTAGCTTAAAAGGACTGAGAAAACACTGTATTTACCAGACAGTCCCCGGTACCAGTGTCTAGTTTCAATTGTTGGGTCAAAAACTCCTCTGTAGAACCTGCATTTAGCCAAATTTACCTAAATTCATAGTGAGTTCGCGCATTCGTGAAATCAAGACCCGAGCTGCTCTAATTCACCGTGAAGAGAGTTTTTTCAGGCCTGGCATTTGCTCTATCAGTCCTCTGTGCAGTATTTCAATTGCTGCCACTGCCATTTACCCTCTGTTCCTTTGCAATTCACCTCTCTGTTCCGGAGATACCCCTCTGTGTTGCTTTGTTTAGTAACACCAGTTCTAGTACAAGTCATAGTACTACTTAACCATGGAAACACCAGTAGCCCTGAATATTCAACCTCTAAATGCCCCACAAAGGGAGTTAGAATGGAAGGCCCTGGGGGATATGGATTATCAGATGATAGACTTGTTCTCAATAAATTCTAAGTTTAATATTCATATGCTAAATGAATTGAAAGCTCAACACCTCAGTGGAGCTGACATTTTAGGGATTTGGGACTCCAACTTGCCCATTTACAACCTCCCTCAAGTCAATGTCCTTCCAGACCTGATCCATAGATGCCGTGAGAACTATGATCCCTGTCAAAGAGCTGTCCTCAGTACATCAGGTGCAGTCTTGTTTCATATTACCCCTGAGGCCATAAATCAAATGATCAACTTTCATTCTGCAAAACCATTGACTCCTCTCTCCATGATGGACTTACTAAAGAAGGGGGGCAGGCTGTCCAGTGCCCAGGTCATCAAGATTAATCAGTTATTTATTCAGCCAAGCTCTGAAGCTCTGAGAACACCTCCTATTGGACATCCATATCTCAATGACCTGGGGAAGATGCTGGTGGATTTGATCAGCTATGTTCTGGGGTACAAGGGAGTTGAGGATGTTGATGACACCATAATGGCCATGCTGTTCATATTTTCTCCTGGAAAGCCTCCTGCTGTGCACTATGACTATGCTGAGTATATTGCAAACAAGATTCATGACCAACTGATGAATCTAGAAAGGGAAAGGGTGTTCAGATACACCTCATACATCTATCATTTGTTCCTGTTTTATCAACCAGACAGTTTCCCTATTCCTCTCAAGCAACTTGATGCCCAGGGAAATCCAAGGTCTATAGTATTTTGGACCTCAGTTTTTCATTGCACCTCCCGTTCACCATACACATACTGTGAATTCATAGACCTGTTCATTCATCCAGCTATGACTTTGCTATTTGGTGTCCCTCCTCCAAGATTGACTGATGAGATGCAAAGAATACTCCATCTCTCAAAAGTCTACAACATTGGTGACTGGTACTTTTACAAACACCATACAATAATCAGAATATATGGATGTGAGTTGGATCCTTATAGGCTGCCAAGATATGTCCCGATGAGACTATTTTCCTTGGAGTATTTCAGGCAGTTTGGAAATGCAGACCAAATCCATTTCCATAGTAAAAACAAGAAAGTGCAGCTAAAAGTCAGGAACCAGCTAGGCCCTTTTCTTTACAACATAAGGGAGGAGGGATGGAAGGAAGCAGATGGCATGCTAGAGGCCCTCAAATTAGAAAATAGTTTCCGCTGGATACCTTATGACCCTAACCACTTCATTTCTCTAAGGAGGGTTAAATATAAATTGGGTGGCTATGCTCACATCATATTGCCTCACATTGAGAAATATGCCAATTTATTAAGTTGGGAAGAGGGCACTCTAGAAGAGCCAATAACTAGAGAGCAAATGCTACAAAGAGAAGCAAAAAATATTGAGAAAGAGGCTGACTTGGAAACTTGTGGGCAGGTTTCCTCTTCATACCAAAGGCAGCTTGGAGCAGCTGCATCATCATCAACAGCACATCAGCAAGCAGCCAAGGCTACTTATCAGGCTTCCAGCAAAGGCAAAGAGAAGCAGATGGAGCAGGAACAACCACCTCCTATGGCAGAAAAGCAAGCAGAAAAGCAGGTAGAACAGCAAGAAGGAGGGCAAAAAGAGGGGCAGCCAATACAACAACAAGAAAAAACAGTTGAAGCCCCAATATCCACTGAGCAACAGGCTCCAGAGAATGTGCCCCCTAGGCAAGAAAAGACAGTGGAGGCCTCAGTGCTACAAACTCCACAGAAAGAAGAGAAGGGAAAGAAGAGGGATAGAGAGCAGGAGACTCCCCTCACCACATCCACAAATCAAGGGGAGCTGAAGCAGGCATCAAACAACAATTTATTGATATCAAAAAGAGGAATGAGCCACTCAAGATACAGCTCTATAATCACTTGTTGAAAATGGCTCCTACAAACCAACAGAGGTTGATGTCTGCATATGATGTACATGAGGGAAAAATGGTAATGAGTCATTTCATGCCAACCATGATGCAGCCACAGTCAGCTGCAAACTACATAAGGACCAACCTTGAGGTCCTTGCAAAAGACATCCACCCTATGGATCAGATTGAATTGCACAAGCAAACGGGTGAGATGGTATATGCCACCCTTGCAGACAAAACATTGGTAAATTATAGGCTGGAAAATAGCCTAAACAACACAGCTGCCCAACTTGAGTTGGAGAAAGCATTCTCCCAGGCAAAGGACAACCGAATCAAAGCATTGGAGGATATCATCATAGAACTTGGGCATGATCCCAAGGACACCAAGGCTATACAAGCGCTGCTGAAACTAAGAGATGCAGACATGGCAGCATTAAGGAAGATGGTTAAGATCCCAGCAACTCTTCACCCACAAACATAATAGGTTGCCCATCTGAGGCATGACCAAGATGCAGCAGCTATGCTGGTATCATTATACAAACAGCTGATCCAAACACAGGAGAAATTGGGAGAGTCAGAGGCTGCGCTGCAAGCAGCCCTACAACAGAAGGAAGGAGGCCAAACATCACAGCCCCCTCCACAAATAATCAACCTTGAGGAATCTCCTCAAACTACTGCTCCTCCTACAGAGGAGACAGCTCAAACAGCACCATCTACATCAGCACCAGCACCAAAAACAGAGCAGGCTCCAAGCCTTGATATGCAGAAGCAGAAGAATGAAATTCAGGCATTAGAAGCCCAAATGGTAGAGTTAAATGAAGCCAGGGAGAATTTGGCTAAGCTCAATGAAAAGTATGACAAATCCAAGCAAAATGTAGCAGAAAAAGGAAGGGAAATAAAGGCCCTTAAGGAGAAGATAAAGGAGTTGGAGAAGTAGCTCACCCTTGACAAAGTGGTGGCTGAGCTCAAGACAGTTTTATGGGCCAACATTGGCCAATCAATCACAGATCAATGGCAGTACATTGAGACTATTCATGAGCAAATGGAGCTCATAGGCAAAGCACACAGAGAAGTCCAGAGAGAAAGGGCATCTCTAGGAAATATGCCTGAGGTAGCCAATAGAATGATTAATGTGCTCAATAACCGTACAGGTCCTCAGCTGGCAGCAATGGGAATTCCCAACAGAACTGAAACCATTTTGCTGATAAAGAGGGTCCTTACATTAAGAAGCCTGGTACAAACACTGGAAAGAAGAAGCCAGGACATGCAGACAGAAGTAAACAAGTTTATGGACAAGTTTGCAGCACTACAAGGCAGAGGTCTTCCTGGCTTACTGAACAGCGCAGGGAGGCTACTTTCACATGAGAACTATGCAAAAAGGGTCAATACATTTGCTACCAATCAGATCACTGTAAGACCAAGCACCTTAGAACAAACAGGGCCAGCATCTGGGCAAAGTCTCTATGACAGAGTAGAGAACTTATTTTTTATTATGAATGAGATCAAACATTTGTTTGAAGTGCCTCCAAACTTCTACAAATATACAGAGGCAGATGAGACCTTGGATGCAATTTTGAGACATCAATTGCCCACTCAGGAATGGTGGACCAAATTGATACAGCTGATACTGTAAAAAAGAGCCTCTCATCAGGTTTTTCATAAAAAACATAAGTCACCAGGATCATAAAATTTGATGCATTCAGTATGACTGGAAAAAATGGACTGAGCCAACTCAGCAGAAAGATTCGGCCACTAAAGCAGCACTGACAGTTACAGATGACAGGGCCGAGAAAGCTACAGCATAACAAAGCCATAAAGACACATCATTTAGCATTAACACAGAACGCTCAACCGACTCAGTGGCCTCCAAAGGTCAAAAAGACTTCTGACAGAATTAAAGAGCATTCATTTTGTATTTAGAGCAGTGATAACTTCTTTGTCTGCTATTTTGTAAAGTTGGTGAGCGTATTTAATTGTCAAGTGACTCAGCGGTTCAGATATTTTGGTAGAACCGATTGTATATATTCCCCCTCGCATAAGCTTGCAGGGGTTGTTGTTACTTGTTCAGAAAGAGAACTCGACTGTATTTTTGGAGAGATAATACAAAGAAGATTCGGGATTTCAGAGATTGTCTTTTCTGATGTATGCTGTGTTGGAACCATTGAATGCTGCAGAATTCTAGTGCTATAGCTTGATACAATAAGTTTCTCTATCTCTGTCTGTGTTTAATTTTTGTGTATTTCATTCCTCTTGTGTGTGGTCTAATCTCAACAAGAAAGAAGAAGAATAACTCAGGATTTGTCCATGGAGACACCCTGAATTCAATCTTTCCTTGTTATAAATGTTTTCTTCAGGTTTATCTGTTAAATTGGAATTCTTAAATGCTCCAACTTACTATAAATCTTTAACTGTTTCTGTGCAGTAATTCTTAGATGCTACTGAATAGATTCGGCCCTTTTCAACTTACAGTCACACTATGTATAAGTTTCTATTTCACTCTATTTCATTTATAAACCAAAAATTGTATCATGAATAAGTTGTCTAGCTCTGCAGTAAATCTCTCTCCATCACAGACATCAGGACCTACTCAATTTTTGACTCCATATGCCCAATGGACTAGAAAATCCCTCAAACATTTCATGCCCTTCTCAAACAACAGTTCACAACCAAAACCTTAAACAAAAGATGAACCCATAACTAGCCTAAAATTTTCACAAACAGAGCTAAAACTTAAAGAGAGAGCCCTCTCTGATTATAGGTAGGCTAAGACCTATAATCCAAAGCTTGCTTAGTGGTTACCCCAGCCGTATTCCCTTGGGAGTCAAAGGGAACAACCTGGGTGTTAACATAATTGGCGACTCCACTGGGGATGAGCATATTTTTTTAACTACTGTCTGTCTTTAGACAGTGGTTCTAAAAATAGCTTGAGCAGTCCCTTGAAATAATTCTAAAAATATCCTAAAAATACCAAAAAGAAGTTCATAAGTTGGCTCCTAAAAGGAAGACTAGGCACACCAGGTCAAATCCTGACCCAAATCCTCCTCATGTTTTCGAAAACCCCAATTTGATCCATAAAACTCATAAGAGCCAAAAGGAACCAGAGCAATCTCCTGAATCTAGCCCTGAGAAAGTTCAGCACACCTTTATTCCCACTCCTTCTAAGCCAACTTATCACCTCCATACAACTCATTCCTCCCCCTCTTCATCATCCACTTCACAAAATATATTGTCAACACCTAACACACAAATTGCTATAGTTGTCCCTGTTGTTCCAGTTGTCCCATTTATCCCACCAAATATGGCTAATCGTTATGCACCCCTCCAGCTGCCAAACAATCCTGGGGCCACGCCTCAGGATTACCAAGGCAAAATCACTTATTTTGATGGAACCAGTACATACACTGCCTTACAGCACACCAAGAAAATGCAAGATTACTTCGAAAACTATGAGATAGATGATGATGATGTGAGAATGAAAATTTTTGTACAAAGTCTGACATGCGAAGTAAGAACTTGGTTCAGGGCACTGGCTGCAAACTCTATAGCTAATTCGGCTGCTCTTTACCAGTCCTTTCTAAACAGATGGGAAAAGAAAAAAGACCCTCTACACATTTTATCTGAATATGACACCATAAAGAGAGGTCGACAAGAAACTGTCTCGGACTATTGCGCTAGATTCAATTCTATCTATAGTGCCATTCCTCAAAACCTTAGGCCTCCACTGGATTTAGCATTAATTAAGTTCCCTGATGGGTTTGATGATGATATGGCATATCAATTGAGAGAAAGAGCACCTGCAACTTTGGCAGATATGCAAGACATAGCAGTAAGTGTAGAGGCAAACTTGATTGCCAAGAGAAATAGGGCCAGAACTGAAAGAAGAACTACGTTTAAGGAAGAACCTTCAGCATTTGAGCAGAAGTTAGATGCAATCATCAAAGGTATGGATAGACTTGGGGACAGAGTGGAAACCATAGAAAGAAAGGCATCATGGGAAGGGCAAACAAGCAATATAAGAAACCAAAACCTTAGAAAGAATCAAAATCCCAATGTTGGAAGAACTGATCCTGACCAACATGTCAGACCCCCTTTCCAAGAGAATTATGCTGAGGCTTCCACATCTAGTGAGCCTAATGAGGACCCTCACATCAACCTAATGGGATTGGACAGTGGGAATCAAGTCTTTTTAACACAAGAAGATCATAAGGATGATGATATCAAGCAGTTCCAAACCAAATCAGGTGAGTCATTTGATTTCAAACAAGGCTATGATACAACTGTTTATGAAGTTCACAAGCAATATAAATTGAGAAGTAGACCAATAAATGTGACACAGCCTAACAAAACAAAGGGAACCCCACAACCTAAGAAGGCTATTGTCACAGAGCCAATTGACAAAACTGGTCCAATCACAAAAGAAGTAACAGTGGAAGAAATAACTGAAGCATCTCCCTCAAATCAACAGCTAGTGGCTACATCACCCTTGCAACATAATCCAATCAATATTTCTCAAAAGGTGAGTAAAAAGGAAAAACCCCAAGATCAAAATGAGAATCAAGGAGAAATCTCTAAGGAATCCATAGAAAGGGAAAAGATCATTAACCAGAACACTAAGACCCAATCTGAAAAACCTTTTGACTTGGAAGCTGAAATTGGAAAATTGAAAATAGCCATTCCTCTCTCAGAGTTGGCCAAACATAACATCTATAAACAACAAATCAAGAGATCCCTTCAACTTACTCATAACAAAGATGATTTTAATGTGTTGGATGACACTCCAGAACTACTTTTCGGCCCAGAGGTTGATGGAAAGACAACAGTTACAGGAATCTTACCTTTCTATGTCAGCCTGCATGTTCATGATAAGATATTACACATTGCAATGTTTGACTCAGGTGCTTCCCACAACCTGATGCCCAAATCAGTCATGGAAAGATTAAATCTAGATATTACAAGACCATATAAGGACCTATTTTCATTTGACTCCAGCCAAGTTAAGTGTTTAGGTCTCATAAAGGATCTCTGTGTGTCACTTGTCCAATACCCCAATAAGACAATCTTGATGGATGTTGTAGTTGCTGATATCCCACCTAAGTATGGGATGCTGTTATCGAGATCATGGGGGGCTAAACTTAAAGGTTCTCTTCAATTAGACATGTCCTATGCCACCATATCTGTCTTTGGGCAACCAAAGAGACTATACAGAGAAACACTCATGAAATACATGGTAAGCAGTGAAGAAAAACCCCAAAACTTCCCCATATATGCTGTCCATTCTGACATAGACTCCTATATTCTCTTCAATGATAATACAGGTGCTACAAATGATGATGAAACTAAGACACTCAAACAAGATTAGGATATAAATGAACAAACTAATGTTCCAGAAATAACGGTCGAGCAATCAATAAACAAAATTGTTCAAGAAGAAAAACCAAGTGTAAGCCAAGATCTCAAGTTGTTGATGCCAAGCCCCATAGTGATTGACAATTCTTCCCTTGACCAAGAAATACTATGGTTCCTTGAATTTGATGGGTCAGTAAACAAATTATGGGCACGAGTAGGGGTTTGGATACATAACAAACAGAACAGTCATGCAGAAGGCCGAGCCTATAGACTAAATTTCAGATGCACAAACAATATGGCAGAATATGAAGCTCTTTTACTAGGCCTCAAACTAGTAAAATCCTTACAAGCCACAAAACTTTCAGTCATGGGAGAATCAGACCTAATCATCCAACAAGTGAAGGGGAAGTTTGTCACTAATGACAAAAGACTGAGATCTTATAGGTCTGCTGCTGTTGAAATACTAAATTCCTTCACTGAATTTCAAATTACCAAAATTTCTAGAACTCATAATCTCCATGCTCATAGTTTGGCCACATTTGCAAGCACATGTAAACTACCTTTTGAACCCAAGCACTGCTTTACAACTGAGATTAAACACAGGCCTTCTGTCCTAAACAATGTCAAGGACTGGCAAGTGTTTGATGATGATACACAAATAAACAATTTCTTGACTTTGCAGCAAGAATTTTTAGGACTAAACATTGATGCAGAGGCTGTAAGTGAGCCACAAACAATAGGTGAACAGGACCAAACAACAATATCACCCAAAAAAGGCTAACCAAATGCTGCATTGTTGTGGGGAAAAGTATCCGACTCGGATGACCCTATCCCTACTCTAAGGGTGACAGTCCTTAGCAACAACTGAAAGTAAAGCTTTGATATTTTCCTTTATGAAAGTACAGAGAAGGAAGAAAAGATTGACCAACCGGTGTCTTTCGCTTTTGTCGATCTTGTCCTCTCTCTTTGTCTCTTGTTCCCAGCTCCTTGCTCCCTTTGCCGGCCCAGCTACACACAGATCCTGCACAAACAAGAGAGGGAAACTACAAGAAACATGTACTCATAACTGATGCATGGATTAGAGTGAATCAGATATACAAGTAAATACAATACATCAATGCAATACAAGTATATAGGAGAACATTCAAAGCTTTATTGATAGAAGTAAAAGGGTTCTGAGAAGGTTACAACCATCAATGGCTCCAATCCAGCAGCACCTCCCCAGCAGCAAGAAATCTCCTCTTCACCTCTATGAAAGCAATCACCCAATAACTCTAACTGTAAACCAACAGCACTTCCTTGCTTTGCACAAAATTCCAGCCTCCCTAGACCTCATAGAAGAGCTCTATATATAGGATAGAAGAAGAAAGGATGAGTCAGCTTGAGACTGACATAAAGCTGCCTTGTGTCCTTTCCCTCTTCAGTTAATCTTCAGTTCTTAAGTCCACTTGGAGATCCTTGCTTACACATGGAGATCAAGTACCTCTTACTCATCACAGGGCGAATCTCTTGAACCAAGTGTCAGTTTGGAAGCTTCCTGGGCAATTGACACCTTGCAGAATGACTGTGCCACTTGGCCAATCTCGCCCAGCACAGGTAGCCTTCAATAGATTTGACTTTCAGCGCAGGTACAAGGAGGAGCAGTTGCATTCCAGCGCAGATGCTCAGTGGAGCAGCTGACATGATCCAAAAATAGCCTGTTTCTGAGTGTTTTTAGGTGGAGAACTGATGGGAAGTGCTGTGGTTTGCTGACCTTGTTCTTCTAGGGGTAAGAACAACATGTTTAGGGATTGAGGATCCCTGTAATTATTGACATTTCATGCTCCATGCTGCGAGGCACAAAAATGTCTATAACATGCATCCAACAATTTTTAACAAAGACAACATACAAGAAATTCAACAAATCAGTTGTGAAGAAGTAGCTGAGGCTGAAGCTGAAGTGATACAATTGAAAGACAATTTTCTTCCAACAGGCCTAACTCCTTTAGAGTATATTTTTTACTCAAATGATGTCCCTAGAAAACCAAAAATGCAGCCCCTTAGTTCTGCCATTGAAGAAAGCAACATAGGAACTGTTGAAAAACCCAAGATAATAAAATTGTCTGCATCCTTACCTCCTGATCAGAAGCCTAAATACATTGACCTCTTCAAAGAGTTTCAAGATGTCTTTGCATGGAGTTATGAGGATTTAAAATCCTATGACACCTCTGTTATCCAACACACCATCCCTCTCAAGCCTAATCAGAAGCCATTCAAGCAAAAATTGAGAAGGATCAATCCTATGCTTCTCCCTTCAATTGAGAAAGAGGTAAAAAAAATGTTTAAAGCTGGTATCATAGCACCTATCAGGTTTTCAGACTGGATTTCAAATTTGATGCCCACAAGAAAGAAAACTGGTGAGATAAGACTTTGTGTTGATCTAAGGAACTTAAACCAAGTATCCCTCAAGGATAATTATCCCTTACCTAAGATGGATCACATTCTCCAAAGAGTGGTAGGGGCTTCAAGGATCTCATTACTTGATGGATTCTCAGGCTTTAATCAGATCCTAGTACATCCTGATGATCAAGACAAAACAACATTCACAACCCCATGGGGAACCTTCAAATATGTAAAAATGCCTTTTGGATTGAAAAATGCAGGGGCTACATTTCAAAGAGCGATGGATATTGCTTTTGCCAAAGAGATTCATGACTTCCTTGTCATTTATTTAGATGACCTCACACCTTTCTCAAAATCTGACCCGGAACACTTGAAGCACTTGAGACAGATATTCATAACATGTACGAAATATGGGATTTCCTTAAACCCTAAGAAGTCTCTATTTGGTTTGGAAGAAGGTAAGCTGTTAGGTCATATCATTTCAAAGGATGGCATTACAATTGACCCAGACAGGATACAAGCTATCTTACAAATTCCCCACCCAAGAAACATCAAAGAATTACAAGCTTTCTTAGGAAAGATTAACCTCTTAAGGAGGTTTATCCCAAACTTAGAAGAATTGATCAGATTACTAAATAACATGCTAAGGAAGGATTCAAAAGTGAAATGGACAGCAGAAGAAAATCAAGCTTTTGAAGGCATAAAATTGGCCCTTACCCAAACACCAGTCCTAACAAATCCTCAATTTGATAGAGAATTTATCATTTTCTCCTTTGCCTCCCAGCATACCATTGCTGCTGTCCTATTACAGAAAGATGACCAAGGAAATGAAAAACCCATTGCTTTCTTTAGTAGAGCTCTCAGAGATGCACCCCTGAAATATCAGATCACGGAGAAGCAAGCTTATGCTTTGGTCAAGGCCATTAAAGACTTTAGGATTTACATCCTATACTCCGTTGTTATAGCTTATGTGCCAAGTCCCATTGTGAAAGACATACTCACTCAAGAAAACTTGGAGGGCAGAAGAGGAAAATGGATTGCCAACATCTTGGAATTTGATATTGAAATAAAACCTACAAAACTGATAAAAGGGCAAGGTTTGGCCAAATTAATGGCAGAAGCAAACTTTCAAGCCTTAGACATTAACCAACTGGACAATGAACCGGAGCTGGCGACTCCAAAGATCAATGTAGCCTTTGAACAATCCTCTTGGTATTCTGATATATGTTATGTGTTACAAAACCTGTGTGTTCCCCCAGGATTGTCCAGAACTAAATGTAGGTTCCTAAAAATGAAAGCTTCAAGATTTTGTGTCATGGATGGTAATTTGCTTTGGAAAAACCATGAGGGTATATTGTTAAACTGCTTGATTGAGAATGAGACTAACAATGTCATAAAAGAATTTCATGCAGGTGATTGTGGTGGACATTTGTACTGGAAGTCCACTGTGGATAAAATATTGAGGGCAGGTTATTATTGGCCCACTGTTTTCTCTGATGTCAAAAAATTTACCACTTCATGTCATAAATGCCAAGTGTTTGAGGGAAAGAGAAAGTTACTGCCACTTCCTTTAAGGCCTATTGCAACAGAGAGACCTTTTCAACAATGGGGCTTGGATTTCATTGGGGAAATTCATCCCTCATCTTCAGGCCAACATAGATGGATTCTAACAGCTACAGACTACTTTACTAAATGGATTGAAGCTGTTCCATGTAGACAAGCAAATGATTCCACTATCATTCAGTTCCTTGAGACAAATATTCTTTCTAGGTTTGGTTGTCCTGACAAGATCATAACAGACAATGCTGCTGCTTTTAGATCCAAGAAGATGGTGAATTTTTGTCACAAATTCCACATTACTTTGGGCCATTCTACTGCATACTACCCTCAAGGAAATGGCCTAGCTGAATCATCAATAAAAGCCTTATAAACATCATAAAGAAGATGTTGGAAGAAAATAAGAAGAACTGGCATAAGAAGCTTGTCAATGCCTTATGGGCAGACAGACTAACAACCAAGAGATCTATTGGGGTCAGCCCATATGAGTTAGTCTATGGATTAGAAGCCAAATTTCCTTCATCACTGGGGGTTCCTGTTATGAAACTACTTCAAGAAAGTCAAGCTGAGCCCAATGACATACAAAGAAGGATCAATCAAATAATATGCTTGCAGCAAACTAGAGACCAAGTCTATAACAGAGTTCACGTTTTACAAGAAAAGTTAAAGAAATTTTTTAACAGAAGGACTAAAGCTGAAGACTTTAACATTGGGGACAAAGTCCTCAAGTGGGATTCAAGAAGGGAAGATAAAGGAAAACGTGGAAAGTTTGATTCCCTTTGGAGAGGACCATTTGTTATTCAAGCAGTACAAGGAAACAATACTTACTTTCTTAAAAGTCTTGATGAGACTGATTTGGATGAAGGTCCTGCGAATGGCAGGATGTTGAAGCACTATTTTGACTACTCTCCATGTATATAGCATGGCTGTTCCCCTGTACATAATTTGTTGTATATAATGTTTTCTTTCAGCATGTGAATAGCTCAGTTTGAAAGGTCTTGCAAAATCAGGAAAAGGCTTTAGTTCAGCAAGTTCCACAAGTATGACAGTTTCCAATTTTGAGATTTCCAGGAAGAAAAACTCCAAGTTTTGGTAAAAAGAAGTTTAAGGTCCGAGGCATTCTGACCTGCTGTTCTTGGTCTTTCAAAAAAGAAAAACCATCCCCATGTGGAGCCACTGTTAGATACCTATACAAATAGGTTTCATATTTCATGATTGGCAAAGAAAGTTCCAAATATGCTCTGCTTTGGTGATGCAAAGATCCCATATTTCCAAGAGAAGACAATGTGTGTACATAGCTTGATGTTGACTCAATTTTGATGGATGGTCCAACAGCCTAATCTGGATCATGCCATGTTTCAATTTTCTATTGTAGAATAGATAAAGAAGTCTGTCCAAACTATTTAATCTTGGCAGACCAATAGTTAGGTAGATAATTAAGGTTCCCAACTGCTTAATCTGGGGCCTTGGAAGCAATAAGGGTAGTTCTAGATAGAAAATCAAAAGAAAAGCCAAAGGAAAAGAAAAGGCACATGAGGGTCTGCAAGTCTAAGTGCACCCTCCATGAAGAAATAAAAAATGCTAGGCAAGTAGATGGGTAGGTAGATGGGGTTGCAGAAATGTCATTCCTTTCAATTGAATTTTGCTGGTCTAACATAAAGGAAACATCAATGGATAGAGAAGGTCCTCTCCTCTATCATTTTGCAGCAACTCAATGGAGCATGTCTAACTTCCTAATTTCCCCCCTTCACATTCATTGCTAACATCCCTACACCAGTTGTGTTCATGAAAGAAGTCAAGGTCTTGTGTTGGTTCTTGTTCCTTTAAGAGCCACATTTCTTGTCTAAAATTCTTTTAATTTTGATCTACTTCCTAAACCAAGTTGATTCCATATAAAGCTTAGTGTATCCCCTCCTCATCCACCTCTTCTGCTCATGTTAACCCCTAACTTCTTACTATGTAAATCCCTATACACCCTATTCCCCCTATTACTATGTAAATTATGCAAAAAACCCCAAAATACCTATGTATCCCCTTCCCCGAGCATTATAGCTCTAAGTTTGGTTTTAAATGGTTTAAGCGCTAAAACCATTGAGCGCGACCCACAGAGTGCCAAAAATTAATCCAGGGATTAATCCAAGGTCAACTTGGATTAATAACCTTAATCCGGCTTTGTTAATAAACCTTTGCTTAATTCATTTTGCCCGTAACACACTCAAAAACCCACTTTTCTAAAGTTTCCGCCGGGCGCGCATTTCACAAAAAACATTATTTTATTCTCCCGCCCGCTGCCGTATCGCCCTGAAAACTTGATGACCCGTCGACCGTCGGATCTGGGCCTTCCCATCCAACGGCCCATATCCATATCGGGTCGGTCCCGATGTACTGCCATTATCGCCCGAGAAACTGTCAGAGGGTGACGTCAGGCCTCTGCCACGCGTCACCCCCATATTCTCTCGGGCCGCCCTCTGACAATACTGCTTCCGTATCCAGAGCGGTCCGAGAACTTACCACTTACCACTTCCGGTTTCCGCTCACTAGTCACACTCACGTCACGTCCTCGTCATCGCCACGTCGCCGCCGCATCAGCGCCCCCGCCCGCCAATGCTCCGACATGTCCGCCACCTATGCAATCCCCGTGGACCACTCACAGGCCGCCACGTCACCCGATGACGTCATGCTGACGTCACCTGACCCTGACCCCACCTGATGATGTCATGCTGACGTCATCCCAAAAAGGCGCCAATAACCCAAAAGTCCATATTTTCACCGAAAATTGCGTTTTTTTCTCACTTTTTGCAAAAACAACTATTGCTCCCCCTACATGCGAATTACGACCAATCCATCGCCAACCTGCAGAAATCGCTACAAATACCGTGGGCGCGTCCATTACACCTGCATTCGTAACTATTACCGGCAATTCATAAGGTATTTATCAAAATCATTCCCCCGCGCCTGGTTTTGTCCATAATTGTCCTAAGCTAGCTTAAAAGGACTGAGAAAACACTGTATTTACCAGACAGTCCCCGGTACCAGTGTCTAGTTTCAATTGTTGGGTCGAAAACTCCTCTGTAGAACCTGCATTTAGCCAAATTTACCTAAATTCACAGTTAGTTCGCGCATTCGTGAACTCAAGACCCGAGCTGCTCTAATTCACCGTGAAGAGAGTTTTTTCAGGCCTGACATTTGCTCTATCAGTCCTCTGTGCAGTATTTCAATTGCTGTCACTGCCATTTACCCTCTGTTCCTTTGCAATTCACCTCTCTGTTCCGGAGATACCCCTCTGTGTTGCTCTGTTTAGTAACACCAGTTCTGGTACAAGTCATAGTACTACTTAACAATGGAAACACCAGTAGCCCTGAATATTCAACCTCTAAATGCCCCACAAAGGGAGTTAGAATGGAAGGCCCTAGGGGATATGGATTATCAGGTGATAGACTTGTTCTCAATAAATTCTAAGTTTAATATTCATATGCTAAATGAATTGAAAGCTCAACACCTCAATGGAGCTGACATTTTATGGATTTGGGACTCCAACTTTCCCATTTACAACCTCCCTCAAGTCAATGTCCTTCCAGACTTGATCCATAGATGCCGTGAGAACTATGATCCCTGTCAAAGAGCTGTCCTCAGTACATCAGGTGCAGTCTTGTTTCATATTACCCCTGAGGCCATAAATCAAATGCTCAACTTTCATTCTACAAAACCATTGACTCCTCTATCCATGATGGACTTACTAAAGAAGGGGGGCAGGCTGTCCAGTTCCCAGGTCATCAAGATTAATTAGTTATTTATTCAACCAAGCTCTGAAGCTCTGAGAACACCTCCTATTGGACATCCATATCTCAAATATCTTGGGGAAGATGCTGGTGGATTTGATCAACTATGTTCTGGGGTACAAGGGAGTTGAGGATGTTGATGACACCATAATGGCCATGTTGTCCATATTTTCTCCTGGAAAGCCTCCTGCTGTGCACTATGACTATGTTGAGCATATTGCAAACAAGATTCATGACCAACTGATGAATCTAGAAAGGGAAAGGGTGTTCAGATACACCTCATACATCTATCATTTGTTCCTGTTTTATCAACCAGACAGTTTCCCTATTCCTCTCAAGCAACTTGATGCCCAGGGAAATCCAAGGTCTGTAGTATTTTGGACCTCAGTTTTTCATTGCACCTCCCGTTCACCATACACATACTGTGAATTCATAGACCTGTTCATTCATCCAGCTATGACTTTGCTATTTGGTGTCCCTCCTCCAAGATTAACTGATGATATGCAAAGAATACTCCATCTCTCAAAAGCCTACAACATTGGTGACTGGTACTTTTACCAACACCATACAGTAATCAGAATATATGGCTGTGAGTTGGATCCTTATAGGCTGCCAAGATATGTCCCGATGAGACTATTTGCCTTGGAGTATTTCAGGCAGTTTGGAAATGGAGACCAAATCCATTTCCATAGTAAAAACAAGAAAGTGCAGCTAAAAGTCAGGAACCAGCTAGGCCCTTTTCTTTACAACATAAGGGAGGAGAGATGGAAGGAAGCAGATGGCATGCTAGAGGCCCTCAAATTAGAAACTAGTTTCCGCTGGATACCTTATGACCCTAACCACTTCATTTCTCTAAGGAGGGTAAAATATAAATTGGGTGGCTATGCTCACATCAGATTGCCTCACATTGAGAAATATGCCAATTTATTAAGTTGGGAAGAGGGCACTCTAGAAGAGCCAATAACTAGAGAGAAAATGCTACAAAGAGAAGCAAAAAATATTGAGAATGAGGCTGACTTGGAAACTTGTGGGCAGGTTTCCTCTTCATACCAAAGGCAGCTTGGAGTAGCTGCATCATCATCAACAACACATCAGCAGGCAGCTAAGGCTACTTATCAGGCTTCCAGCAAAGGCAAAGAGAAGCAGATGGAGCAGGAACAGCCACCTCCTATGGCAAAAAAGCAAGCAGAAAAGCAGGTAGAACAGCAAGAAGGAGGGAAAAAAGAGGGGCAGCCAATACAACAACAAGAACAAACAGCTGAAGCTCCAATATCCACTGAGCAACAGGCTCCAGAGAATGTGCCCCCTAGGCAAGAAAAGACAGTGGAGGCCTCAGTGCTACAAACTCCACAGAAAGAAGAGAAGGGAAAGAAGAGGGATAGAGAGCAGGAGACTCCCCTCACCACATCCACAAATCAAGGGGAGCTGAAGCAGGCATCAAACAACAATTTATTGATATCAAAAAGAGGAATGAGCCACTCAAGATATAGCTCTACAATCACTTGTTGAAAATGGCTCAGGTTGGTGTCTGCATATGATGTACATGAGGGCAAAATGGTAATGAGTCATTTCATGCAAACCATGCTGCAGCCACAGTCAGCTGCAGACTACATAAGGACCAACCTTGAGGTCCTTGCAAAAGACATCCACCCTATGGATCAGATTGAATTGCACAAGCAAACGGGTGAGATGGTATATGCCACCCTTGCAGACAAAACATTGGTAAATTATAGGCTGGAAAATAGCCTAAACAACACAGCTGCCCAACTTGAGTTGGAGAAAGCATCCTCCCAGGCAAAGGACAACCGAATCAAAGCATTGGAGGATATCATCATAGAACTTGGGCATGATCCCAAGGACACCAAGGATATACAAGCGCTGCTGAAACTAAGAGATGCAGACATGGCAGCATTAAGGAAGATGGTTAAGATCCCAGCAACTCTTCACCCACAAACAGAAGAGGTTGCCCAGCTGAGGCATGACCAAGATGCAGCAGCTATGCTGGTATCATTATACAAACAACTGATCCAAACACGGAGAAATTGGGAGAGTCAGAGGCTGCGCTACAAGCAGCCCTACAACAGAAGGAAGGAGGCCAAACATCACAGCCCCCTCCACAAATAATCAACCTTGAGGAATCTCCTCAAACTACTGCTCCTCCTACAGAGCAAACAGCTCAAACAGCGCCATCTACATCAGCACCAGCACCAACAACAGAGCAGGTTCCAAGCCTTGATATGCAGAAGCTGAAGTATGAAATTCGGGCATTAGAAGCCCAAATGGCAGAGTTAAATGAAGCCAGGGAGAATTTGGCTAAGCTCAAAGAAAATTATGACAAATCCAAGCAAAATGTAGCAGAAAAAGGAAGGGAAATAAAGGCCCTTAAGGAGAAGATAAAGGAGCTGGAGAAGGAGCTCACCCTTGACAAAGTGGTGGCTGAGCTCAAGATAGTTTTATGGGCCAACATTGGCCAATCAATCACAGATCAATGGCAGTACATTGAGACTATTCATGAGCAAATGGAGCTCATAGGCAAAGCACACAGAGAAGTCCAGAGAGCAAGGGCATCTCTAGGCAATATGCTTGAGGTAGCCAATAGAATGATTAATGTGCTCAATAACTGTACAGGTCCTCAGTTGGTAGCAATGGGAATTCCCAACAGAACTGAAACCATTTTGCTGATAAAGAGGTTCCTTACATTAAGAAGCCTGGTACAAACACTGGAAAGAAGAAGCCAGGACATGCAGACAGAAGTAAACAAGTTTATGGACAAGTTTGCAGCACTACAAGGCAGAGGTCTTCCTGGCTTACTGAACAGCGCAGGGAGGCTACTTTCACATGAGAACTATGCAAAAAGGGTCAATACATTTGCTACCAATCAGATCACTGTAAGACCAAGCACCTCAGAACAAATAGGGCCAACATCTGGGCAAAGTCTCTATGATAGAGTAGAGAACTTATTTTTTATTATGAATGAGATCAAACATTTGTTTGAAGTGCCTCCAAACTTCTACAAATATACAGAGGCAGATGAGACCTTGGATGTAATTTTGAGACATCAATTGCCCACTCAGGAATGGTGGACCAAAATGATACCACTGATACTGTGAAAAATAGCCTCTCATCAGGTTTTTCATCAAAAACATAAGTCATCAGGATCAGAAAATTTGATGCATTCAGTATGACTGGAAAAAATGGACTGAGCCAACTCAGCAGAAAGATTCGGCCACTAAAGAAACACTGACAGTTACAGATGACAGGGCCGCGAAA